>JBBIGC010000013.1:858913-871705 GCA_037576955.1 Lepidarchus adonis | reverse complement strand
AAACAGGATTTTCCCCTAATTTTAGCGTGTGCGGCTAATATTCAGGTGCGCCTTGTAGTCCGGAATTTACGGTAATTTCATTTTTGGCAGCTAAATGGTTTAAACATGGGTTTATCTTTAGCAAGTAACAATTGTTTCAATCAATCACATTTAGTTGATCAGTGACTGGGATCACTTTGGTGACATTGTTCAATTTCTAGGGGATGTAATGGTAAACAGCAGCCATTTTATGAAAAAGCCCTGGAGAAGTCACAGTGAAATGCATGGTAAAATGGACGCTAACATTGCTGTGGAGTTTTAAAAAAATGTATAATGGCTTTTACAAGCCACAGGCATCCATGTTTATTCTAGAATGACCAAAAGATGTTAATATGAATCACTGTTAGCTTAGCGTAGACCGCCACAGAGAAAGTATGTGACCATATGTGCTTTTTACTTGTCTTTGACTGAACTGAAGGCTTAGCTCTAATAGCGCTAATTCACCCCTGAAAAGTCCTTTTCTGAAAACTAGTTTCTGTCTGGTTAATGCATGCAAAGGTTGCTTTTAGTGGGCTTGCTTTTGTGGCATGACCGTCTAAGCATAATGATGTCTCTTTCTATGGGTGGATGGGATCCCTCTCCGCCGTCGCTTAGCACATTAGCATTATGTTAGCGGCAGCATGAAAAGATGTGATTGCTGGCTTTATGTGACTCTTAGGAAGGAAGGCTATTTTAGCATATATGGCCAGTAGTGAAAAAAAACATTACTTTATCGACTTTATTCCTGCAAATTTGATTGTATTTTATGAGTTTCAGAAAAACCTTATGGTTTACATCACAGATCTACTATACCTCATTAGTGATCAACAGCTCTGGAACGTCTTAGCATCTCAACATGTAAAAGAATAGGAACCTGAGCTTGTTATGCTCTGTCCTTTTCTTCTAAATGTTGTCTTGACCAATTTCCTGAACAATCTTTATTTCAATAATTTACTAACAGTATTAAAAGTCGTTGTATCACAACTATAGTTAAATGAATACATGATCATCTAAAAAATACAAATCAACCAAAGTATTTTGCAATACCGGTATATGTACGAGTGAACGTAATACTCACCTCTGTCTAGCATTTGACAGTGTGTCATCTCGTGAATGTATCTGGTTGCAAACACTCATCACAAATCAAACCTGACTTGACGTTACAGTTGCAGAGCTCTCTTACGTTTTGTTTAAGATCACATTGGATTGATCTACTTTAACTGCTGACAGATAACACATGCAAGAACATGTTCCCCATGACAGTTTACGTTTGTTCAAAGGACTTGTGGGTGTAGCAAAAAAAATCATCAAATGCAAAAATCAACTGAGTGGTTGATCCATTTGTGGGGCTGTTTGGAGCTGAAGCTCGACACTGATCGTAGTCAGGGATGAGCCATAAGGCTGGTTTAATGGAATCGGATTATGAAAACTCAAATCCAGTCTTATTTCACAGGCTTATCTAAATCACCTCACTCCTCCACCTGACACACCTCCCCACTGGAGCGTAGGATAAAATATGAATGGGATTTTTTTAGGACCGGGATCTGAATGACAGTTCAGTAGAAAGTCTAATTTAATCCTTTTTTATTTAATGAATTACTGTAAGTGAGTGTTTATCATGGTGAACACACAAAGTGCATCAAACGAAATGTAAACTCTGCATTTAACTCATCATGTGTGCACACTAGGGGTGGTACCTTGCTCAAGGGTACCTCAGTGGTGCCCAGGCTCTGTTTGCAAGGGCAAGGTCCTAACCACTAGGCCACGACTCATATTTAATTTAAAATTTCAGTCAGCCAAGACACATTTGATATCCAAGTTTAGCTTCTGCAGATCAACTGGACATACAAGGCTCAGTCCAGGGCACAGAAAGTTTTTAGGAGGCTGGAACTTGGATAGAACTTAAAGGAACACAATGGCCACACCGAAAAACATAACTAAGTTTAAGCTAAGCTAAGTTAAGCTAAGCTAAGCTAAGTTTATTGTCTGCTTGCTTCTTACAGTAGTGAGACATTAGTCTATAGAGTGAGATTGTTTTGGTCTAAAGACTATAACAGAATTTCCTATTAATTATGCATGTTGAAGTTATGGTGAACAGAGAAGAAAGGCAGATAGGTAACATTAATACTCGGAAGCCTTGTAGCTTATCTTATAGGAAGTACATAAGTGTGATCACTTCCTTCAACTCATCTTACAACCTACAGGATGTGTTACTCAGGCTCCAGAAATGATTCGTCAGGTG
Organism: Lepidarchus adonis; assembly: GCA_037576955.1. NCBI lineage: Eukaryota > Metazoa > Chordata > Actinopteri > Characiformes > Lepidarchidae > Lepidarchus > Lepidarchus adonis. Next base: position 869,445 of record JBBIGC010000013.1, on the reverse strand, counting down.
AGGAGGTCAACATAAGGAGATGTAGATATCTCTTGTCTGTTGTAACTGAAGATAATCAACAACTGGGATTACAGCTACAGCTTAAATGCATTTAATAGCCTATAAATCTGTGACTGGGTCAGTACTCAGGATTGGGTGACACCACAGGGTCCCAGTAGTTTTAGGAAATAAATGCCTAATGCAAACTAAGCATTACAGTTAAAGGACAGTGATTAGTGGAAAAATTCATGATTAATTAAAATACAAGTAAGGTTTTAGGCTGGAATTCTGATTAAATTGAACTTAAATTATAATATACAGGGGTCCTCGAGTTACATCAGGGTTCGGTTCCTCTGAGTGTAATGTAACTCAAATTTCAACATTATTTGGACATCATGCATGTAATGATGCTGTAGAACAGTAATGAATAGCACTGTGCTTTATTAACATAAATGCTATCATATTACAGTAAAGCATTTAGGAAATTTGCTCCAGATAGAAATGCTTTTTTAATGCTTCAACAAACACCACAGCAGTAAACGCACTGGAGAAGTGACTTGTGGCAAAACCACACTGACGATGCCTTAGCACAGTGCACTATTAACCCCCCATCTCACCCACCAATCCACATGACTCTTATTCAACACTAACGGTGAATAAAACATAAACATCACAGCAAAAACAGAGAAAAACAGCGCAAAGTAAATTAGCAGATCAGAGCACAGCCTCATCTCTGCAAACACAGGCTAACACACTGCACGTGCTCACCTCATGGTGCTTGCGTATTACCGTAAAGCATTTATTATGCGTTCATAGTCTACAGTCTATTGTATATGACAGTAAATATATGCGTTAGCGTACGCACATCTCGCCCAAGCCAGTGGAACCAACACTTCTGGAGTGTTAAAGTTCACTGAACCTAGGCCAAAACACTAGCTCTACATCAAGGACATGGTTAAGATGAGCCCCACTGAAATGGATCTTGACGAATTTGTCATATTACACTTTACGGTCTTATGGGACAAAGGGCTCAAACTATTATTTATTTCATTTTCTTCCAAATTAAACACTTGAGCAGCGAGTTTCTACTGAGTTTTTGTAATTAAAATGCACCATAGTGAGAATTTGAATACAAATTCACTTAAACCACCTAGTGGGATGGTACAGTTAACAATTCGAGAGAAAAACATGTCTGACTGTGAGCCTTGTTTGTGTCAGAGAGAGAGAAAAGGGGGAATTTAGGGCTTGAGCTGCCTGCAACCTATCAGCAGTCAGAGCAGTTTGGCTGTGGGAGTTCTGCCCGTTCATTCTTTAGCCAAATGGAGGTGCGAAAGCTCTTCAGTCATGGGAAACGACTCATTACGGCCGAGCCTGCCTCGCTCTGTGTCAGTCAAATCAGCTGGCGGCTCTGAAGGACGGCAGTCAGCAATCTCAGTCAATAACTCTCATCTCCAAGCCCCCAGCTGCGCTTCAAACAGCTCAAATGAAAGCGCTGTCTTCACTGCTGATAAGCCGCTGCAGACCAGAGGAACGCCATGCAAGCAATTAAAGCCCTGATGTAATTTTTGCTCTCTGCCTTTATGTCGGATGAGAAGGGAGGAAACCAAGAAGTCGCCAAATGGATTTCATGTTGCTTATCGGGGGGCAGAGCACAATGGATGCTGTGAAATTGATCATTGAGTGGCTGTGTCTGAAGAGCTGCCGCTTTTGGCTATTAAACTACTCAGCAGCAAAAGAGCCATGTACTTGGTTCAGGAGCTGCTGCAATGGCCAGAGTCTTTCAGCCCAGCTCATCTTTTCCAAATGAGATAATGATCATGTTGCTACAGTGGTTTGCCATTCATGGACTTGGTCTGTTCAGATTTGTACTACTTTATTTGGAAATAGGTTAAATGATGGATAACGATTGTTGTTTCTGGGTCACAAAACTGGTTAAAATCTGGGGTTACAAAAAACTCTGAGGCCTTTTCGACAGCACAACGCCGCTTATCAGAATCAGTCAAATCTCACAATTATAAATGTGATATTCTCAATTAGAGTCTTTAATATGTGTTGTATTAAAAAGTCTATTGAATGCACTAGGGGCATTATAACCAAATATTTACACCTTTACACTAAAAATTACAGTCGCTTGAAATTCCAGATATTTTTTGCTGATATTAACTCTGATTTGCAATTTATTGGACAATTTATTTAGCAAAAAATATATTTACTTAGCTTTTTATTAAATTTTTCCAGTTTTTGATCCATAACCAACACATTTACCCTTAACTCAACCCTTTCTTTTTGCTAACCTAGACAACAATGATACAGAGATAAGATTAACCAATTACAGTGGGAGTTTTTCAGAGTAATACCTGTTCTATTTCTTATGCATTATGATCAACTGTGAGTGTAAGAATGATACCATATCTACCGTAGTCCTGCATCACAGTGAGAAACAGAATCAGAAAGGAAGGAAACACAGAAACCAACACTAAGCAAGACACACAAGGGGGAGGAGTTACAAACAAGGTACATGGAAAGCATGGAAAACCACCAGAAACAAGACAGGAATTGTTACATCCATATTGAAACTTAAGTGATGGTATATTTATAATCTCATGTTGCAGTGTGACAATCTTTCATGTATGGAGCCAGTTCTGGATACAGGGGGTCTTCCACTTATGTCAGGGATCTGTTCCTCAACATGTGTGTCGTGAGTCGAATCCCCTTTCATGACTGTCTGCTGTGTTTTGCCCTGGGGCCATTCCTCTGTCAGTCCACCAGAGGGAGACATTCACCCACCTGAGGCTCTGTATTGCATTTTTTAAGCGTTTTATTAAAGGTACTTTCACTTTCATTTTTCACACCATTAAAAAACAACAAACAAAACGGGGTTTGGGGCACGGCATAACAAATCTTCATCTAGTATGTCGTAAGTTGAGGACCCCCTGTATACAGCTTTATATCAGACTGATTTTTCTGTTGGTGCAGAGCAGGAAGTTTAGTATGTGAATTATAAGCACAGTCAATGTCTGTGACAGTCCTTGCATTGAGTGCAGCAGTTCTAGTTCAACACCAGTAAAATGGTTGGGAGGTGCGAGCAGTGAACGGCTCAATAGACAATTGGCTGTGTTTTCTGAGTCTGGTCGAAACTGGACTTCATACCGAAAGCACAGCAGCCTAGCAAATCTGTGTGCAACCATTGGAGGTAAGCAATGGTCTGAATTTTTCATGGTCAGTGTGTTGGGTAAATCAATGTCCCTACAAATAAGTAAGGCATTTTTCAAATGCTTAGGTGCTTCTTTTTTGAGGACTGAATATTGTCTTTCGGATTCAGAAAGCGTGCTGAATGCAAATGCACCAGCGCCATAGTTTTTGTTGTCAGTGGACTTCACGGAGTGTAATGCAGGGTCAAAAATGAGGGCAGGGCTGTTTTGCAGAAATATTTTGACAGTTTCTAAGCTGCGCTGAGCAGCTGCAGTCCAGACAAATCATTGATTAAGCCTCAGTTTTGCCGTTCAGTTATCCTAGCTGCATCAGTAGCAGCAGGAACATGGAGAACTGCATCAATTTGTGCTTTATCGGGTAGAACACCTTTAGCAGATACACTGTGGCCTATAAATCATAGGCTGGATTGATAGAAACTACAATTTTCTTTGTTCAGATACAGTCCAGCACCATACAACTGGACTGCTTCTAGCCCATGATTGTGTTAGTTCCATATATGATCTCAGATCTCAGCTCTCCTCGTGCAAAGGCACCAGATGATAGCTGCCATCAGGTCAATGGCAGAACCGTATTACGTGGGTGTGGGTAGTGTAGAATCCAGGCTTCAGCCTTCACATCCTGACCTGTTGACAACTCACTACCAGTAAACCTCAAAGGCCACAAATGACCTGATGACTCTAGAAGAACACTCAGGAAATCTCATTTCCTATCTTAAAGCTTCAGAACATACAACCATAAGTCGTCAGCATCAAGGACGTCTCAAAATTCAAAGATTACACTCTAAATCTCTGCTGAAACTTCGCACCAAACCTCATGGTTGGAACTGGTTTATGGATGACGAACCCTTACTAGTTGACCAGTTTAGTCAAGGCTGCTCAGATTTCAATACTTATTGACCTCTGGGTGCTGCTTAACCTTCTCTTTGAAGTTCTCCGTCTCCAGGAGGACCTCACTTCCCACAACCTGACTCTTTATTTGTAAAAGTTCTCTCTCTGTCTTAAATAAAATCTTCCACGTCAATCAACGTTGTTAATTTCCCTTGTAACCTCTGCTCTTAAAGGCACTGACAGTCTATATCTATTAATGGTGTATGAAATTTTTGGCACAACCAAGTGGAGAAGCTTGGACAACCAAGTATCTTTTAAGCTTCAGTGGCAACCGTGGCCTAATGGTTAGAAAAGGGTCATGGAAACAAACCGCAGGCTGAAGTGCCCTTGAACAAGGCACCTAACCCCCAACTGCTCACCGTCTACGTCACGCTGGCTGTAAATGTAAACGCATTATCATCTATCCAAAGATAATCCCGACTGATATTATCGTGCCAAGGAAGTTAACACCAGTGGCATGACCCCATGACACCTCCAGTGTGGCCAGCTGTAGCCTGTGTTAGGTTGGCCTCATAAAAATGTCCGGGTGAAATAGAAGAACTGGTGTAACTGGAGCAGCTAATTCAGAATCAGAATTGTGTTTATTGGCCAATTATGTGAGTAAACACATACAAGGAAATAATTTCCGGTCAATGGTGTCTCTCAAGTTCAACAGTATAAAGAAACAACAACAATATGCAAAGATACAATGAAAAAAATACTGAACAAATATAAGTGACATGGATTTATATTTATACATATTTATAAATATATGATAAATGTTAACAAATATATATATGTGTATATAAGTATTTTTGTACATATAAAATAATATGTCTACACTATTTATAATTATAATATATTTTTGAATATACATGTGTATAATGGACAATGGTCAATACAACAGAATAAAATAAATACAAATACTTTACTATTTACCTAATACTAAAAGCTTAATAGAAATATTACATGTCTACTTTTATGCAGCATGAGCAAAACCTTCCATAACCAGACCTAGAACCATTACTTCTTGAATAGCATGTGTAAAGGCAGTGCAGCGCGCATGCAAAATGTCCCTTTTTTGATAAAATTTGCATTTTTTTCCATTTTGCATATATTGTTTAGCAACAGGGCACATGGGCACCAGATGTTTCCAACTGCGGAACATGTACAAGAGGACATTAGGCGCTGAAGTGGCTTGGGCAGGATGCTAAGGTTGTCGACATGCTTCTTATGCAGCACTGTTTGCACAGAGAGAGCTATAGCATGGCTCTCAGTGTTGATGGGCAGCGTGTTCGACAGCCCACTCAGTTAGTATGGCAACAGAAATGCCCTTTTCCAGCGTAAGGAAGTAACCTTTCTGTGATACAGGCACTCGATGTGCTCGCACTGGTCATGAAGCGTTTTATCTACAGCTTTCTGTGTGATTTGCATGATGTGTAAATGTGTTACAGCATAATTGTAGGTTCCTCCTGTGTAGCAAAAGCTCATCTGACCTTCTCTTCCAAGTTCCAAGCAACATGCCTCTTTTTCTGGCATCTGGTCAAGAACTCCCCATTGCGTGAATTGTCAGCAGATCATTTCAGCCATGCTTGAAGAAGTACTGGGCCAGGGCATAAAAGGATAAGCAGGCCGGGGTTGTACCCATCCACACAACAAGACGACTGCGTAGTTAGATTTCTTTGTCACAAGTATATTATCAGCACTGGAAGTAAAGTTTTCTTTTTCTCTTTTAAACTCACATAGTTCAGTGTAGCTGTAGCTCGCTCAATAGAGCAAGAGATGTCAGGGTTGTGGGATCCAGCTCTGGGTTGTGTGAAGGGGCTTTAGGGCAGCACTGGCCTGGTCTGGATCAGAAGGTCGCATTTTCAAGTTTAGCTGAGGTACCGTTGCTCTACACTGCTCCTCGGACGCTGGTGATAACCGCCCGCTGCTCCACGTGTGATGAGGTCACGTCTCATTGTTGGGAACTCTGTGATTGAGTGTTTTCTCTTTGAACAAACTTGCTTTTCATGAGCAAACATACACATTTATCCTAAAACTGTAATGAAATATCATCTGAAATCAATGACACACTAAAAACCAAGCATTATTCTACAGTTGGAATTGCTATATCTTCTAAAAACTAGGGGAGTAAACAACGAGAGCCCAGTGAATCAAACCGATTGTGTGAAATGGGTCAATTTCAGATGCAAATCTGATGTATTCTGCCCAAACTTGGTACACTAGCCTCAATTCATGGTCTGTGCTTTTGGAAAAATTCATTTCTTTTTCTCCTGCATAGGCATTTTTTGGAGAGGCCATACAAAATGTGGGAGGATCATGCAAAAAGTGGTTTGAGATATTGCCACCCACATTTGCATTGATTTTCCTGTGCCTTTCAAAAGGCCAGACTATGAAGTAGACTAGAAGTTGAGCACCCTGGGTTAGAATGAGGCATTGGCCCCGAGCACGTGCTGAAAGAAAGTTTACCACCAGTATAACACTGCTTAAACTGTTGGGATCAGATGTTCATGCGTGAGAAGACGTCACACAGAATAAAAAAGCTGTTTTTCTGCAGTCAGTAGCCTTTTTCATTACCAAAGTGCATCTCTTTATCACTTTAGTTTTCTGTTTTGTCTTGAGCTACAATTCAATACATCCACACCAAGCCACCAATCGGTTTTCTCCTGGATCGTACACTGAGTGGAGGGATGATTCAGCGGCTCGTACTGTGAAATTGATGTTAACTGCATTGGGCGGCCGGCCAGCGTCGTTCACTCAAGGCCCCACAGGTGATTGGTTAGTGTGAGCTGACGGCCCAGCACTAACCAATGGAAATCTAGGAGTAACCTGGACGACCTTGGCAGATGGCCGATGTCAAATCCATCTCAAATGCCTCAAGTGACTTTCAGCATGCCCTTGATCCTCATGATTTTACTTTCCCTGTCGTCTTTGCCATCTTTTTTGGTTTTAAAGATTTTTTTTTTACCATACAGATCCGACATGGTTTTCTCTATGAAATGACATTTTTGAAAATTGCCCCGTCCCACCAAATGGTGCACAAACATGCTACAGGAGACTACTCTTGAAATAAAGTCCTGTAACTACTTTATGTGCAAGTGGAAATGAATCATGAATTACAAAATATATGTTAATTAAAAATATATTATAAATTATTATAAATTATATACATAGATCATCTATATCAAATTTGACATTTAATCCACAAACACAAAAAACATTATTCATCCCAATTTCTGGAAAAGTTTGTGTTTCATGCAATTAAAAAACAGAAAAAAACAGAAATTCATGCCAGCAAATGAATGTGCTACAGCTCATTGAGGGAACCATGGATGCCAACATGCACTGTGAAATACTGAAGCAGAGCATGATCTCCATCCTTCAGAAACTGGACCACAGGGCAGTGTTCCAACATAATAATGACCCCAAACACACCTCCAAGACGACCACTTCCTCGCTAAAGAAACTGAGCATAAAGGTGCTGGACAGAAGGTGAAGGTCTCTAACATCCACCAACTGGAACCGAATTCCAGTGGAACCTGTGAAGCTCTAGTGAACTCCAGTACTGGAAAATAATGGCGGCCACACAAAATATTACACTTTGGACAATTTCACCTAATTTTTTTGCCAGCGGTTTAGACATTAATGGTTGTGTTGAGTTATTTTGAGGGGACAGTAAATTTACACTGTTATACAAGCTGTACACTGGCTACTTTACATTGTATCAAAGCGTCATATCTTCAGTGTTGTCTCGTGAAAATATATAATCAAATATTTACAGAAATGTGAGGGGTGTTCTCACGTTTGTGAGATATTGGAAGACCTTCAGGAGATATAAAAGCAATCTGTTGACAAATAAGTATAAAACTAATCTAGAATATGTACATTTTCGGTTTTCAAATCTGGAATTCTCGTATCTTCTTGGTTTTCACTACATAAATAGAGTAAACGACAGTACATACATTAGATCTTAGATCTTTTCTCTGTGGCTCTGGTTTCTGTTTTTCACAGCGAGTTAACGGGGTCTGCAGTGAAAGATCTCTCTTCACCATTTGCGTTGATGCTGGAGGTGAACGACGCCTGGTGGGAGCAGCGGTGACGGAGGTTTCTATGCTGAAGTGTGTATATTTTGGGCTTGATGATGGAGCCTGACTGGGAACGTCTTTTTGAAGAGTTTCACTGCAAGGTCGTTCAGGACCCCTGCCGTTCCTCTAAGATCTCAAAGTTACATCTGAGCCTCTCTTCAAATGAGTGACTGCAAGGAAGTGCGGCTTAGGAGGTGTTCATTTGAGCCTTAATAAGGAACTCCTCCTTCTTTTCCCCTTTTCTCCTTTGCCCCTTCTTCTTACTTTCCATTTCTCCCTCTCTCACACTGCTTCTGTTTAAGGCCTCCACTTAGTATCAGCCTATTGCACGTTCTCTCTCTTTGTTTGTTCTTCCTTTCTCTTCTTTCATCTTCTCTTGCTTGTTCACCCCATGGCTATGTGCTATACTATTGGCAAGCTTTATGAGAAATACAGTGAAACAAGGAGGCTGCCACTATCGACTCCTGGTTCCTCTGGCTCTGGCTCTGATGTTGGCTTCACTTGATTAATCCTCAGGCTCTGTTTCTTTACACAGAATATGCTCCATATGACACACGATATATTTTTCCTCAAACAAATGAAATAGAAGCAGCACTGAAGTGTATCTCGCTTAATCGATACACTGTGAGTGTGAGCCTTGTGGATCTCCATCCACACTCCTGTGTGACTCCAACATGCCAGAAAAACACTGGAGGTCATGAAATTAGGCGAGAAAAGTAAATTATCAACTTATAATTCATGTCTGTAGCATTTAATAATGAGGAGGAATGTGCTGGACTCTTTCTAGCACTACCAGATAGTAATGTACCATTTATAGTTCATGTTGTAGCATTTGCCGTTTGTATCTAATGCGCTATACTGGTGTATAGTATTTAATAATGGGAAGCAATGTGTTGGACTCTTTCTAATACTTCCAGATAGTAATGTACCATTTATAGTTCATGTTGTAGCATTTATCATCTGTAATTAACAGTAACAAAATACATTTACTTAAATACTGTAATTAAGTACAGTTTTTAAATATCTGTACTTTTCTTGAATAGTCTTTTATTGGGAAACTTTTAACTTTCACTACATTTGAAAGACAAAACTGTACTTTTTACTTCACTACATGTCTGGACAATGCAATTGCATTTAGTTTTTATTTTATTGATACTAGATCCTTTGACTTGGTTATTTTAAAAGTAGCTCATAGACCAAAAAAAGTGTGTAATATTTTTTTTACTTTTGTTCTTTTAATACTTAAGTATTTTTGGAAGCAAGTACTTTTTTAACATTTGATTGTATGACTTTCACTTGTATTGAAGTAACATTTGATGAGTGGTATCTGTACTTAAGTACTCAAGCTGGGACTTTATGTGCTTCTGATAATTCATGACCAAAGGGAAGATGTTAAACTTCTTTCTAGCACTCACATCAGTGCTGTCATGTTAAAACTAAATGCCTGATTATTCCTGTAGCTGTGAATGAATATATGTAAATGTAAAGTAGAATTCAAGATGAAATGCAGCACATTGGTTTGGTCCAGTCTGGACGTCATTTTTCAAGTATGTTGCACTTGAATAAGGTTTAAACAAAAAAATTCTAACTCTAATGTGAACTAGAGCTGGGATGAAAGAGTGAGAAGAATAAAGTAGGGTAAAAAAGGAGAAACTCTGGGCCTGTTTGTGAATTTAGTAATGCATTTTTTACTCGAGCTGTGCGTATAAAAGTGATATCAGTTATCAGTTACTATCAGCTATAAATGTTATGCATTTACCTGTCTGTATTGCAGATTGGTGCAGAATTTCATTCATTATAATGAAATTTATACCATAAAAACGAGCTTTTCAACATAAGGGATAGCTACTGAGTCACAGAGTTATTATTATATAAAAATGACTTTTAACACACTCATCAAAGATGAAGAGGCACGATTCTGCAGATGAGACTTGGCTGGTGTGTAATTCAGGGATCATCAAGCATCATTAGTTGCTAGACACTGTGTCTGGGACTTCACACTCTGATACACCAGTCTGCTTGCACAGTCTATAGACCACACTGTGTGTGTGTGTGTGTGTATACTCTGTGCTAGTAGAAACTAATTCACTATTCAGTCAGGGATTAATCTATACAAGCTTTCTCTTTCTCTCTGTGAGAGCCACTCATCCTTTTTGCTTTCTCCTTGTTTCCTTTGTTTAAACCTCTTTACTCTTCTCCCTTCCCTTGAATTCTTTTCCTTCCGAATCAATCTCTTTTATCTCTTTCTTTCCTCCTTCTGCTGTTGACAGTGATGTACTGTAGCATGCTGGTTTTCTGACACCGTCTCAAACAAGCACACACACACACACACACACACACACACACACACACACACACACACACACACACACACACACACACACAC
>JBBIGC010000013.1:848527-858813 GCA_037576955.1 Lepidarchus adonis | reverse complement strand
ACTAATACTGCATCAGAGGGTGGAGGAACAATGTGTTCCAGCTCCACCTTTCTTCACACAGAGGGGTTTGTAGATCAGCAGAAGTTGGGAGCAGCACCTAAGAGAATTGTTCACATTAAGCTTCAAAGCTTCATTGACTTTCATTGCTTCAGGAAAAGCTGTAAGTTCACCAGGTTCTTAATCCCTTTGGGAAAACATGTCTATGAAATCTGCATGTCAGTGTTTGGTGACCTAAACTTTGTATTTATTATGTATTTATTTATTGTAAACATTGGAAAAATGGAGTGTTCTAAACTTTGACCAGTTGTGAACAGTTTTGTGCAAAAGGCCGCCCCTTGATGAATAACATTTTCCTCATCTCCAGATCTCATCTTGACCTCCACAGTTTCCCTGAGCTGCCATCTCTTAATTACATTTCTCACTGTGGAAACGGCAAGCTAATAATGCTTTGCTATCTTCTTGTAGCCTTCTGCTGCATTGTGGGCATCAATAACTTTCATTTTCAGAGTCTTACACAGCTGCTTAGAGGAGCCCATGGTTGTTGAGTGCCCACAAGTGTGTGCACAAGGTGTGAAGAGTCAGTGTTTGTAAAGCTTTGAAATTGGCACCAGCTGACATTTACTTTTTTTTTTTTTTTTTTCCATTTTCATTTCATTTACTAATGACAGCTGTTGTCATGCGTTAGATCTAATGAGCTGATTAAGGTCTGAAACCTTGTAAAAATGAATCTTTGGAACTCCTGAGGTGCCCAGACTTTTGCACAGTGCCATAATGTTTTTATTTTTGTTTAATTTATGGCCTAAAATGTAACTGCATCAATGCTGAAAATATTTTTTTCTATGTCCTAGAGAGACTGTTTGAACATCATCTCAATTACTGAATCTGTTATTCAAGGGGTGCCCAAACTTTTGCATAATATTCAGCACCTTTGCTGGGACTGATTATTGTGATATTTGATGGAAAGCTGTCTAGAGGTGGTGACACATAACGGAGGGATGAATACTTGGAAGGTGATCTCTACTTTGTCTTAAGCAATGTGAATGTTGATCATCTTGTATTTGTGAAGGTTAAGTAGACAGAGGAAAATAATTTGTTTTTGTGATTCCTGTCCAAAGTTTGATGCCAAATACCATGTTGATGACTTCTTTGTAGCTCTTATTAGTCCTCTCAAGTTGATTCATTGTTTTGTGCGCCCAGCTTTCTCCCTCTTTCTCTCTCCCTCTCCTTCCCCCAATCAATGACTGAGGTACTGCTTCGTTCTCCAAAAGTTGCATGAATATTAATGCCAGCATGTTTGAACAAGGTGCCCACTAATCTGTTTTGTGGAAACGGGGAAGTCTGTCAGATTAATGGGCTTTCAGGACCAGAGTCGAGTCTGCTCAGAGAAATGTCTCCTCAAGGGGAGCAGGGGTTGCGTGAATCAAAGCACTCAGAATAGCAATTCTGATCTCGGATCAGATTTTGGCTATTAAGAAGATGCAAGCAAACGGTGCAGATTCGATTGAGATTTAAAATGCAGGGATGCACTCTGGTTTTGCAGAATATTCTAGATCTTCACTCGGTGTAGGTGAATATGCAGTGTTGCAGTCTTGCTTCTTTTCTTCTTGCCCTTTCCGTAGAATTGGTTCTACTTCTTCGCCATCTTGGTTCCTCTTTCCTGTTGGTTTTCATTCTTTCTGTGCATTAATAGGAGTTTATAGGCCCTGCTCCCCATCACACCTTCAGCCTCAGAACTTTCCCTTTGTACTCCGGAATCTTCCGGCTCCTTTTATGGTAACACGCCGTCGGATGTGGCGATGGGAACCTCGTCTTTGACCAGCCAACAAAGGAGCGTTCAACCCTTTGGGTTATTATCTCAGGGTTGTTAACCTCCACAGACGCACAAACCTCTCATACTGGGTTGAGCATCTGACCTTCATCCCGGTTCTCAAAGGCAGCTGCGCTGGTGGTGTTGCTGTGTTGAATGAATGTCCTTTGTCCTCTGGTTTCTCTTGTTTCCTGAATGCAGTATGGGGTCTGGGCGGCTCTGCGCCAGCCTGGGCATTGATATTCCGCCGCTGCTGCTGAGGTACAGCCAGGTCACCCTTTCTCAGCTGCACCCTTCAACCTTTCGGTGTTACTTTTTTTGGTGTAGAAGCAGGTTGGCAGGAAAGGAGGCTGTGCCAGTTCCCCCCTGTCCCTCACTGGGATGGCGCACTGTTGATGTGTTTTACAGCGGATGCTCTCTCTCTTTTTCTCACTCTCTTTCTCTTTCTTTTTCTTTTTTCTTTCTCTCTCTCTTTCTCTCTCTTTTTCTCTGTGCCAGTTCCCCCCTGTCCCTCAGTGGGATGGCGCACTGTTGATGTGTTTTACAGCGGATGCTCTCTCTCTTTTTCTCTCTCTTTTTCTTTTTTCTTTCTCTCTTTCTCTCTCTCTCTCTCTCTCTCTCTAACCAGCTGCATCACGATCCTCCTCCTCCAGAGATTCTGATCAAGTTGGTGACTGGGGCAATGTGGAGTGAGTCAGAATGACTAAGCAAGGCCGAAACTTCTTCTTTTCTCCTCATTTCTTCCTCTTTCCTTATCTTCTCATCTTTTTCCTTATTTCTCTTCTTTCCTTCTCTTTTACTCATTTCTCTTCTACATTTTCCTTATTTCTCGTCTCCTGTCAATTTCTCTCCCCCCCCCCCTTTTCTTTTTGTCCTTGTTTGTCTTTCGTCCAATTTGCAGTCCAGTCACAGCTCTGTTTACCACTTACTGAGACAAAAGCGGAATGCGACTGACTCTCAATCATCCAGTGGGGAAAGACAAAAAGCAAACAGTAAACAAATAAACAATGGTCCTCTGTGAGGTCCTCCACAGCTTCGATCAAGCTGGCACAGAAGACGATAGCAGTAGGACACACACTGATACACACTGACTAACCTGTAACAGACACTTCTCTAATGAAACCTGCCCTCCAGGTCACATGACCAAGTGTGGGAAGGCTTGAAAAGCCCTGTAGAGAAGTTCAGCCCTGATGGTCTTCAGGATGGGGTCAGGGATACTGTTCTTGGGACGGCACCAAGAGAAAACCTGTGATGCCTATGGTGACGTATGGTATATGATGGAGTTTTTGGAAAGTTTATTTACTCTAAGCTGGTTTAATTCTCCAGACTGTGCCAACTTGATCTGCTGGCATCAGAGAGTGGAACAGATTACAACCAATAAATGTAGCGGCGTGAAACCTGATCCTCATCTACCCTTTCAAACAGTGTCGCTTCCTAGTCTGCTGCCACCCAGGCTTATTGGAGGCTCTGAGTGGCAAATCTGTCTTAATTGTTTTGGGTGGTGTAGAGAAGGCCAATCTTAAGTAGGGGATTTCAAAAGGTGCAGCTTTTATGAGGACAGTTATGGCTGATGAGTCTCTGGAGCTTTTCAAGGGCTTATTATAAAACCTCCCTTATTTTCGTCTTTTCTTTTTATTGCCTCACACTATTATTCCCTACCTTTCTCTTTTTTTCCTCTCTCTCTGTTTCTGCATGTTCACCTCAGTTGCTGACTCTGGGCATGTTCTTTCTTTCTTTCTTTTGCTTTATTGTGTTCCTCTAAACAACCTGCCTGATGTGCCCTAGAGTGCGCTCCGCTTCACCTTCCCGACACCCACCGAAATGAAGCTGCTTTTTCTCACCTTAATTAGACAAGTGAACTTCCTCCCAGAGTCCATCCTCTCGCTGCAAGTGTCATAACATTTACGGCCTGGAAGCATCTCGTCGCAGAAGGTACAAAAATTAAACGTTTTGTTCAATTATGAGCCACAAACACCTATGTATGACTGCCGGCGAATTTCTTCTCTTGAGGGTCTTTGTCTGCTATTAGGAGCTCAGCCACTGCATGCCATGCTGAGAACTTCCCAGATTTCTCAAGCTAACATCCTGTGAGAATTGAAGTTGGAAGCAGCCGCTTTAATAGAAGTTTTAATGAAGCACAGTATGAACATACAAATACAGAGAAATGAGACATGAACCAGAGTGTAAACCACAGGATAATCCACATAATGACTAAGTGAAACACTGAACTGACAAGACTGACGTGTGTCTCAAAGGGAAATCTGATACACCTGGATGTGGACCTGGACATAATCAGGAAATACTTTGTGTAGACGGGACAGAACAAGAGCAGGGTTAGGACACCAGACAAACGGACAAAACTGAGGAATCGGGACGCAGCCATCTCTTCAAAACTAGCTTATACGTGTTCCCTATTACTCTGACCATATTTACCCAGTTTCCACTTGAATTTTAATATGTAAATACTTTATTTAAATGTTTGTAAATAAATTAAATTAAAAGTATCAACATGAATATATTGCAAGCTGTTATAGGAAAACTATAGTAGAATTCTGAACAACAATCGGTTGCACATGTGAAAAAAAATTAAAATACTACTCCTGTGCTCCAACAAGTCAAATACTGTACAGGAAAAGAGCAGATACACATAATTGTACACACTCCTGACATGCACAGGTAACACAGTAGTTTACTTATCTGGCGTTTTTCTGAAACGAAGGTGTAGATGTGAGGCTATTACACCCACATTGTTACCATTACTGTCTAAAATGCTACTATTATGCCTTATTTTAACTGTGAGGCTTTACAGTGACAATGGTAGACAATGTATCCATTACATTGTTAATATTTGGATCAATACATGTAATGTTACAGAAAAGAGTCGACTGAATGTAGTTGGACTGTAGTATCTCTTGTATGCATTTAAGTGCACTAGAGCCTAGTAGAAATTGGAGCTTTCATAAAGAGAAAAGTACTGTTATTTTATTTGACTGAATTTCATGCATGATGATTTTTTTCAGGAATAGACAAACATTCACAACACTTAGCAAACATAGCCATGTAGTTCCATTGATTTTTGACATTGATGACGGTCTTCCACACTGGTGACTGGACAATTGGTAGTTAGCAACACGGTTAATGAAAGCTGCACTATGATCGCTCTACTTCAAGCTAAGAAGTGCAGTCATGAAAAGCTAAGAAAACTAAGCTAACACAGTTTTAGCATAATGCTTACGAACACATTTGTGCAGAAAGCAGTTGAGTAAAAAGCTGTTTACTGTTTACTCTGAAATGTAGTTCAATAAAAATAAGCATATTAAAGTAGATACCTGAAAATTCCTTGAGTATTGAAGTACGACGTGAACTTCAGGTCAATGGTAAACTTTCACTTTTTTCTGTTAAAGACTTTTTCAGTATTTAAATACATTATAGTGATATACTGCAGCTTGGACCATTTATGGTCCAAGACTAAAAATTTAAGTTGTTTGACCAAAGTAGAAAGATCCTAAAGTTGCTGGTATTCATTTTAATGTCTAAATAAAATTCTGGTACAGCATTCACTCTGCTGTATGCTGTCAGCACTTGATGCTAGTTTGGTTAGCAAGCTAACAGCAGTACACAGTACAAGACAGGTTTACTTGCTAACTGAGGCGCACTGCTACAAGTTTCAGATATGAAGACTGTACTGGTACTAGACTGCCAGAAAAGAGAATCTTGTTTGTTCTGTGGTGAACTGAACTGTTAGCCTGCTAGCAAAGATAATACTTAAAATGCAACCAGCTCCATTAGCTTCATTACCTTCAGCAGCAATTCTGTTTAATAATGTTGTGTACAGTCAAACCTCATTAGATCGACAAACCCATCTCTTGCCATGAAAGGCTGCAAGACCAATTTCCTTCCATGTTACTCCATTATGATCGCTCGCCAACTCTGCCTTTTGCCAAATTCAGGGCCCGGACCAAGAGCTGCAAGCTAATGAGGTTTGACCGTATTAGTCATAGAAGTTCCCAGAATTTAGGAATCAGTTTATTATTCAGTTTCTTTCTTCTTCTGAGCCTGTAGGACTTTCAGACATAGGGTTATGTTTTATCAGTGTTACAATATATAATATATATACAATATATAAATAACGTGTGTGTGTGTGTGTGTAATTTTATATATATATATATATATAATTACATACACAGTGGGTATGGAAAGTATTCAGGCCCCCTTAAAGTTTTCATTCTTTCTAATATTGCAGTCATTTGCTAAAATCGTTCAAGTTCATTTCCCCCCCATTTATATACACCCAATATTGATGACAATTGTTGACATTTTTGCAGATTTATTAAAAAAGAAAAACTGATCTCACATGGTCCTTTGTATTCAGACCCTTTGCTATTACATATATTTAACTCAGATGCTGGCCATTTCTCTGATCATTCTTGAGATGGTTCTACACCTTCATTTGAGTCCAGCTGTGTTTGATTATACTGATTTGGACTTGATTAGGAAATTCACACAGCTGTCTATATAAGACCTTACAGCTCACAGTGCATGTCAGAGCAAATGACAATCATGAGGTCAAAGGAACTGCCTGAAGAGCTCAGAGACAGAATTGTGGCAAGGCACAGATCTGGCCAAGGTTACAAAAAAATTCTGCTGCTCTGTAGGTTCCTAAGAGCACAATGGCCTCCATACTCCTTAAATGAAAGACGTTTGGGACAACTAGAACCCTTCCTAGAGCTGGCCGTCTGGCCAAACTGAGCTATCGGAGGAGAAGAGCTTTGGTGAAAGAGGTAAAGAAGAACCCAAAGATCACTGTGGCATCTCCAGAGATGCAGCCGGGAGATGGGAGAAAGTTGTAGTAAGTCAACCATCACTGCAATCATCTACCAGTTTGGGATTTATGCAAGACACATGAAAGCCTGCATGGAGTTTGCTAAAAAAACACCAAAAGGACTCCACAATGGTAAGAAATAAGATTCTCTGGTCTGATGGGACCAAGTTAAAACTTTCTGGCCTGAATTCTAAGCAGTGTGTGTGGAGAAAACCAGACACTGCTCATCACCTGTCCAATACAGTCCCAACAGTGAAGCATGGTGGTGGCAGCATCATGCTATGGGGGTGTTTTTCAGCTGCAGGGACAGGACGACTGATTGCAATCGAGGAAAAGATTAATGTGGCCAAGTCCAGGGATATCCTGGACGAAAACCTTCTCCATAGTGCTCAGGACCTCTGACTGGGCATAAGGTTTACCTTCCAACAAGACAATGACCCTAAGCTCACAGCTAAAATAACGAAGGAGTGGCTTCACAATGACTCCTTCACTGTTCTTGAATGATCCAGCCAGAGCCCTGACTTAAACCCAGAGCATCTCTGGAGAAATAACATCCAAATATCTCACACAAACGAAGTATTCAATATATATTATTTTTATTGAAATGAAATGTTCTGGGGCACTTTAAATCCACTAAAAACCTCAAGGGTTTAATATCTATCATTCTGGACGACCTTAACCATTTTTTGGAGATGAGCAACCCTAGATAAGAAGTGGCAGGGAAGCAACATATGGGGAAGAACAGAGCTGTTACTAAGCACTAATCACAAACATCTTAATTAAAACATGCTGGAACCAGGAATGTAGTAATTGTTGATAGCTTGATAACTTCATGAGGGGTGACATTGACATGTTATGCAAGGATAAGGATTAATCAAAGATGCTTTCATCATTTTTCTCTCCCTCTTAATTCATGCTCAATGTCAAATCCATGTATGTTGTATGCAAACCTGTTGGAGTATCTGTAGAACATTTTTCTGCTGTGTGGTTTAATCATCTGCTCCTTATTCAGTCATATCACTCAGTCCTACATACTCTTTGATAAGCTGTTCGCTTTAATCAAGAATTACAAGTGAAGTTCTGCTCTATAAAACAGTGAATGACAACGATGTACAGCACTGAGTCCCTGTGCTTTTTTATTGTCTTTCTCATTAGGCTGTAGAGCTTATAGACCGGCTATGAAAATATGCTGTGGGTGGACCATTAAAAGTAACATAAGTCAATCTCATCTTCTTTTAAAATTTATTTTCATTGGCATATGCTTTGCAAAATATAATTAGGTGACAAGAAATGAAAAACAAAAGTAAAGATGCTGTCACGAGCGTACTGCATGATTCAATTAAGCAATTAACATCCCAGCATGCTCTGTGGCATGTATAAAATGCTAAGCCCGCCCAGTTCACCTTGATATTGGATCAAGATGGCAAAAAGAAAATATCTAATTAGCTTTGAAAGTGGGTTCATTACTGAGGCACATGTGGTGGGCTCTTCGGTCACTGTGTCAGGTTGTTAAGCAATCCATAAATGATTTCTGACACTGTATGATACGGTTAAATATAAACATGGACAAATAAACAGCAACTGAATAAATGCAGACAAGTGAAAAAAATAATTGTGGCAAAAATGAATGAACCTGAAAGGGTGTAGGTCTACTGATACTAACAAGTAATTGACTTTGTGATATGTACGAAAATCAGCAGATACAACAAAATTTAGAATTTCTGATCAGTATGGCAAGATGAAATGATCTAATTAGCTCTAAAGAGTTTGTTTTTGGTCACATGGTTTGGTTCACGGTAGGAACATTGTTTTATAGGAACAGCGACTAGCTGTATAATCCATGGGAAAGACATGAGTAAACGGGAATTCAGAAACGATGGTTGAAAGTGTATATTCAGTAATCATGAGCTTGTGCTTGGTTTATGTCAGAAAAAAACAGAAGAGCAGCTGTTCATTGGGTGATTTGGAATAGCAGAGCAGGATGTGATCACTGTCAGCAAGAGGTAGCACGGCAAAGCATAAACCCTTCATTATAATGGCAAATGTGTATTTTGCAGCTCAACTGAATAAAAAACCCACATGTGCTGGTTTACAAACAATGATTGTTCCTTCACTACTATATGCAGGCGTGACCCTTACATTGAGGGGGTCTGGTAGCTGTTATGTTGTTGAGCATTTTGATGGGATTGTTTGGAACCACTTCACCCATTAGAGAGAAATATCACTGCTTGTCAAGACAGGAAAAACGGCCAACGTCGTCTATAAAGAAGTGCGTTCCGGAAATAGTTTTCTATGGTGTATTTTTACACTAAGTTTTCTGTTTATATGGATGAGCGTCACCTGCTTTGTACCTTTACCTACAAATCCTGCTCTGTTACCATGAACTCCAAGTTCCACATTTCCTCCTTCTCTGGGCACTATCCTTTCCCAGCAACGCCGGGTACCCTGCTAGTTAAATCAATGAATGCAGAATGATGTAAATCATACAGCGGTGCTTGAAAGTTTGTGAACCCTTTTAGATGTTTCTATATTGCATACATTTGATGAAGTATTTCACAGAAGTTCAAGTACATAAAGAGCAATGAAACAACAAAAATTTACTTGTTATAACTTTACTATGTACGTTTTTTTTAAATTGAGAAATTATCCAATATCACACAAAGTATATGAACCTCTAGGATTTGCGGTTAATTTGAAGGTGAAGTTAGTGTTTTCAGTTAATAGGACAACAACTGGGTGCAAATGGGTGCTGAATTTAGATTTCTGAGGAATACCCTCTAAAACCAAACTGAGGTGTACAATTGTGAAAATCTTCAGGAGTGCTAGATCAATAAATCACTTTTTTAAAATAAAAGTCATTACATAAAAGTTCATCTGGAACTGCCTAGTCAGGATTCTCACAGCACCCAGCAAAAACACTGTGGCTGGTAAAAGGATTGCGGACCTCTTGATGTGTCCTGTGATATCAGTATTGCACAGAGTTAATTTTCTGATAAATTAAATATGGTCCAGCACTGATTCACATGCAGCTGAATGCTGTACAATGAAATGATACAAAACAAGAGAGATGTACCTTTTTTATTACAGTGAGTCCTCGAGTTGCCTCAGGGTTCGGTTCCCCTGAGTGTGATGTAACTCGAATTTTAACATGAGTTAGAACTCATGCATGTAATGATGATGCAGAGGCTTTATTGAACAGTACTGTGCTTTATTAACATGCGTGAACGCTCTCATATTACAGTAAAGCATTTAGGAGTGGAGAGTTGACTTGACACAGATGGTGCCTTAGCACAGTGCACTATTAACCCCCCCATCTCACCCACCAATCCACATGACTCTTACACAACACTAACGGGCAATAAAACAAAAAAATCTCAGCAATTACAACGAAAAACAGCGCAGCCGCCTTCTTTTTCCCCGCTCTGCCAACAGCAGGCTCACACACTGCATGAACTTTCAGTCATATGTTACCATAAAGCATTTAGTAGGCATTCAGCTGCATTCTACTACCAGGCCAGTGACAAATTCATGAATTTTGATGAGTCAAGTACGATATACAGTACAGGCCAAAAGACACACCTTCTCATTCAATGTGTTTTCTTTATTTTCATGACCATTTACATTGGTAGATTCTCACTGAAGCATCAGAACTATGAA
>JBBIGC010000013.1:811028-822269 GCA_037576955.1 Lepidarchus adonis | reverse complement strand
GTCACTGCTCTGTCGGGTTCGGGTCGGGCTCAGTCACTGCTCTGTCGGGTTCGGGTCGGGCTCGGTCACTGCTCTGTGGGGTTCAGGTCGGGCTCGGTCACTGTTCTGTCGGGTTCGGGTTGGGTTCGTTCGGGTTGGGTTCGGGTCGGGCTCGGTTTCGGACAGAAAAAAAGTGTCCGATCAGCACTCTATAAAGGACACAGGTGTTTTATTTTGTAAGTATATGAAAGGGGACAGTTTTATGACACATTACAGTCATTATGTGTTCTTTTTTAACCATTGTTTTTGGGATACCGAAGTAACGACTCTGTGTACCATAAATCCAGTGTGAAATAACTTACACCTGCATGCATTTTGTTCATTCTGAAGTACATCAATGTAGGGTACTCCAGGGCATTATTTTCTAAAGCTCATATCTTCAAAGCTTGACCAGGAATGAAACTGGTCCAGAAAGACCAGTGGTTCATAAGGCTATGTTCTGGGAAAGTGAAGCATAGGCATTCCTTCATACAGCTCCATTCCACTAGCATGTAAAATGATAGGATACAGTTAGGTAACCAGGCACGGGCACGTCAAAGCACAGAACTTCAAAAGCTGACCAGTGAGAGATGAAAGCAGCCTCAAATCAACCAGTTTCAGTTGTGAAATATTTCATAATCCTGTTTTTTTACCATCACTCATTCATTGTGAAGCCTGTGGGTCAGCAGATGAAAGAATAAAAACAGCTGCGCATTTCACTGACGACAACAGAAGTGTGAAAAATCTCCACAAATCATCATCTGGCAAGATCCACTTCAGAAATGATGTGCTGTATTAGAAGAGAGAATTCTGAATCAAGCTTTCTTCAGTTTCACAGTTGTAGGAATAGGCTTTTGATTGATAGGCTAAGTGGAAAATTTAGCATGGGAAATAAAGGCTATTTCATATTCTGCGTAAATATGGTGAATTGCAGACATTTTTATTCATTTTACTGACATTAGTTTTACTGATAAAAAGCATTCCAATAACACAAAGCACAATATGGATTTTGAAGATGAAATCAATGCGCAGGGGTTAGCAGAGGATTTGCTGTAGCTCTACAGCCAAGAACCCAAAGTCTGGCTTGTAGAAGGTACTCAGAAACAGTGGGAACCAAACGGAGAGCTACAAAATGGGAAGTCTGGTCTAATTTTATAAATAACCCAATTAAAGTGTGTGTAGTTTTTACACAAAGGTGCAGAAGTAGTGTGTG
This sequence comes from Lepidarchus adonis, assembly GCA_037576955.1. Lineage (NCBI taxonomy): Eukaryota > Metazoa > Chordata > Actinopteri > Characiformes > Lepidarchidae > Lepidarchus > Lepidarchus adonis. The sequence goes on along the minus strand of JBBIGC010000013.1, from coordinate 821,038 downwards.
GTAGGTCTTTTAAAGCCTGTGAGATCCAAAGATTTGTAACTGACTATCAGAGTCTGATGAACAGTCGGTAGAGTCAAACATGCAGGTCAAGGTGAACGTTCCCCATCAATTGATCCCACTCATAAACATGTTAATACGATTCTCTTGGCAAAATGAAACCACCTGCTTCTAAAGTGAGAGTAATAAATAAGCCGATGGTTGTACTAAGCTCTTTGAAGGATTAACAATCTCACTAGTGTTGACGCTTTTACGAGTGAGGAGGAATGATGTTCCACCTGTCGTTGAACATTATGGCTTTCTTGATATATCAGTTATCAAATATGTGGCTCCGCCTCCAATTAGACCACAGTGATAAGTGTGTTCATAACAAACCATTTGCAAGAGTTTCCCTTCTGTCATTCTTAATGCATCTGTCTTCTTCTCTCCCACTCTTTCTCTCTCTCAGGCATCTCCATGCCCATCCCAGTGATAGGTCTTAATAACAAGGACAAAGTCTTCGTGAACGACAGCTGTGTTCTGAACGAAGAGCGCTTTGTGCTGGTCGGCTCCTTCGTGGCCTTTTTCATCCCTCTGGTCATCATGGTGGTCACCTACTGTCTGACGGTTCAGGCTCTACAACGCCAAGCATCTGTCTTCCTCTATGAGGCCAAAGCCTCTTCCCAGCAGCCCTTGCAACCCCCAGCCCCAACTGTTTCCCAGCTAGCTCCGCCCCCTGCACCTTCACGCCGCAGCAGCCTAAACTGCCTTCGGCTGGGGGGAGGGGAAGGGAATTCTCTGAGCCCTGCCACACTTTCAGACAGCATCTCCATCGTAGGGAGTTCGGAAGCCCCATCCCAGCTCAACTCACCGGCAGGACGGGATCCGGGTGGGGCCCACGGCCGCCGCGGCATGATGCAGGCCATCAAGAACGAGCGGCGGGCCTCTAAAGTCTTGGGCGTGGTCTTCTTCCTCTTCTTGCTCATGTGGTGCCCGTTCTTCGTCACTAACGTGCTGTTCGTGTTATGCCGTGGGGCGTGCAATGAGCCCTTGCTCTCTGAACTGCTCAACGTCTTCGTGTGGGTGGGCTACATCTCCTCAGGGGTGAACCCTCTGGTCTACACGCTGTTCAATAAGACCTACAGACGGGCATTCTCCAGTTACATGCGCTGCCGGTACAGCCGAGTCCGGCTCAAACCCATCCCCATTTATTCCCAACCCTGCCCTTCCCAAGCTGCGGTCACACCCCTCCTGATCTGCGGCAAGGTGGGAGTGGACCGGAACAGTAACTGCCGGAATGGGGATGGGAATGGGCTAGGGAATTTAGAGCCCCCAGACTTGGACACCGATGCAGGACTGGAGCTACGACCTGGGATGTCAGCACTGTCTGTCAGCACCTGCCACATGCTCCCAGAACACACCAGCAGCGTCTGATTGGTTCTTCTGAATGACTGAATCTATTGGTGCAGGTCCTCAATGTCAACTCGAGGGACTTCCTGGTGTTTCGTATATTCCCTTGGGGTGTGTCTTCATCCTCTTTGATACATGCCTCGAGGAAGGACCTGCACACACCCCAATGGAAGTCATACCAGCACTGTGATTGGCTACCGTCACTACCTCTGGCTGTGACACGGCCATTGTAGAATGTATGTTGGTGTGGACTCAAAGCACCATGGGCTGACCCTGGGTCAGATGGGTCACATGAGTCGGGGCACTTCCGGGACACTCAGCACTGTGCAGGAAAGAAACACAATATAAAACTCTATGTGCCGGTTTCCTGGGCGAATATTAAGCTTAGTCTTGGACTGAATTGGAACCTGAATGGAGATTGACCATTAGTCAGCCATTTTAGTCTAGACTTAAGCTTAATGTGGGTCTGAGAAACTAGAGCTGTGACATAGTCCCTTGTTGGAACGTTGTGTCCGAACAGGTCCGCATATCTGAATGCCAAATAATAACTGTGTTGCATGGCTTATTCTGGTTTCTCAATAAAACAGGTTCAAACAATGTGACCTGATCCATGTGCAGAAAGCCTTCCAACCTAAGAGTTCGTGGTGCCCTCGTGTGGTCCACCAAAGAAGTTGCATGAGGCTCTTGAGATCAAAGAGGAGGCTGGAGGCTGACTGACATTGGGAGAAAAATATGTCAGGATATAAAAAGTACAACATTGAGGCTTTGAAGTTATGCTGGCATTACATACATTCGCTTCAATACATTTACATCCCTGATGGATAAGAGGAGTTACCTATGCATAGCAACGCATGTGGCATTAGGAGTATTTCATACTTAATGTCTCATAGAACATGGGGGAAACAAGTATTCAGACACCTTTGCTATTTCAGTCCAAATCTCCACTTCAGATTTCAACACATTATATCTTTTGACTTTGTGCTAAATATGCAAAATATATATAAAGTGGCATTGAGGGTTTATAAATGGTCCTCGACTGATTCGTGGTTACAACGCTGCTCCAAACCCTGTTTTTTATGGTGTGAAAGTCAAAGTGAAAGTAAGTACAGTCCTGATCAAAAGTTGAAGACCATTTGATAAATGGCAAAAATCATTTTTTGCATAACTGGCAAAAAATCTTGTGTGTCATGGTTGGATCTTAACAAGGTTCCAAGTAGAGCTTCAACAGCTACAAAAAGAAATGGGAGTGAGACATTTTTGAGCATCAATTTATTGAAAACAACACTGAAACAGACACAGCTGATCAGAATCTTAGGACCATGTGCCTTTAAAAGGACAAATCTGAGCAAAAATGTGAATTTATTGCCATTTTCTGTCAGATTCACACTGTTATGACGTTCTGATGAAAAAGGCAAAAAACCTCCCTTTTTAATGTGGTCGGTTGTTGAACTGCAGAAGCAGGTCTCTCAGCTCCATCACTGCTGAGGTGAGATGCAGTAACACCTGAAGGTTGGTGGAAAAAACCCCAAAATTTCACCAGTACTGAGCCAGCAGATGCCATTGGCTGTTCGTCAAGACACTAGACAATCCTTGACCCAAATTAAGGTTGTTACTGGAGCCGACTGCAGCCCCATAACCATCAGACGGCATCTGAGACTGAAAAAAAATGGCTTCAAAGGCCTTGCCACAGAACTGGTTTGGACTTTGCAAGAGAACCCAACATGGGACATTGAAAGGTGGAAGAAAGTTTAATTCTCTAATGAGAAAATATATATACCTTGATGGTCCTGATGGTTTCCAACAATACTGGCCTGACAAGCAGATCTCACCTGAGATGTTCTACAGTGTAGGGGGCGCCATAATGGTCTCCTTCAGTTGAACAATGGAGCTTCAGGAGGTGCAGGGGCACCAAATGGCTGCTGGCGATGTCCATATGTTGTAGAGAACATCCGTAATGACTGATGATGGATGGCAAGGGAAGTTTACAAAAATGGACAACAGTTCCAGACAGTAGATGCCCTTCGTGCAGCGTCTTCACCACTTGGAGAAATGTTCTCACTCACCTCATGGAAAGTTTGCATCAAACATGACGTAATCAACAACAACGGTGGAGCTACTCATTACTGAGTTCTGGTTAAGAACTTTGATTCCTGTTTTACAGGGTTGTTTTATCCTGAGATCTTGATCTGTGGTGAAACAGCTGTTTCAGTTTAAGCGTTGTTGTTAATAAATTGCATGCTCAAAATATTTTTTGTCTCACTCCCATTTCTTCTTTGTCAGGTGGTCTTAAACTTTTGATCTGAACTGTATAATAAAACGCTCAGAAAAGGGCTAAACAGAGCCTCAGGTGGGTGTGGGTCTCCCTCTAGTCGTAAGTCGGAACTCCGTCGTAAGTCCAGGACCCCTGTATATTAAAATGTGAATTTTTGTCAGTGTGAACATCACACAAAATGAACCATAATGAAATGTGAATGCGACCTCTGCATTTAACGCGCAAAGAAGCGGCATCTGAGGAGCAGGGGGCATTGGAACCCGACAAAGAGTACCTTGAGATTGTGAAAGGCACTATATAAACTGAACTCATTATTGTTGTTTATTACTCAGGGGTGCCTGGGCCGGGACCACTGGGCCACCACTTTACACATGTGTAAAGTTAAATGTAAAAATGAAACCACTTCCACATATTAGTGTTAATACAGAAAATGTTAATGTTTTGTGGAAATTGTGGTTGGTGCCATAAACAATATTGTCGCGATTTTTAATGCAAGTAGCAAAATAGAAAATGAATGAATAGAAAAACCTCCAGAACCACACAAAACGGTCTAAATAAAACTCTCAGTACAGTAAATATAAGTCACAGTCGTTTATAATGTACACAATGCAGAGATCTACACTATGAGTGATCTAAAAAGCCCTGAATATAGACCAAAATGTGGAAACTGAATTTGTAAATGAGCTCTGTAAGCTACAGTTGGCCTACCATTCCTCTCACTGACACAATACACAAAAATAGATATTTGCAAGAGATATAAATGATATTTTGGGGCCAATTTGGACCGTGCTGTTCATATTTCCAGACAAAAGTTATTGGTGAGAAGTCAATTTGAATTTCAGTCATTGTAAATTTGTGTTACATTGCTCATTCGCCTCTGAAAGTAATGAAGTTGCAGTAATGTGTTACTTTCCACCACTACAGACCAATGTTAGGAAGATAAGAGTTGCAGAACCACTTGAATGCAGAAGGAACAGCAGTTACACAGTGAAGACACCACTGCTTAAAAAGAAAGTACCACCATCAAGAAGTCGTCATAACACATACATCCCAAGAACAGTGAAGAACAAAGGTGGAGGCACCAAGATATGGGGCTGTTTCTTTGAGACCTGCTGTTGTACTGGGAATTACGCCTCATGGAAGGAAACGAGCGAAAGCAATGTGTTGAGAAACATCTGAGAATTTAACGTCATCTGTCAAGAAAGGGCAGAAGATGGTCCAACTAATCAATGACCTCAAACACAGCCTAAAAAACTCAACAGCAAAAAAGGTTCAAGGGGCTTACATGGCCTACTGAGTCTCCTGACTCAGATCCCTTTGAAGATTTTGGAATTGCAACTCCAACGAGGAAACCTCATAACCTTGGGGAAAAGAAAAACATGTGCCAAGAAAAATTAGCCAAAAATTACAGTAATACAAAAGAGAATAAAGTTAAATGGTGTAACGAGGGTACATCTGAAGTGGATATATGCACTGGATGGTTATTAAATAACAAAAAATTGTCTGAATATTTATTTTTCCTCACTGAAGGGTAAGAACAGAAAAGGCCCAGAAAAGTCAGTCACCTGTAACCGTGCATTCTTGACCAATTTGTAGAATGAAATGTAGTTCCAGTTGTAATGCACATTTCAGATCAAAGCATGCAGTGTGTGGGCACATTAAAGTCATGGCACACCAGAGCTGTGCTTTAAACCATAGTGTATGGACAACAAGGTCAAAAACAAGTTTGCCTCTGGTTTCCAGATCCCGTTGAGAAGTTCACAACACTCCTCTTGCAAGGATTTTCTTTCTCTTATGGCATGCTTTCTGTGCTGAATGTCGAGGTCGGGTTCTCTAGCTGTGTTAAGATGAAATTTAAAAGCACTGCACAACACTACGTACAAAGGCCAGAACACCAACATGGTGTTTATGGGTATGGACAGGAAAAGCCACATCTCAGACAGTCAAATCCAGTCTGTCAGATCCAAAAACCTGTATTCAGAAGAGCTATAAGAACGTGTTGTTGTGTAAAATGCTGTAAATGCTTGCTGTTTTATGAGTGTGTAGAACTTTAGTACTCACTATGTATTAAAACACCCCTTCCTCATTCAAACTGCCATTTTATACCAAAACCTGTGAATGTCTGTTCAGATCACTCCTCCTGTCCATATCCTTTTGGCATTATCATTTCGTGTGTGGGTGTTGCTGCTATTTATTTAATAAATGTCCATTATCATTCTTGCCAGTGTATTGTTTGGCTTTGCAGGCCAAAGCAGAGTATTTTAACCACGTTACTGCAATAACACTACACACTTTAGATGGATAAAGCTCCTGGTCCTCCAGGACTTGTGTAGCCAGGCATGTGGGTCAAACTGACCACTGTAATTTCTAGTTTTACTGTCCATTTTAAATAAATCTCAGCTGTAGGTTTGTCTGCATTAAAAATCATAAACTTTTGACTCAAATGGTCAAAAATTAGGAGTTAGAATGAATCCAGGGACCCAGCACTGACAGGAAACAGAAAAGGATTTCATCAGGGGCCCAATGTTATTCAGGTTAATTCAATGAGGTAACAAATTTTTACATTTTCACTAACAGCTTTACAGAATCCAAGTCTGACTCTATTATGTTAAGCAAGTCAATGCAACAGAGGCAAGGAAACAAGCTCCCTAACATGGAGGAAGAAACCAAGACTTAGAAGGGGAACCCGTCCACCTCTGGTTGATTTAGAAAACAACAAATAAAATAATAGTCTTGGTTTATAAAGGTGGCATCAGTTCTCAATCATTGGTGGCATCAAGGCAGCAATCCTTGTTTTGGATAGGGTGTTGGAAACATATAAATCATGTAGGCCTGTGGTAGTTAAATGTAATGTGAAGACAGATGAGTAGGAAGCCCCATGGATGGAAGATCAGACCCAAAGTACAAACCAGCTGGAGAACCCACCTGATAATGGATGAGATGGAATATAAATACCATACAGCCTTTCCTAGCATACAGGTGGTCTGCAATGGCTGTCGCTAACGCTAACAAATCCCCTCTGTGATGATGGTAGTCAGATGGAAAGAAACCCCACTTACTAGTGCTTTTCCACAGAAATTTAACATCTCTGTCAGCAGAAGGTTTGGGGGATGAATTTATGAGAAGCTTGTTTTAAATGTAGAGAATTTATGGGATTGGGGTGTATTGAAACTTGTGGAATTTGTTAGCAACATTAGCCTCGTAGCTGAAGCGCTAAAATAAATAAGCAAACTGAAAACCAAACTTTCTCATATGCTGAATCTGGGGTAAATGTAAAATTGAGTGAAACTGATGTTTTTCTATTACTAATTGTTTAAGTGAAGATATTTCGTGTAAAGTTGGGCTAAATTCAACACATTTAGACGCTTATGGACAGTTATCAACATTTTGAACAATAGCGCCCTCTAGCGAACTAACAAGTGAACTCAAATTAAATCTGCTTGTAGTAAAATCAACGGCGTTGTAATTTCTCGTTTCATTCCATTCCTTAGTGGTTTTCGGTTTTAAAATAACAATAATGAGTGTTTATGAAGCATTGAGGTAATGTAATGCCTCTCTTGATCGGACTGCTGGCGCATCGTTCTGTGTTGATACGTGGTGGGCTGGGATTTTGGCGCATGCGCAGAACACAACGTCGCCGCTGCCAGGGAAACGCACACAGTGCACGCGCGCGCGAGAGGCAGCGAGCATCAGTGAGAGAATTGCACATTTGCGCATTTTGGTGTTTTCATCGGCGTAGAGGAGAGTCGTGGAGCACACGAGGCTATGTAAAATCGAGTAAAGGGTAAAAGAAGAGAAGGGCGGATCTGAAACGGCTCCTGCGCCTGCTCCGGATCCTGCTCAGGTAAACCAACTGGACATTTCATCCGTCCTACCGAAGCTAAGCAGCTAATGCTAACCCTTACACTCTGTAACGCTCGCGGGAACGTTTTCTGTTTAAAAGAGGATTCGCGCAGTGTGTTAGTATGAATGTGTGTGTTGCTGGTTGAAATAATATTGATGAAGAAATGGGTAACAGCTCAAATCTGTTCCTCGTAGTTGGTCGCTACCTTTTGTTTGCTATAATGCCACCGTTACTTGCCCTTTGACATCTGACCCTACCGAACCGGGCCACTGTACAAAACTGAATATGGTCATTTATTCACCTAATCCTTGGTCGAATGTCCCGTTCCACCTTAAATAGGGCGGCTTCTGCACCAGTTAAGGTGGAAGGGGGAAGAACCTCAGCTGCAGCTTTATAGACAGCTTCTAGTTTTGCAGTCACAGTACTGAGACACAAACCTCGCGCGCGCTTAGAGAACATTTTGAGGTGGCGCGCGACTTGGGTGGTGGCGCACAATGAGGGAACTAGCTTTAGAGATTTTGCTTAATCGTATAATACGCAGGCAAATGATCTTAATTTCTTAATGACTGAGGGAGAGAAGTCCTCTTACGGAGATTACAAGTGTCATCTGGAGCGTCCTCGTGATTGGTGGAGTCTGACATATTCAGTTAAAGGGAAACTCCACCCGTTTCTCAGATTTCCTGCACAGGTTTGTCATCCACATGTAAACAAATTCACCCAGTGTTTTAAAATGAAATGTTTATGTAGATTGACTGTGATTTCTTTACAATGGGCATGATAGGAACCAGGGGTTGTTTGCACTGTACACAGGTGCTAGTTTCTAAATGAAGCTGGGTTTTATATGCAGTGGTAAAATAACAAGTCTTTAATTTTTTTTTTAATTTTGTCTTACAATAGCAAATGCCCTACATATACCACCATGAATATATTTTAAATATAAGGGGCCTTAAATCTGGTCCCAGAGAGCTAGTGTCCAGCACAATTTGGTAGTTCCACTCCCAATTTTGAACCAGGTGTGTTTAAAACGTGTCTGGTTCTCCAGGGTTGGAGTTTGAGACCCATGATGATGTAAAATAATTAAAAAAAATAGTGAAATTTGAACATTTTAACCAACAGACACATAATGATATAGCTGTAGACTTTCCAAAGTGTCATCACGTCTCTTCTGGCCCATCTTCCCCGACTGAAAAGATAGAATAACTGCAGAAGTATTTATCACTTCACCTGGGCTTGTATTCAGAGTGGAAATGCCAGTATGGAGTCTAGTTCCTCTCTCGTTTATGATGACGCTGCTGACTGGAACAGGTCCTAGATCAGCACTTTATGGATGCAGCTCCAGACCTTACATCATCAAATATCTACAGACATCCGGATGTAGCTGTGGTTTCCTTGGCAACCGAGATATTCTGGACTGTTATTGTGTCTTTCAGACCATTTCCCCTGAATAAAAAGGTGAGAAAAGTGCCTCAGCGGTTATTTTTATGACGCGCGTGCAGCGTGGTATTGTTGAATGTATTCTTGCTCTTGGCCTCTGTGCTTTGAGGGAACCTTGCTGATGAGCTTTCCAGAACCGCCGGTTCCATGGTCTAGTACTGAAGCAGACGAGTCCTTCTGAGCCACGTCCGCTGGCCCAGCTACGTGTGATGGACATGAGTGAAGTTGCTAACCGCACAAAGCAGTTCATGAGTTTCCTCTCCTTTGTCAAACGTTCGCTTAGGTTTGAACCCGCACGCTTTTTGCACTGGCATGGCCCGGACTGCCTCTGCCCCGGTTTTCTGTGTATGCAACTATAAGTGAGCCATTCTCTGCTCCTTTTTGTGTGTGCAGGGAAAGCTTTGTGTTTTAGCGCTAACATCTTTTGTGAGCAGCCAAAAAAGCAAAATGCAAGCATGGCGGCTCTTTTGAGTGGGATGATCCAGCAACACACTGCACAGGCCTGAAAATAAGGCCTTGTCCACGTCTGAATCAAGCCTTTTTTCAGAAGCTTGCAGCATCAGGTGAGCGCACATTGAACGCCCACAGTGTTTCTGTATGTTGGAGCGGATCTGAACGTCCACATGGACTTTCAGGACTTGCGTTGCACTGGCTGCACATTTGGGTGTCGTAAAAAAATGTGCGCTTTTCCTTGGGATCAAATTTCTTCCTTAAATCATGACGAGCATAAAGAAAACAGCTAATGTAACGTTATGGAGGACAGGATATGTCCCATGAGGTTGTGCAGGTTGTGTTAGAAGATTTCTAACAGAAGAACATCAGGGTTATAATCCTATATATTCTGTAATATGGTCAAAACTTTATTATCCTGATGTCCTTATGTTAAAGGGTAATATATATATATAAAACCAAACACTGAAATAATAAATTTCACAGACGTTTCCCCTCGAGCATTAAGAACCTGGTGAAGTTGCTGCTCCCAACTTCTACTGATGAACTACAAACCCTCTGTGTGAAGAAAGGTGGAGCTGGAACACATTGTTCCTCCACCCTCTGATGCAGTATTAGTACAGT
>JBBIGC010000013.1:786985-802547 GCA_037576955.1 Lepidarchus adonis | reverse complement strand
TGACTGTGGAAACTTCACACTGGACTTCAACCAACATGGATTCTGTGCCTCTCCACTCTTCCTCCAGACTCTGGGACTTTAATTTTCTAAATTATATGCTGAAAAGAGGACTTTGGACACTGAGCAAAGGTCCAGTGCTGATCTTCTGATGTCTCTGGTCCTGAAGTGACTTGACATGAGGAATGTGATATTTGTAGCCCATGTCTAGGATTCGTCTGTACGAATTGACTTGTGATGAACTGACTTCAGCCTCAGTCCACTCCTTGTGAAGCTCCCCCAAGTTCTTGAATGGATTTTGCTTGGCAATCTTCTCAAGGCTGCAGTTTCCAGCTTCTTTAGCAATGACCTTTTGTGGCTTACCCTCCTCGTGGAGGGTGTTAACGACTTCTGTGGAGAATGTGGTGCAGTGCAGCTATTTTGTTCAGACTGATTTCAGATGTTCTGAGTCCAGGGTTGTGCACAGACAGATTGCCTCTAGCAAACATTAAAGGCAAGGAGGGGATCTAAGATTTATCGCATTTTGTTTCCATCAGCTTCTGACAAGTAAGAGACAGAAAGACGATGAGACAGTACACACAGTGAATAAATATCAGCCCTGTGTTCCTGTCTTTCTAGTTTACTTGCTTTCTCTCTCACTCATTTTCTCCACATCTCTCCCCAGAGATGACAAAAAGGATGCGCTGAAGTTCTACACAGACCCATCCTACTTTTTCAACCTGTGGAAGGAGAAAATGCTGCAAGCCACAGAGGACAAGAGGAAAGAGAAGAGACGACAGAAGGTACTTGGGCATGAGGGATGTGTGTCGGTTGCTTTTGTAGTTTGTTTTTATAGATGTTGTTTTCTGCTCCAGTGTTTATATTCAGTTGCTGCTTCCATTGCTAACCATATCCATTATAAAGAGTTATACTAATGACTCATTTTGTTGTACTTCCAGATTTTCATACTGATTCACAACCATCCAAACACACACACACACACACACACACACACACACACAGCTGTATACAAAGATTCAAACGCCTTTGGGGGTCATGATATATATATATATGAGATATTTTGTTCATATGAAGAGAAAAATGGGTATATTCTCTAACTTAAATATGGCATTTCTATGTGTTTAAATTATATGAAAATGTGAAATTTTTATGCCGCTAAATTCAGCAGATAAACAATTACTAAAAAATGTAAAAAAATTAAAACAGATGTAAAGCAGATTTGTTTTCTGTAGATGATTTATATTTATTTTTCTTTAGAAAACCTACAGAAAATTTGACCAATAATACCCAAATTTCCAACTACTCAAGACTATAAGCACAGACACATTTGTCTAGAGACTCATCTGAAGTTTTATATATTGCATACATATCAGTCATTGACATCTACATACTAATTTCATTAGTGAATTTCCAAAAAATTTAACACTTCCTCTTTAGATAATTAATTACTGACCACCAAGACCTATTTTGTGTCAAAAATTTGCTTCGTTTTTCTTTAAGTGGAGAGATGCAGTGTGGGGCATCACCTGCACAGTGGACAAGTTTACAAGTGTGTGGTATTGTGTGTGTGTGGGCTGGGGGATGCAGTAAACCTGCTTTACCATAAAACTTATGAATATATGTTTTTGTTTTGTGAACAAATGGATAACACAAAAGTTTAGTCATTTTGTACATAAATCACACACAATAATATGCTTGCAATTATGATGCCCCCGTACCTTCACATACATGCACCTCCCACATGCTGTGTGCCCTGATGCCCCCGTACCTTCACATACATGCACCTCCCACATGCTGTGGGCCCTGATGCCCCCGTACCTTCACATACATGCACCTCCCACATGCTGTGGGCCCTGATGCCCCCGTACCTTCACATACATGCACCTCCCACATGTTGTGGGCCCTGATGCCCCCGTACCTTCACATATTCTGACTTTTCACCTTTCACTGAAAACAATGGCGCTTAAAGCTTGTTTTTTCAGTAACCAAACTGAAACCTGGACTCATCTAACCACAGTTCCCGCTCCACAGTCTTTTGGTTCATCTGAGATAAGCCTAGGCCCAAATAACTCGATGTTTCTGCATAGAGTTGATGTACGGCTTCTTCCTTGTGTAACTGTTGGTAGTTTTCTGAAGTTCTCACAAGCTCTGGTAGCAATATTTCTCAGTAGCAGCATCGTTTCTTAGTAGGTGCTGTGTGAGGGCTCGGACCTTTTTCTGTACGCAGACGTCTGTCTACTTACAAAATACAAATGAACTTCTCAGAATATGAACATCTTTGTACTTCTTTCAGTTAACAGTTGATTTACTTTTAAAATATCACAGATTTTAATGCATTTTGGAAAATAGCGCATCTTTTGTGTAGACCTAGTTTGTGCATGTGCGTGTGGGGGAGTACTGTCCCACCAGTGAATGTGGTTTGTATGTGTGCAACAGACGCTCTAATACTCAGAGCCTCACCCCTACAGTATCCTGTGTGTGCGTGTGTGTGTGTGTGTGTGTGTGTGTGTGTGTGGCTATAGCTCTAACCCCCCAGACTTTTCCCCCCCTCTCTCCAGACAAGTGCTCCAGCCCAGGCTCACTCATCCCAGTCTAAGTCCAGGCAGGTCCATCCCAGAAGCCCCCTGTGCTCTGCTGTAAGAAAAAAAACCCACCTTACTGCAACCCTTATCATCCCTCTCTCTACTACCCTTCCCGTCTGTCCGGCCGGCTCGTCATCTGTCCATCTTCATGTTTTTCCACCAGCTTTTTTGATGTATAGATTACGGCAAAATCTCGTGCACAGTGGATGTATGTGTAGCATGTGTGTTTGCGTCTGTAGAACACTGTAGTACAGCTGGTAACAGCGTTTTCTCTTTCAATAAATTCACTCTTTTTTCTTGTTTAATTATTTTTTTAATTTTCTCTATTTTTTGTTTTTTGTTTCTCTTTTTTTCACTTTTTCTTTTTCTGTGTATATTTCTTTCTTTCTTTTTTTCACTTATTCTCTCCTCTCTCACACTTTTTTCCCTTATTTTCCTCTGGCACACTTTCTTCTCTCTCTCTCTCTCTCTCTCTCTCTCTAACAGGAGCAGCAGAAGCAGGTGGAGGATCCAAGTCGGGAGGTAAAGAAAGTCCGGAAGGCTCGAAATCGCAGGCAGGAGTGGAATGTCCTGGCATATGATAAAGAGTTCCGCCCTGATGCTAGATTCACACCCTCTCCATACCACGGCATGTCCTCAGAGGGGTCTCTCTCACCCGACAGCAGGTGAGAAACGCCCAGCGTCCAGGGGCAGCCTGTTGGCAGAACAAGCCACTTCAGATCGAATCCCTTCTCTCTGCTTCCCTCTAGTGGTTGTTGAACACAACTAACAGCACATTTACAGGAATAAAACATGTTGAGATCATGAAGCCTGACGTAGGTTTGGAAAAAGAAATCTATAAGATTTATGGCCAAAATGGATAATATTTTAAATTTTTAAAATGCCATTGGTTTTTATTTTTAAGCTGAGAATAAAAGCTCTATAATATTCTTATCTGGTGCCTAAATATGAATTTAATATTTATTTTTCTTAACACTGTTGAATACCTAAGTCAACACAACATATTTATGAGCGCTCCTGTCTGTTACCCTCTTTAGGTCAGTGGCATCAGACATGGGTGACCACTCATACCCAGGCAGTCCAAGCCGGCCCGTCCAGCAGACAGCTCCCTCCAGTGCTTACTCCAGCAGTGAGGGAAAGGAGCTCCTCCTGGCCCCATCACAGCCCCAGACACAGAGCTTGGATCAGGGCTACAGGCCCTCAGCCGCAATGTCTACCCCGGGGGGCAGACAGACACTGAGCAGAGTCCAGTCTTCACACGGCTCCTCAGCCACAGACTCTGCTCTCAACGGCCCACGCCCCACACAGGCCAAAGACTACAGGTGTGTGGGATTAAGAGCAGCCCCTTTAAATGATCTGGGGGGTTTTTCTCATGATGGTGGAAATTTGACTTTGAAAGTGTGATTTAGAGCTGAACAATTATTTAAAAAGCTGTTATTTAAAAGAGTACAATTTTCAAATCACAAGTGCCACAGTTTTAATTGTATCCTGTATTGGGCAATATTGACGTGTTTTAATTGGGCCGTTAAATGATAATGAAATCTGATCATGTAGAGCTTGACAATCAACACTCTGACATATTACACGTAGCAATTAAGCTTTAAACCTTGTCATAGTTTCCATTTCTTCTAACTACATATTATTTTACTACTATTATTTTTTACCTGTACATTTACTAGCAATTTGTTTTGGTTGATTTTATATTCACTAAAAAGCACTGATTCCAGTGAGTGATTGATATTATCAAGTCAAGTGAATTTTATTTTCGTATTGTTTTTTTACAACTGACGTTGTCACAAAGCACCTTTAAAGAAACTGTCTCTAATGAGCAAGCCAAAGACAACAGAGGCAATGGGCAATGAAAAACTAGGCAAGGGTAGCAATAACACAATATATATATATTGGGGGGTGGGCCAAAATATCAATTTGGTGATATATTGCTCGCGAGATACGATAATCGATATGCAGACGGCAATAAATTAAAAAAACCTTAGCCGGCAATTTGATTCACCAGCGTCGCTACTTCTCTCCTCTTGGTGCGCCCTGCTCGACTGAGGGCAGGAGACGGGGTGAACGCTGAAGAAGTACTTTCCAACAGACTGAAGATAAACAACAGGCAGAGTTTGGCTTTTAGAATATTGATGGAACAGAGCGTGGATTATTTTGTGACGGCCGAATCTCTGGGCGTCTTTTCCTGAACTTATTTTGTAGCGATTGGATGATTCGACCAGCGACGAGTTAACACACTTCGCTAGAGAGCTTCTTTAAAAACAAGGAAAGACTCAGTAATCCAAGTGTGCGGAATAGCGCGCTCCCGGCCAATATCTAGCGTTTGCTGAACTGTCCTCAACAATAATTTAAATGTAATTTTAATTTAGACAGGGTTAAAACCAGTGCGCTGTTGCGGAAGTGTTTCTGTCTTAATTTATGCTTGATTGTTCCTGTACCTGGAAGTCCCTTTGGACTTAAGCATCAGCCAAATAAACAAATGTAAATGTTAGTAGTACGATGCTAGCGCAACTTGCCAAGTGACAAGGGGGAAGTGAAGTAGCGGTTTCTTTGTGCATCCGACTGTGGTCGCAAAGCAAATATGGACAAGGTGACAATAGCGTTACTGTTGCTTATGTAAATTAATAACGCATCCCCGTGTTCACTATGTCATTGTTGTGCGATATATCAATTATCAAAGAATCGCGGTATCACAATATTATCATTATCGTGGGCCACGTATTGCATATCGTATCGTGATATACCCTGCGATTCCCACCCCTTATATATATACACATACACACACACACAGTGGGTACAGAAAGTATTCAGACCCCCTTAAATTTTTCACACTGTTATATTGCAGCCATTTGCTAAAATCATTCAAGTTAATTTTCCCTTCCCTCGATTGCAACCAGTCGTCCTGTCCCTGCAGCTGAAAAACACCCCCACAGCATGATGCTGCCACCACCATGCTTCACTGTTGGCACTGTATTGGACAGGTGATGAGCAGTGCCTGGTTTTCTGCACACGTAACGCTTAGACTTAAGGCCAAAAAGTTCTATCTTGGTCTCATCAGACCAGAAAATCTTATTTCTCACAGTCTTGGAATCCTTCAGGTGTTTGGGGTTTTTTTTTAAGCAAACTCCATGCAGGCGTTCATGTGCCGTGCACTGAGGAGAGGTTTCCGTCGGGCCACTCTGTCATAAAGCCCCGACTGGTGGAGGCTGCAGTGATGATTGGCTTACTACAACTTTTCCCCATCTCCTGACTGCATCTCTGGAGCTCAGCCACAGTGATCTTCTCCCCCGATAGCTCAGTTTGGCCAGACGGCCAGCTCTAGAAAGGGTTCTGGTTGTCCCAAATATCTTTCATTTAAGGATTATGGAGGCCATTGTGCTCTTAGGAACGTTAAGTGCAGCAGAACTTTTTTTTTGTAACCATGACCAGATCTGTGCCTTGCCACAGCTCTGTCTCTGAGCTCTTCAGGCAGTTCCTTTGACCTCATGATGCTCATTTGCTCTAACCTGCACTGTGAGCTGTAAGGTCTTATATAGACAGGTGTGTGGATTTCCTAATCAAGTCCAATCAATATAATCAAACACAGCTGGACTCAAACGACGGTGTAGAACCATCTCAAGGATGATCAAAAGAAATGAACAGCACCCGAGTTAAATGTGTGTCACAGCAAAGGGTCTGAATACTGGACCATGTGATATTTCAGTGTTTTTTTTTTTTAATAAATCTGCAAAAATGTCAATATGAGGTTCTGTGTGTACAGTAATGAGGAGGAAAAAATTAACTTGAATGATTTTAGCAAATGGCTGCAATATTACAAAGATTTAAAAATTTAAGGTGGTCTGAATACTTTCCGTACCCACTGTATATTGTCAGCAATAGTTTCAGTTTAGAGGCATTGACAATTGGTTGTGTACAGGTGGGCAGTTATGATCAGGTTGGTGGCGCATGGTATCATATTCTCTATATGATAAAAATGTCCTGTGTATTCTTTTGCAGTGGTCAGCAAGCCCAGCACCCAGAATACTTCATCCCCCCAGCCCCTCCTCCCCCTCCTCCCCTCATCCCTTCAGCTCAGACTGCTTTCGACAGTCCTTCAGCTCCCTCTTCGTTGCCCCCCAGCACTGTGACTTCACTGTCCCGCTCCTACAGCCCCTCACCCCCTACCCCTGCTCTGCCAGCCTCGTACACTCCCTCCCCCGCTCATCCACCACCTGCGGCTCCACCTCCACCCCCACCTGGACCCCCCACACACCCACATCCACACCCACACCCTCACACACACAGCCTACCCCAAGCCCCAGCCGAGGCAGCGGCCCCAAGGAAGGGCCAGGTCCCCCTGATCCCCATGAGCGACGCCCGCAGCGACCTGCTTGCTGCCATCAGAAGAGGTGAGAGAGCGAGAGAGGATGTGAAACCATGCATGTTTGAGTGTGGTGGGGAAAAAAGATTCGAATTTATTGATCATAATTAGTCAATTTTTTGCCTTAAAAGATATGTCATATTAAAGTGACTTTTTTTTAAAATAAGTGTTTAATGTATCCTGTAGTAGTAGTTGCAATTTCATTGTAGCACTAAAACTATATGGTCCATATAGTTCAGATATGAAAATTAATCTTTACTGCAATGTCACAACCATACGCTCACTTTAGATCGTTTAGATTCACACAACCCAAATGTGTGAATACATGGGAAGAAATTTAGGCACAGAACACAACTCTTCTCCATCTTAGTTGTCACCAATGACAAAGAACAGTGACATTGCATCATTGGTATTGTGTAAATGCTTTCACTCTCAGCCTGGAGCCTTTCACATCTGCTACTGCCCGTAGCAAAACAAGACTTAGTACTTGGTGGCAAAACCCTTGTTGGCAGCACAGAAGCCAGACATTTCTTGTAGATGACCAGGTTTGCAAACATAGCAGGAGGAATTTTAGTCCAATTCTCTTTGCAGATCAGCTCTAAATCATTAAGGTTTTGAGGCTGTCGCTTGACAACTTGAAGCATCAGCTCCCAGGTCTCAGGTCCAGAGACTGAACCACTCCATGAAATAAATGGATTTTTCTTGAGCCAGTCACTCCTTTGTTGCCTTGGCTGTATGCTTTGGTTTATTGTCATATGGGAAGACCCATACACAACCCATTTTCAGTGTCCTGGCAGAAGGAAAGAGGTTGTCACTCAACACTTAACGATATGTGGAACCGTCTATCCTCCCATCAATGCAGTGAAGCACCCCCTACAGCATAATGTTTCCACCTCCATGTCTGACAGTGAGGGTTGTGTTCTTGGGCTCATAATCAGGATTTGCCTTCCTCCAAACACGGTAAGTTGAGTTGAGGCAAAAAGTTCGATTTTGGTCTCGTCTGACCACAGAAGCTTCTCCCAAGTGAATCATTAAGGTGTTCATTGGCAAACTTCAGACGGGCCTTCTTTGCTGACTCTGCCGGCATATTGTGTTACCAATGGTTTTCTTGGTGACTGTGGTTCCAGCTGCCTTGACATCATTGACAAGCTCCTCCCATGTAGCTCTAGGCTGATATCTCACCTTTCTCATGATAATCCTCACCTCCAGATTTTGTGTTTCTTCCAACAATTGTCTCCTTCTCACCGAGCTTCTTGTTTATGGTTTTGTAGCTCATTCCAGTTTTGTGCAGGGCTAAAGTCTTGTCCTTGACATCTTTAGACAGGACAGCAAGAAACGACCTCTGTGCTGCCAACATGAGTTTTGTTACCAAGTAATAAATCTTGTTTTGCTAGGGGATCAAATATTTATTTTACTAAATGAAATGCAAATCAATGTATATGCAGAATCCAATGATAAGCTGAGGCTTATAGATTGATTTTACAAACCTAGTATAAGGTGCAGCTTGCATAAATGGGGCATCTAAAGACATGAAAACACATTTGCTAAAAGTATAATTTAGTGCACAAAAAAACTACATCCCCAAAAGATTATTGAGTATATAATACAAGTTATGAAAAAGCTACTTTTAACAGAAATAAAAGGAACAAAATTTGTTGGCCAGGAAAAGATGAGTTTTAATTTTTGTTAGAACAACTTGAGGGTGGGGCTACTGCAGTATAGCAATGTCAGTTATCTGTCTGCATGTAAATTCTTCAGTATAAAATTAGAAACACTGAAATACTAAAATTATTAGGCTTATCTTTCTTCAAATTCTTCCAAATCATATGCATAAACATTGTCGTCATCACCAAACAACTTGATTGCGATCTGCTGCTTTGCTGTTGCTTTTTTCACAGGAATGTCTCTCAGATATTGCAGACATTTCTTCTCGAAAGTCATGATCTGGAGCCTAAATTCTGCAGCATAGTTCTTACGTGGCATAATATTGTTAAGTTTCAAATTTAATCAATTTAATTGTTCACACTCAACTATGGTATAATGTCACTACCGCTATAGAGTTGCAAAGGCATAGATGCAAAGTTAGATGCTTTTACTTCAGATTGGTAAATTCAAAAACGCTGCAGCTAAAAACATGGTGCGAATTTTCTTAGTTTTAAAACATAAATGAGCATTTTCTGAGGCTTATGATGTGGGGCCTATAATATGAGGTGGCCTATTATTGGGGAAATACTGTAATTATATTTACTGGATTTTCTTTTTGATATCTCCCACTGTTAAAAGTAAACCTACCATTAAAATTATGTACTCTTTTCAGTGGACAAACTTACAAAATCAGCAAGTGGTCAAATAATTATTTCCTCCACTGTATATATTTAGTTTGGGGGGGACGACAAATATTGAAATCCCAAATTTGAAAGCCAAATGCCTTCCAAAGAAACAAGTATCTCAAAGTCCAACTTTATTACAGCCTCTTTGATTTACAACTACACTCACTACACATAGCACTTGGTTCTGTTTTCCATTATTTGAAGCTGTGTGGTACCAGCTGTGGGAAGAACCGTAATGCAGTAGTGTTAATTACTTCATATGGTCTCAGCAAAGTTTATAGGAAATTTTACACACGCAAGATTGCAAATGAAAGGTTTAATCATTTAACACATCAATCTAGACTTGTCTTGATTAAATCGATTTTTATTTGCAGACTGAAATTTCATGAGCTGTGCCCATTAGTCACCAGAAAATGAATTAAGAAAATTACAAAATAATTAATAAAAATGATAATTGTTTATGCTACACAAAAAAAAAAAAGTTAAATACACGAATGTGACTCCTTTTCATTTTAATAAAAAAATTGTTGCTTTTTTTGAGTTTTCACCTGATTCCCTCTTATTCTCTCAGGTATACAACTGAGGAAGGTGCAGGAGCAGAGAGAGCTGGAGGCTAAGAAAGAACCAGTGGGCAATGACGTGGCCACCATCCTGTCCCGTCGCATCGCTGTGGAGTACAGTGAATCAGATGAGGACTCAGAGCTGGATGAGAATGAGTGGTCCGACTGAACAAAATGGAGGGAAAGAAGGAGGAAGAGGGGAGGGAAGCAATGCACAGAAAGAGCAAAGTAGAGCCAGATCGTGAACAGTGGTACTTTTCAAGACGGCGTAACTGATGTAGCAAGACAGATGCCTAAAACCAATGCCAGAACCCCCAGTCTCTGTGCAACTTACCATCCGTCATCCACAAGCAACAAAAGCTGAAGAGCAATATAGTAATAGATGAGTGTTCAGATAGTAGGAGATCTTCCAGCTTTTAAATATTCAATATTACAACGATGAGGAAAAGTTGTATAGCTCATATCTAATGCTAGTATTCAGGAAGTTGGCAGATTGGTCAGACACGAGCACAAAATCAATAAAGCACAGTTGGTCGTCCCCATTTTTTTCTAGGAATGCATGCTTTTTCTTTCCCGAACCAAGTCTGAACTCGGGGTATCGACTGATATCAAACATTAGTCCGGTACACTGGGATTCATGTAGCAAGATACATAAAAATCAGTTGAAATAAAGCCTTTTTACATTAACTAACACGAAAATTACACTGGGATTCATGTAGCAAGATACATAAAAATCAGTTGAAATAAAGCCTTTTTACATTAACTAACACGAAAATTAAAGAATGTTTTTACCTTCTAGCATAAATCAACCATTTTGTCAGTTGACATTTGAGATGTGCCATAACATGCTATTGTTCGAGTTATACAATTACAGCTTTATAATGACGTGACTAAGAAATGTTTGAATGTGAACTGGGCACCTCGGTCTCACCATCACTGCAAGCTAATGAGTGCATCAGTACATTTTGTAATGGAAGTCTGTAGTTGTAGTCTGTAGCTTACATTTCTGTGTCCCCAGCAGGATGCAGCCCACAGTCCATGACTGTTTTGCAATAAGTCATGCGCCGCGTGTTGCTGCCGTCTGCTCAGTTCACAGCTCCTCACCCTCAGATTACTTCCCCGCAATCTCTCTCTCTTTTACTCATCCTCATTCAGTGCTTTTTGTGTTGTTCACTTCTTACAAATCTCTTGTACAGATGTGACATTGGTGATGGCGTTGAAAAGAAGCATCTGGTTTGCTGATCTTCCTTGATGTGGACTTGCTCTGAAAGAAAAACAGTGTCTGAAAAAGTGTGTTACAGCCTGAACATTTTTGAAATGTATACACACACACACACATACTTTCCATTGAGAACATATCCTTATACCTGAAGCCTGAGTTGCTTAAGTAAATGACTTGTCCAGTTTTACTGAATGTTTGCCAGAATTCCACTTGGCCACATGAGAATCTGTTGCACACAAAACGTTTTTGTCAAAGTACCTGAAACTAGTGTGTATTTTTAATTTTTAAAAATGTGTTTTGTATGTGGAATGTAATATTTAATGTAATTGTTGTTAGCATGGTGTCAGATTAATTTAGCTTAAAAACAGTCTTGCTCAGTAGCATAGCGTTTTCAGTAGTTATGTAGCAACTAAACATGGTTTGCAACAGTTTCTCATTTTGTTAAGTGGACGTTTTGCTAAATTTTTGGAAAGCTTGTCTCACTTTGCAGCAGTTTCTCTGAGAAGAGTATATTGGGCAGAGCACAGATAGGTCAATTCAGTCTGAGGTGCCAAATACAACAATGCGTGGGCCACTCGTTCACGTAGAGCCACAGATCTTGATACACTAACTGTGCATTTTTTTCATTTAAAACATTTCTTAATTAGTATTCCAGCTAAGGAAATTTATCTGATTCACTAAACTGTAAAGACAATCTGGATTACACATATGCTTCTTTATAGTATGTGAGTTTTATTTTGTGAAATAATATGATTAAGTATCTCTTTAATGCTTAACTGATTGAAGTTGGGTATGTTCTATTACTCGTTTCTTCTCTACTAAGAATACCTACAGTAGATTTGCTGTGCACTATATTGAGTTGCTACTCTTTAAACAGGATTTTATTTATTTTTAAAAAAAAAAGTTTACTTTGTACATTCTTTCCTGTTTTTTACACAGCTTCTGATTTTCCCACTGACAAGATTTCAACAATTTCCTGTAGCGAAGTCTGTACAGTAGCCACATGTACCTTACAAACCTAGGTGCATTTCTTTATTTAGACATAAAAATGTTTAGAAATGCTAGAGTTTCACCCTTTGGACTGAAAGATATTTGGGTGAATTGTTTTGCCTTTTAGTTTTGCTCTTTTATTTTCTTGTTCGTCTTGAGATATTCATTTGTACAGAATAAGAGCACCTAAATATTTTAGCTCTATTTTATTTATTTGCTTTTATGTGCCACTGATAGCTGCACAAAAAAAGAAGCATCAACTTACACTTCAACTAAACTCTAGGTATATAAATACTTGTGTGTATAGCCTGCAGTTTTCTGTAAAAATGTCTGTGTTTGAAAAAATGTGTTATATTGGATTTTGGTAAAACTGCTTGTAAAGTGATTTTGCTGAACTGAGTAACAGACTACAAGCATACAGTGTGTCTTAAAGAAGGAACTGTAGGCAAAATATAGTATGCATGTCTTGACCAATAAAATATCACCTAAAGACACATTAGTGCTGTCAGTCATACTATGTGCACTGTTCTTAATTGCTTTAAAATATTCAAACACATTTTGGCCACATGGTTTTGTGAGGACAATAGAGCAGGGGTCACCAAAGGGCTGGTATTCACTACAATCAAGCAGAACCCGACTTGATTCTTTGAATTTGGGGGTGGGGCAAAGTTACTGATTCTTCAAAAAATTATTTGGAAGACATGGCCCTCAACAAAAAGTGGTGGGGACACGTTGCCCGTGCATTAACTGATAACTTCGTTGGAAACACCTGCGTTTTATAGAAATATTGCTATGGAGAAAGTAATAATAATAATAATACATTTTATTTATAACGCACTTTTCATTAGCAAAGTCTATCTGTAGCTGTGCAAATTGTTTTGGACGTCCACTAGTCCTCCATTGGTGATCAATTTCTGACCACTGTTGGCTGGGTGTAGTTTTTGGCAGAAGATCATTAAGTGTAACTTGAGTAACTCTAGCAAAATGTGCTAATACACTCATACCTGTCCTGTTTCCCATGTTCCAGTCTTGTCATATGTTCCTGTTTGTATGGAATTTCCCCTCTGTATTTAAGCACTTGTGTGTGTGTCCTTGTTTTAATGTCCGGTTTCAGTGAGTTTATATATCTGTTTGGCTTAATAAAGGTTCAAGCACTTCTCCTCGTATGTACTTCCTGGAAACTCGAAACTCGTCAGTGTGACACGATAAAAAAAGCCAATAACATATTGTGTGTTGAGAATGGTCAGTCACACAAGGAACTTAAAAAAAAAAGTCTTACTTTTTACTGATGAATGCGACGGCTACAGCACATGCTAATATGCCCGTTGAGAGTCGGTACAAGTTTGGTGGGTTTAATGAAGAAGTCTTGGACAGACGTCCTTCAGCAGCAGCAGGGCTCTGCAGTTTGTCCTCTGACGCACTCCAGTCTTGACTGAGCGTCACACTGCTGCTTTTTCTCATATCCTTCCTCCATTTAATGTCACTGCCCCCGTCAGTGGCATAATCACAGCTCCTGGCACCGCTTTCTCTTGGGGACAGTGTGTGTGTGGGAGGAGGTGCAGGGACTGATGGTAAATAGTCTCCTGCAAGTCCCTCGGGTCAGCAGCGTAATTACAGTTGAATCACTGTAATGTGGCACCAGTATAATCACACACTGCGTACAGTGAACTTCACAACCACTTTTCATTCTGG
Source organism: Lepidarchus adonis (assembly GCA_037576955.1). Lineage (NCBI taxonomy): Eukaryota > Metazoa > Chordata > Actinopteri > Characiformes > Lepidarchidae > Lepidarchus > Lepidarchus adonis. Next base: position 788,805 of record JBBIGC010000013.1, on the reverse strand, counting down.
CGTATTCACTCAGCAGTGTGTGTGTGTGTGTGTGTGTGTGTGTGTGTGAGAAGGGGTACAGTATGGAGTCAGACTTTGAAGCACTAGATTCAGTCGCATTATTAAGAAAGCTGGTTGTGTTTAGTCGCTCACTCTTGGTTTTAATTAGTTCTTTTTTTCCTCCTCCTCCTGTCTTCCTGAGAGGATTCTCTCTCTCGGGCGTTCTGGAGACTTCATTAAAAGTCTACACTTCACACAGCTCCTCTCGCGCGCTCTGACTCAGTGGAGTCCGTGACTCTACCTCCCCCTCAGGCTCAGCTCACTTTCACGCGGAGGAGGAGCGGTGAGTCATCAGAGCTCTCCCTGGGTGTGTGTGTGTGTGTGTGTATGGACCAAATGTCCCCACTATGTCTTAACACATGATATTGATATTTTGGGGACATTTAACGGGTCCTCATTAGCATGTCTTTTCTCTGAGACGAGTCTCAGGATTTCCTCCACGTTAATGTGTGTGTGTTGGGTTCGATGTAGCGTAGCAGCATCTGTTTAGCTGCAAACAAAGCAGCAACAGAAATGTGTGTGTGATTAAAAGAACAGGTCACTAGGTGTCACTCTTGTCCCTGAATCTGCCTCTGTTTGCTGAAGGTGAGTCAAGGAGCTGGACGTGACTCTCCTCCATCTTTTTTGTCTTCTGCCTGCGTCATATGGGGACGGTGACCCTGCTCCCTTTTCTGCTGTTCTTGCGTGGGTGTGAGCGGGTGGGGTGGGTTGGTGGGGGTGGTTCCAGTTGCAGTTTGAGCATATGAACTTCAGCCATTGATGGGTAGTGATGACATAGTTGCTTTATTGCAGATTCTTTCACTACAACTTTGATGGGTTTGGACTTTTCAGAGATTTTCGTTCCTTTCTGAGGAAAGCAATCTGTGCTTTTGACCTAGATCCACTTTAGTCATTCATTTTAAGTTTCTCTTTGTATGTTTATGTTGAATGTGCTTTTGGGAGGTTTCATAACTATGGTTTGTTTGCTCTGGTTCAAGCCACTGGATGAGCATTGAAATCAGGTGCAATTTCTCATCCAAGACCCACAGAGTGAAACTAAATATCTAAAACCATGTGGGAATGTTCACTCTGCTTAAAAGTAAACTCCCAGGTATATCTCGATCCACGTGTGGATAAAGTAAGAAAAGGCGTAGGCTAGTGTAATATAAGTACAGTACAGGTATAGGCTAGGCTCATGTAATGCATACAGTACCAAAAATATAAGCATAGGCTGTGCTTTTACATGGTACATTACAGTTCTCTCTATAAATGTGAAATTCCTGTGAATTCTGCAAAAATTCTCCTCGCTTTATGGTGTATATATTTATTTTTTTTGGTTTGTTTTTGGTCTGACACTGTGGGTTTATTTTGTTTTTAGTGGCCACTTTTACTTAAGTCGTAATTTTAATAAATTACCCAACTTCAGTGTCACAGCTCTTCCACCCACCTCTGAGGTAGTGACTCCTCACATCTGTATCTGGAGAACCAGATGTGGCTGTGTTCTCCACCTCCTCCTCTGTAGATATCTCTCAGCCTGTATGAGCCCAGTGCCAGTTACATAAGCAGAGCAGTTAAATTATTCATGCACAGTCCTTTTAAGCTCGACCCGAGTGCATGAATACATCTCCCACACGCGCACACTCACACCTGCAGCACTCTCACATGCACCTAAACACGTATAAAACACCGGAACCTAAACATGTATAAAATACCGGCACCTAAACGCGTATAAAACACAGGCGTCTAAACACGTATAAAACACAGGCGCCTAAACACGTATAAAACACAGGCGCCTAAACACG
>JBBIGC010000013.1:736173-747832 GCA_037576955.1 Lepidarchus adonis | reverse complement strand
TTGTATATATGAATAGGACATGTTAACTATGCTGTAGCACCTGCCGTCTGTTTTAGAATTACTCATAAGCTCTTAATTATAGTGTAGAATGTGTTTCTCTTTCAGGTAGTAATGTTGTGGCTCTTATCTGCACTGTTGTAGCACTTACACTGTTTCTATGACTAAGAAGATTGTATTGAACTCTGTAACTCACACATCAGTGTTGTCATGTCTGAATTTATTCTGATTGTTCCTGAACCTGGAAGTCACTTTGGACAAAAACATCAGCCAAATGAATAAATGTAAATGGTTCGACAGATGAACCTGCCCTGGACGTTAGGACCCCTGGGTAAAGGTACCTTTCAAGAGGGCCCAATTAAAATGTCCCCATGGACCAGCTTTGGGCGCGCCCGCTATAAACCAGGTGGTTCTTAATCCAGGTCCAGGCTTTGCCTTGTTAAATACCAGCACTTTTCCTACACAGGTGAACTCCGGAAAGCACCGGAAACAGCTGAATGAAGGAGAGTTCTCCTAGACAACAGTCGATGGCCGTGTGAATAGTACTTTAAGACTACGGTGTGTATTGTATGACAGGAAGCCAGTGCCAGCTCACCTTTAGGGCATCGTGGAAGATGGGCACTCCTGGATGATAATGACATGCATCTAGAAAAGAGAGAGGTTGTGTTGTATGACCCAGCTGAACCAACAGCCGACATTTATGGCGGTTGACAACAGCTGTGGAGAAGAGCAAGGCTCTCTGTACAAACACGTGGCTGATCTCACTCACACTGCATTTGCTGAGGTTCAGTATTTTAGTTTAGGAATATGCAACTGTAGTTGTAGAAATGAAAGAGCAGAAGAAGCAGAAACCTAATCTAAATGAAAACTAGGGGTTACTTGGAAGATTAACTGTTCACTTTTCATTTGATTTCAAGCAACCTATCAATCAATCAAATCAATAAACAAGCAATCAAATCAACAATCAACACAGTCTGGAGTAAAAATTAAAAACTGTCTTACCCTCAGAGTTTTTGTCATCATCATACCGGTCTCCACAGCCTCGGTTATAACATAGTAAAGCCATAACCTCCAAAACCTGCCCTCAATGAGGATCCCTTTCAAAAACACTCGTTCACTCGTCTCCTAGTTCTCCTGCGCTTTGACACCGCAACTTAAAGGCTCCTCAGCTCTCCAGAACCTTCAGCTGCAGAGGAGAGCTCCAGAAAGAACCATGGCTAGATAGAGAGAGACTGAATGGAAACTATAAATAGAGAAACCCCCACTCCACCACCTCACAGCTGTTGGGTTTTATCATCAGGTTGACATTCCTGTTGTCCACTGCAGAAGAAACCCTCCCGGTCGCTCAGAGGTGCCATCTGAAATGAAGCTAAAGGAAGTAAAAGCAAATAAAATGGGAAATATTATATGATTATTAACTACATATCCACCCAAACATATTTATTTTATTTATGTCAGCTGGGACAAGCAGGCAGTTTCCATCTGGGACGTGTTGTTGTTTAGGAACCATCCTGGGAAAACTGATGAATAAATTAACAATATATAAATAAATAAATCTGATTTTTGGGGACAAACTGACTAACACACAAAGAAGGTCAAACGACATTTTTAAAGTAAAGAATTAGAACATTTTTCAAAAAAGTTGCAATAAAAGCAGAAAAAAAAAACCAAGACACCCCAAAAATGTTAAAAATGTGTTCTTTATTAAGAAATCGGTGAGAGCGAGCGATAAATTGATATATTCACAAGGCATTCGTCCATGGTTCATGGTAGGAGCTTGCATCACAGATACAGACAACATAACCAACTGAAAACCAAACGAACAAAAACAACTCGAGCAAAACGCACAGAAAAAATAAAACCTATCAGACTAGCACGGCCGACCACTGATAAAAAACAGGAAAATACACAGAAGAGCCCATTACATCCACAACAACAGTTTGCTTACCCAACAAAAAGCACCATATTAATAGATCTTTGCAAACGATACATGGAATTCAGAAACTTTTATTCCCAAGCATGTCAGATAGAAATCTAAACCAACACATGCAGGAAAAACAAACAAACGTCCAACAGAACCAGAAGACTCGAAATGGAATCACGTCACACCTCTTGGTCCTGAATCGAGCATCTCATTGCAGGCATAGAAAAGAAGAAGTTTAAACTGATCCAGAATCATCAGACCATTGACTTCAACCAGTGCTTTATATTCTCAGAAAGGCAGTTTCAGAGGCAACGTCAGAGGAGAACATGTTTTAACTCCCACCAGACCACACGCACAACTGTTCTCAGCCACATTCATCACACAGGATCCCATACACCACCTACACCAAGACGGGAGTCAATAAAGAAGTCCAGAAAAAAGCCTGAGGTATGAGGTGCTCATGGAGAATGAAGATGTTGAGATGGTCAGCATGCAGCTAATAACCCTGTCATCCTTAGAGATGAGGAGCCTTGAGTTGATTTGACGAGACCACTCGTCTGATCAGTTCTCAAGACGTGGTTTTGGAGAAGTTCTAGATGCAACACAAGTTTCCATAGCAACCTGTCAAGACTTAACCTGAAGTTGGGTAAGAAGCAGTTTCAGATTACAAACGTATGTACCTTCTGTCAAGTTACATGGTTCTTACACCGGAGAACCGCTCACGTATTATTCAAAAAGCCATGATTTTTCCCTATGGATCCAACAAGATCAGTACTTTAATATGGCAGCGCTGAGGAACGTCCAAGCTCTTTAGACCCCACACAAGTGCAGTGTGGCTGGGGTTCGAAGTGCAATTTCAGTTGGGACGGGTAAGACTTACTGAAGTACTTCTCTTATCAAAACCAATTTAAGTGCAACATTACGTAACGTTATCATTATTATCCAAAGAACACGAGGAAAACAAACAGCAAACAACTTAGGAAAGAAAATGATTTTATTTCTGAAAGACGGAAATAAAACAAAAGCCCATGATTTTATGTAATAAGTATTTTCCATGCTTACTGAAATCCTTATATTTTGCATAAATAAATAAAAAATAAATGTACAAAGGGGTCGTCAACAAACATTTGGAGGGTGTTCTCTCACTCCCCTCATTTGGCATTGATGATAAAACGAGTAAAATCTGCAGCCTTCCACCCCAGGGCTTAACAAATAGAGACAACAGAATTTCTATTATATATTTTTCATATATGTACCTTTATATAAATGCAAATCTCTTGTTCAGAAAATTAAAAGGAAATTTTAAAAAATATGAATAAAATACATTGCAGCGTATGAGTATATACATAATATATGAGACAGCAATTGAAAAAGTTGAAAAACAAGTTTAAAAAAAAAAAAAAAAAAAAAATAGAGAACAGACAAAAATGACCATAAAACCCACAAGATTTGACTTAAAGGCTCTCTGGTGACTCTGAGGTGATGAGGACCCTGTATATTCCCATGAAATTAGCCTTCAGCCTTTGGCCCAGTGCCAGGGGTCAAAAATACCAAGAACTTCACAGGGTGAAAATCTTGAACCACTATGGTTGAGAATTCTGAGAAGAACTAAAGACCTGACCAAGATCTCCAGATATCCAGCGGACTACGGGATGCTTGCACCTGGCTATGGAACAGAGGCATGGGAGGCATCCTAGACGCAGAGCCAGCAGATCCATTTGGCTCGAGTCTCTGGCCTAGCACTGAGATTCATGACCCGTGCAGTCCAGCTGGAGGTCTGGATGACCTGAACCTGCCAGTAGCTACTACTACAGGCCTGGTCGAGTCACATACAGGACAGAGAGAGAGAGCAAGAGCGCGCTAGAGAGAGAGAGCTAGTCAACTCACCATTTTTAATTGTAACACACCCTTCATGCAGGAGCATGTTGATGATGATGATGATGGTCACTGTAAAACGAGCATGCCTGGAGCTGGGAAAAAGCCCATTCCTAAAAAGTTCACATTTTTCTTAACCAGAACAACAACCACCAGAAGCAGAAGTGTGGTGATACCGCTGAGTCACCACTAGAGGGAGCAAAGACTGTAATAAGTGCTATATACTCAGCCAAGTCGAGCTGGATACTACTCAAACAAAGAAATCATTTGATAATCTCCTGAAATGCTGAATTTGATGACCTTTCATAGCAAGTTAGTTCTGATCCCCCCCCCCCCCCCCAAATGTCCATTTTGTCAAATCTCTCGTTAAAAGTCTCAGTCTTAGTTGGTATGTCGCAGAGAAGGTTCAGATACAAATGAAAAGGGAGAATACTACAGACAAGACAACATAGACCATGCACCTAAATACAGTCCACAGTTAAGTCCCTCTCGCTGCGCGTCTGGACAGGTGAAAATTTAACAAGCAATTTTAAACTGTTAAAACCATGCAAAAAGAAAAAAGAAAAAAAAGGGGGGACGGAAAAACAGCGCGGGACATCCAAAAACGATACAAGTCTGAATTGGGACGAAGCTATGCTCATTATCCTTGGTGCGAAAGCACACCGACTTTATAAAAACACCAACACCCCCAGAGGTTCTGAAGATCGCCATGGAAACCCACGTTCATACACAGAGGCTAAAAGCTGGATCTCTGGACTCTTTCACGTTTCCCTTTCATATTACCAAGCAAACATTTCAATAGTAATAACATCTCTTCTGACATCTGGTGGTGCCCATTGAAAGCAATCTGCACACAGAGTGAGAGATGTTTCACAGCGTTATTGAAGAAAGGTCACTATGCAGAGGTCAGAGCAGAGCAGGTGCTGCAAACTGCTGTAAAAATGGAGAAATGAGCAGCACACTGACAAAACAAGCACATATGAGGCCAGCATTGCGTGGCAGACTGCTGCCCATTGGGTATTTTCAGTTTTTGTGGCAATAAACCACCTAAACGGTCAGAAATGACCAATCATTTAGAGTGGGTTTAGGGTGGTGCCTGAGAAAGATCAGGGATATATCTTTGCCTGAAAGTCTTCATGATGCCCAGTGAGACAGGTTCCCTGTTGCTGACTGGAAATTAGCAGGAAGCCTTTCTTCTCCTGTCTCGTGGGAAAAATGCCTCTGGTGCAATAACGTGTCTTATGGTGCAATAGAAGTCTTTCTAGAAGGTTCTGACTCTCTTCTACACTGCTACACTTCTATTGTACTGTTTTAGTTGCACATTGTTGTGCTATAACCTTAACAGCCAATCAGAACGAAGTGAAGTGAAAAAGCAGTTTCTGAGAGTCCAGTGCATCAGAGTATAGAGGAAGGGGAACAGTGGGCACGCATGGACAGCAGCCCTGTTTTCGGTTCTTTTATAGCCACTTGGACAGTTCAGGCAATCGACTGTTCCTTCCAAATAGAGATTAAAATGGAAAAACTTCTTTAATCTGCAAACCCACACAGCAAGTTCCTTCACACTTCCTCAATCTCATAACCAAATGCCACACAACAGTAATTTATACAGGAGACTAGATAATCAGACTGGATTAATCGTATTGCAGGGATTCAGCATCTCTCCTTGGGATCATCAAGACGTGGAGCGTCTCCATCACAGGAGAAAAGGAGGTTGTGCTCCTCAAATCAACACTATCGTTTGTTCGTCTGAATGCCTGTCACGCGCTCTCTCGCTCTGCTACATAGAAAACGTTTAAGATGCCGTGCAATCGACCGCAGAGGCTCATCAAGCGTTCGGCCTAAGGACGGTACAGAAGACCATATAAAACATCTGATCAGCCAAGGACAGATATTAGTAAATATTTCTCAATGTACTGTGTGTTTATATGGGTGTGACCTTTCCCCATCCATGCCTGAATGGTTTCATTCATTCCACCTTTTTGTCTTCTCTCCCTTTTCTCCAGGGAGGTGAATAAAGGGGCGAGAGGAGCTAATTAAAGGCATCAAAGCGACGCCGGAACAGCGCGAGCACAGTCTGATACAGTAAAGTGTAAAGCTGGAGACTGGCCACACTCGCACGCAGGAGAGCAGACGTCTGACTTGCTATTATGCTTCTAAGAGACAAAGAAACAGAAGAGCAGAAGAATGACAGAAAAACAAAGACGCTTTCATGGGACCAGTTCCTCATGGACATATTCTCTGCCAACACACTCGGTCACACTGCTCATCCAAAGGGGAAGCAAAACTGGCAGCATTTTGGCTAATAATTTCAGTTAACAATATTGGCATATGGTACAATTTACGCTCTCAGACCATCAGAGAGAATATTTAAACATGGCTACCAGCCATGAAGAGAAGGGGGGGGATGTGAAGGAAATGGCATATGCTCATAAAAATTAAAACTTCATTTGGCAACTTAAAGCAGACTTCATGGCATTTGAGCTTTACCCAAAAAAACCCAAAAAACAACAAAAAAAATAAAATAAATCAAACCCTTCACTACCATATACTGTCACATGAAAAGGTTTGGGTTCCCCTGGTCAAAGTGCAGGTTCTGTTGAATTTTTCTCTACACAAAGTTGCTGAATTTGAAAAGGGTGAAGAGACTGGCCCTAAGCAAAACCTAGTTTCCGCTTTTCAATATTAATAAACCCATCAAAAAAATTAAACAAATAAATTGAGCAAATTTACTTTTAAAGAAAAAAAAAAAAAAGATTTGATCAGGGGGGTTCAAATGACTGACAAACAAACGATATAAACCAATAAAAAAGAAGAAAGAGTGTTGACCCTTCGTCCCTGCTTCCCTCGTTCTTGTGTAGAGACTAGGGCAGACCAGTACAGATATGTTTAGATTCACAGTTAGGCAGAGGAGGAGCAGATGCTTTCATTAAGGAGGAACATGAACTGATATGACGATGAGTGAAGTAGAAAAATGAGCAACACATGTCAGAGCGGAGTATGACCGCTTGACCACCACCATGTCTAAAACGGAGACCCAAAACTTCTTTAACACACACTAATGAGAATAGACAGATGAAACAGATGGTTTAACGCTGACCAGTAACATGAGGCCATCACCAGTACGTTCACAAAAGACAAACAAAATCTGCAGATGATAGAACATACTTCCATAGGGGCAGAGACCAGCTCAGTGTGATTAGATCCAACCAAACACACACCTGACTAAAGTGCTCCGAGGTGCCACACACCACAGCTACGAGTAACAAATCATTCCCTTGTTCTTGAAGAGAATACAAACCTGCTTCATTCAAAACAGTATGAAACAGTAACATGCAGATCAGGTCACACACTCCGCATGTGGCTACACACCCAGACAATCAGTGCTAGGCATTTCAGTAACTACACTCTCAAAAATAAACGTGGCAGGAAGGGTTACTTATAGAAATACCCAAGATTTTCATAAAAACTTAATTTTACCTGATGTTTTTAAATGATTTTTTTCATTTAAAGCCCAAAACAATTTAAAAATGGATTATTTTTAAGAATGTAGTACAAAAACAACCGTAAATTAAGTCTGCCCTGGTAACCTGGCACTAAATTTGATTTTGAAATGACCGATTCAGACTCAATACAAGTAAAGGTTTCCTGCAAATGATAAGCCAAATTACTTCCCTTGGTATCACAAGCAGGTAAAGGAGAGGTGTGTGTGTTACAGGCTATGTTAAACCCTGTTGTGCTGGGTGTGTGTGTGTAAAAAGCACGATTGCAGACAGTGAGGTGGGTCATGATAGAAGTGAACCCTTGTTTTCCCTGTATTCCTCCCTTATGCATCATCTCGCTCTGTCTTCATCTGTATCCGTTACTCCTCCTCTGGATCCCTGAATTTGGTGGTGGTTGATATTCCTCGTCTCGTCTCTCGCTCGCTCCTTGGGTTTTTTTTTGCCATTCTGTTTGGCACTCCACTTTAGAACACTATTACATGAATTGCATCTGCACCAAAGGGGAAAAGAAAAAACAAGTTTAGTATGTAGTATTAATATAATAATAATAATAAAAAAGCAAACAACAGCAACAACAACAACAACAATAATAATAATAATAATAATAATAGCTAGTAATAATAATAATAATAATAATAATAGCTAGTAGTAGTAGTGTATTGTAGTGTAAGTAGTGTAAGATTCAGGGGATCCAAAGAAATTTCAGTCTGTAAAGAGTTTATTTTAATAAAGGTTTATAAAAGAAGAAATCGCAGATTCCGGCTTTATTACATTTTTTAAAAATGTATTTTAAAGTTTCTCAAAAGAGCTCTGACTATAAAGAAGGCTTAAATACCATTTGATTTATTGCTGTACACAGCACAATCCGGCTAAAAATGCATCAGCTTACAGATACAGATTTATGTCTTACAGGAAAAATTACATTTTGAATAGTGATGCATTTTAAGGTATTTCTTCATCCTAAAAGTACAAGGGATATATAAATTCCCATTATAACAATTATTCTAGCAGCATACAAAAGTATAATCATGAATGTTTTTTTTTTTAAAACAGTATTTCTTTGGAGAATATCTGAAGAAAGTTTAACAGGAGTTTTGAAGGCAAATGTAACCTCTCGCTGTTCTGTGGTGTAAAATGCAACATTAATTCAAGTTACAGACCGGGGCTGGAAACTTCAGAAAATTGTAAGGGGCATTATAAAGACAAGGAGATGATGTGTAGGAGTGTGTGTGAGTGTTGTATTACTAGACTGACTGTACTGTGCAATGGCAAAGTACAAATACATATGACCAAATGTGTGTTGTGTGTTTAAAGATTTGCTGTGTTATTGGAGTGTGTGAGCACCTGAGCTCCAGGAATTGGAGCGAATGGGTTGGTGGGTCTGAGAACAGGCTGGTTGTACATCATGGGCTGAGGGGTCATGACTGGAACCCCACCCATCTGTCCCATCTGAGGAGGGACCTGAAAGACAGGTGCATAAAATATCAAAATGTTTATATTCAGAAAAGTCAATTGAATACAGCAGATGACTTTGGTGCAACATTTATAAATTTATAACATTTATATTTTCCAAAAAAGTTTGTTTGTAATTAAGATTGGTATTAGTGGTATTAATACAAAGCTAAATAACAGCAATATTTTTAGCCAAGAGTCTTATTTTGTGTGTGTGTGTGTGTGTGTGTGTTCAGCATGGGTAGTTGATGGTACTCACCATCCCATACACAGGCACTTGAGGTGTGGTCATGGGGAAGGCCATGGGAGCTGGGGCCTGCTCGACACAACACAGAAGGTAACAGAATGAAGAAATGAATGAAGAGATTGAAAGCACATCATGATGCCTGCTTAAAAGATTTAATGCAAGTCTCCAAAGAGACGACATTAGATTCTCATTTTTCGTTCTGCATGCAGCTAAGAAAATCTTCTCATATTATAGTGCTATAAGAGCCAGCCTGCTGTTCTTCATAGTAAATTACTACTAAATGTATATCAAGGAGAGTTATGTATTAAAATTTGAAAAGATACTTGACTAAATGGCCCATTTGTGACAAATAAATAAGATTTATTCCCCAAATGACCACATATGACCTGGACAGAAACTTATTCAGTTACTGCACAACAGCCAAAAACAAATTTCAGACCTTGATAAAAGAAAAAAAGAATTAAACCGTGTAACATACACTCAAATACAGCCGGCATTAATAAAGACTGTATTTCAACAAAGTTATAATGTTGATAGAGGCATTGAAATATATGCATCCATGTCTAATTAATGATTAATTCATTATCTGACTAAACCACAGTTCTGCTTTACTACAGGTCTTCAGTAGTCAGGTTCTGTGTTTTTTTCCAGTTTTGAGACCAATTCTATTCTATTCACTGAAAGTTACATTTTTGTGAATTATTTAGAAGTTTTAATATTAATCTGTTTGTCTTGTTAATGATGTTAAATTGTGGTCATTTGGGGAAATCAGACGTATAAGCTTGTATGAATTGATACTAATAACACCAACCCCCAACCCTGAAATAAATAATGCTTGAAAAAGGTTCAAGGCTTTAACTTAAAATTAACCAAGAGTCCGTCAAGCTGTGTCAATGCTAGAAAAACGCTTGCTCACACTCTGTCTCACACACACTCTTTGTAAGGTAGAGGACAGAAAATAAGTCAATATCTTCTATTTACTGGACATATAGCTCTGCATGTCAAAGTGACACAGTAACAGGTTCACAGTGCAGACAAGGTGAAGTGACTGAGGCTGCAGTCCAAAAGCAGTGCACAGCAACAACAGAGACAGAAGACACACATCCACATGTACAATGTCTACTGCTTCTACATGAGAGAGGGAAAAGATGCACCACACACCATGTATAGAATGTTAAGGGGGCTCTACCATTAAAAAAATTCTTCATGTGTGTGTAGGGGGAGGGGACAGTGTAAGGGAAACATGAGAATAATCCTGGACAGAGAGATCAAGGTATAAAGTGGTTCTTGAAAATGTGTGAACGCTTTAGGATTTTCTAGACATCTATATATTTTAGGGGTTTTTTTAATCAGATTTCCACACAGAAAGTAAAAAAAAAAAAATTATTTTATTATATATATATATATATATATATATCAATCAAACTTGGACATACATTTATTGCGAAAACCCTCTCAATATTACATATCTGAGTGACAAAAGTTTAATTTAAAGTTGAAATTAGAGTCAGGGTGAGCTAACAGGGTTTACCAATCTCAATGGATTTTTTCATAATTTTTCATCATTTAATTAATAAAATCTAAAGAAAAATATCAAATGAAAGTCCTGACTTTAACACAATAGCAAATGTTGTGGAAAGACCTAAATGGCTTAGATGTGCACGACTGAATATCATAAATATTTAGTTGAAGTTTGGATCAACTAGAGACTAACAGACTTATAATGCAACTTTTTTACTTTTTAAAGAATTATTATTATTATTATTCTGTCTCACTTGTTAAATTGGGTTCTCTTTATCTGCTTGCATGATTAATATGAAAACCGAATCATGTTTTAGGTCATATTTATGTAAAAATACTGAACATTTGAAAGGGTCCACAATCTTTTCAGCACCACTGTACATGTGTGTATGCGTTTGCACGCAGGACACAATACTCTAAAGCGATACTCCAGGTATTATAATGCAGGCTGCTCTGTTACATTAGGGTACTTACATAACCAGTATAGAACATTCCACTCTGCTGGGTTAGGCACGGGGGAGACAGAGAGAGAGAAAGAGAGAGAGAGACAGAATGGAAAAGGGGAAGACATTAGACGTGAGAAAAATGACATGATCCATTGTCAACCACAGTGGAAGACAGGACAGAGAGGTAGAGACAGGAAGGAAAGCCAGAGCAGAGGAGAGAGGAGGGAAAGCGAAAGGTTAGTCTGAAGCACACAGTAAACAGACAGTGATGCATATCAGTTCACACAGTGGTTTATGTCATAAAAAAAACTTGGAGAGAAGAGCTTGCTACTGAAGCACCCAAATTTCCTTTCTTTACCGCTGCGCAAGTCATCAAGATTTATTTTAATAAAGTGAAAGTGACTATTTTGTCGTTGGGAACAAACCACAATGAAAATGTGACTAACCCTAGGCCTAGTCCTAGACCTAATCCTAATGTGACATCTATCAACAGCACGCAGGGAGCAGTGAAGGGGACGGTACCTTGCTCAAGGTTTCCTCAGGTGGAGCCCAGGTTGGGACTTGAACCTGCGACCTTCTGATCCCAGGGGCAAAGTCCTAACCACTAGGCCTCCTAAATGTATAATTTATTTAACTTATATATTTGTTTATATTATTTTTTTTTTATTTTATATATTTAAATTTATATATAAATTAT
>JBBIGC010000013.1:712621-730497 GCA_037576955.1 Lepidarchus adonis | reverse complement strand
GTGTGTGTGTGTGTGTGTGTGTGTGTGTGTGTGTGTGTGTGTGTGTGTGTGTGTGTGTGTGTGTGTGTGTAATCAGAAAGCATCAAGGCAATTAAAACTTCGCAAATATTGATCAGGTCAGTCAAGTAGCAGAGGGGGTTGTTAATCAGTTTCCGCTGCTTTAATTTAAAAACTGCAGGTGCGTTGGACAGGCAACAAAGACAAAACAGGAACGGAAAACTGCTTGTAAAGCTCTGTGGGGTCTGAATGCTGGAGGTGAAAGAAAGAAAGCTCCTTAACACACTGTATTGCAGAGGTGGGCAGTAATATGTGCATTAACAGTATTGTGAACACTGAAATACAATAACAGCCTGGACAACACAGAGTTAAACATGACAATGAAACATTATTATGTACAGTGGGGCAAAAATGGATTTAACAGCCACAAATTCTGCAAGTTGTCCCACTTAAAAAGATGAGAGATCTGTTCATCATAGGTTCACTTCAACTGTGAAAGATGGAATGTAAAAAATCTAGGAAAATGTATACAGATAAAATGTATGTTATTTGTATAAATTTAGTTGCCACATTTGCAACTAAATATTCCACAGTCGACTGTCAGTGGTATTACAACAAAGTAGAAGAGATCGGGAACGACAGCAACTCGTCCACGTAGTGTTCAGCCACGTAAAATGAAAGAGTGGGGTCAGCGGACGGAGTGGAGACGCATTCTCTGGAGTGACAAGTAAAATCTCCATCTGACAATCTGATGGATGAGTCTGGGTGTGGCAGTCAGGAGAACGGTACTTGTCTGACTGCATTGTGCCAAATGTTTGGTGGAGGGGGGATTATGGTGTGGGTTTGTCTTTCAGGAGCTGGGCTTGGCCCCATAGTTCCAGTGAAAGGAAATGAATGCCTTAGCACACAAAGTGATTTTGGACACTTTCATGCCCCCAACTTTGTGGAAACAGTTTGTAGATGGCCCCTTACTGTTCCACAATCACTGCACACCAGTGAACAAAGCAAGGGCCGTAAAGACATAGATGAGTGAGTTTGGTGCAGAAGAAAAGGCAAATCCCTAACAACTAGGCCACCATTGCCCCAAGATCTTGACTAGCCTGGACCTGACCAATAGAGCACCTTTGGGATGAATTAGAGTGGAGACTGTGAGCCAGGCCTTCTAGTCCAACATGTCGGTCACAAAAGTGCATCTGGTAGAATAGTCAAACATTTCCATAAACACACTCCTAACCCTTGTGGAAAGCTTGCCCAGAAGAGATGAAGCTCATATCATAGATTGAGAAAGAGCCGTCACTTAAGTTCATGTGTGTGTAATGGCAGATGAGCAAATACTTCTGGCAATAGAGTATATATCCTCAATATTAAATATATAGAGTAAATTCCAACTCTGCTGTTTAACATACCCTCCATTGTAAATAGCATAGGGAGGAGTCTCACAGAACTATGTTCCTGCCCCATCCAAAACATTCTCAAATGGTTTGTAGAGATACATTTCAACTCATTTAGATTTATAGTATAGAAGGGGTGTCCCCAAAGTCAATCCTGGAGGGCCAGTGTCCAGCAGAGTGTCATAGTTCCCCTACTCAATCACACTCACTAAGAGGGAAGTAAAACCAGGTGTACCGGAGCAGGTACAATCACCAAATAGCACTCTACACCAACCCTACAAGACCTACTAGAGCTGGACACTCCTAAACTATAGGTATGACAAAGCAAATCAGACCAGGACTGTTATTCATAGTCTACATGAGTTACATGTTTATTTTCTTACAAACCAGACATTTCATTACTTAACCAAGTCCAAGAAAAATAAAAAGTTTCTCACTAAGGAAACATCAGAGAACAGAAAGGTTAGCTAGGCAGAGAGTTAAGGTTATTTAGTTTGCTGTTTGAGAGGTGGTAGCAAGTTAGAGGATTAATTAAACTGTTTTAGTGGAGGTTTACCAGCTGCTGGCTTCACATCATTATTGGCACTTTGAGCTCCAAACACAGCATCAAAATCTACATTCATGGTGGGTAAGTGAACAGACTGCTGGGGAGCGCCGCTCTCCAGACCTGAGAATGAAAATCACACACATACACAAATAAAACTTTTTTTTTTTTTCTTTCATACTATGGTGCTCTCAGCAGATACACCTACAAAATAAATGTGACTCAATAATATAGTTTTCACTTCTACCATAATACTTTCATAGAGTA
This sequence comes from Lepidarchus adonis, assembly GCA_037576955.1. Taxonomy (NCBI): domain Eukaryota; kingdom Metazoa; phylum Chordata; class Actinopteri; order Characiformes; family Lepidarchidae; genus Lepidarchus; species Lepidarchus adonis. The sequence goes on along the minus strand of JBBIGC010000013.1, from coordinate 728,298 downwards.
ACCATGTTTAATTGTCTTTAACAGATGTTAACACCTCTTTCAAAATATATAAAAACAGACCAAGAAAAAATTTTCTATTAAAATTATTCAATGAAAAAATCCATCCAGAGGGATTTTATTTTATTTATTTATTTTTTACAAAGTCCTTGTAATGTTACAGATTTGCTGCGACAGTTGCTTTTACTTCTGCACAGTCAGTGACAAAAATTCTCATTTTTCATTAGCACTTGAGGATAGAGTTGATCTAGGGCTGTGCTTATTATGTGCTGGTTTATAGTAGTGTTAACAGCACTGCAAAGCTCACCACTGCTCTGAAATTACACACACTACATTCCTGTCAGTCAAATTTCATCACACTTTTACTCTGAACGCAATGCAATTGCATCTACTCTCCTCATGGTCCTTAATGGTGTGTTACTCACAGAGAAAAATTTAAAATATATACAAATCACACAGTCCATGCGAGTGTATGCTGCATGTGTGCTGAAAGAAGCAAGTGTATGGGTCTCTACAGAGCATGGTTGGATAAGTTACAGCAGGCAGCTATAGTGGTAGAGTGCACTGCCCCTGGGTTTTTCTTTTCCAACACTTGCTGACCTCCAAACCAGGCTCCCTTCCTTGCTTCCTCATAGTAACATCCTCAATTCACATCCCAATTAGTATGAGAACTACAATTCAGCACTTACAGGCCTTCAGTAACCAATTTGCTCACACACTGCAGCCACTGTACCCTTTCATCAACAAAGAGCACATTTTAAAACAGGGATGGACAGATGGATTGGTGAAAGAGATACAACAACCAGCACATGCACATAAATAAATGAAAAAAAGAAAAAGAAAACATCATGTTACTTCAGTAAAACCCTTTCTGTTATTACAATTTATATGTAATTGTATATAACAAGTATAAATGCAGTTAATAAACTCTCAGGAGTCGGTTTGGAAAGTCCTGAAGCAGTGCTGCATGAGCTGGGATCATAAGAACCTGTTTTACTTTAATCAAACTCAGGTTATTTCTAAAGTATCTCTTCGTTCTCTACTTATGCAATTAACACTAGGACGTTCAATCAAAAACAAACACTATTTTTCTCTCATGGTCACCATTCCAAATATACTGCTATACTTCTAAGTCATTCATTGTTCAGAGCAGCCAGTCTAAACATCATAGAAACAATTAGATAAAAAAAAGTGAATAAATAAGTCTACTGCAAACAATAGGAACCAAACTGTTCTCATGAGAAAGACAGAACGCTAGTATTGATTTTAGTATGACTGCAAGCAGAAAGTTTGTCACATACAGGTTCATTACAGCCTAGTCCTCACAGTTAGTTTATGCATCATTCGGGGTTTTTTTTGGTTTTACTTTTTACCTGTTTACATTGCTAACATTTTTTTTTTTTTTTTTTTTTAATTGTGGAGGCTGCAATCCCCATATACAAATTAGTATGGGCCAACCTCCATACACCCATGTCATGGTTCATGGCCAGGAAATGTAAAAAATAAATCCTGAAAAATTGTTATATAGTCCGAAGCACTGTATTTGCCCCAACACAGAAGACACACAAGAATCAGAAACTCCCACAAAGTTTCTGAGACAAAAAAGTTCTTCTCTGGCCCAAAAGTGCTGTGTGTGATAAAGTCTTACCTCCCCAGGCACTGGTGGCTGTGGATATGGAGGGAGTGCTCTGCACAGCAGGGATGAAGGCTGGCTGGAGGTCAAACAGGTCGCTGGTGAGGTTTGGCATGCTGTGGGAGGAGAAAGGACAACAAAAGAGAATGACCTATGATGACCTTAAGATAACAGTAAGAGTCTCTCGTTTCAGATTTTGTTATGAAATGCTGTAATATTCCCTGACCTGTGAACTCTACTTGACACGCATAGTATTTCATGTAGGTATAGTTAAGCAAATAATAGTCAGAAAATGTACAAAGTGATACACCACTCATTTCAATGATCAGTTTCTTCTTTTTCAACTTCTATCCTACTTATGAGCAGCTGAGAGCTGCTAAAGAAATAATAACTGATTGAGTCTGCACAATAAGGATTGCAAGGTTAACATTCCCCAAAAGCCTGCAATCTGGAACGACTTAAAAGTGAAAAATGAAAACAGCCACTTGAAGTATCTGGGTTATCACATTTCATCAAGGCAAGGTTAAATCAGCAGTATATAAATGTGCACATGGCTACTGCACACACGTTAAAGTTTGTTCAATGTGTAATAATGGAGAACACCAACCATCTACATTATATTGCCAAAAGTATTCACCCACCCAACAAAATAAATACATTCAGGTGTTCCAAACAATTCCACGGCCACTGGTGCACAACGGCACTAGGCATGCAGACTGTTTCTACAAGACATTGGTGAAAGAAAGGGTCACTCAGGAGCTCAGTGAATTCCAGCATGGGTGTGAGACGGGGTGTGGCGTTTGCCAGGAAAACGGTACTTGTCTGACTGCATTGTGCCAAGAGTAAAGTTTGGTGGAGGGGGGATTATGGTGTGGGGTTGTTTTTTACGAGCTGGGCTTTGCCCTACTTTGTGGAAGCAGCTTGGAGATGGCATCTTGTTCCAACATGACTACACGCCAGTTCACAAAGCAAGGTCTGCAAAGATAAGAATGATACACACTCCTAAACCTGTGGAAAGCTTGCAGAGAGAAGTTGAAGCGGTTATAGCTGCAAAAGGTGGGCTGACGTCATATTAATCCCTATGTATTAAGAATAGGTTTTCACTTAAGTTCATATAAGTGTTCAGCACTAGGCCACCACTGCCCTTGAACACTTATGCCCCTGAGATCAGAAGGCTGCAGGTTCAAGTCCTATCATTGAGGTAACCCTAGAGCAAGGTACCGTCCCCCTCACTGCTCCCCGGGCGCTGTTGATAGCTGCCCGCTGCTCCACGTGTACACACGTGTGCTGGATTAAAAGCAGAGGACGCATTTCGTTGTGGTGACTGTGTGCAGTGGTCTATTCACAGTGACAAATAATCAGTTAGAATATACGTATAAAGGCATACGGAATGAATACTTCTGGCAATAGTGTATATGCAAATAAAATAAAAAAATTAGTGAATCATAGCACATAAAATCACAAGAACATTTACATGAACATCAGAATTTTGCAGTTTTCTTATTATTCAACTTGTCATGTAAATAGCTTTCTTCTTTATTAACTGTATTTTTTTCTACATCACAAAGCTGTTATCCGATTTCGATTTATTATTTAAGTACAGTAATAACATTTGTCAAAACTGATACTGTTATTCTGATTTTGTCTATCTACATATATGCAAAATGAGTACAGGACAAACCTCCTGGACAAAGAAAACCTTAATACAAACTGTAAAAAAAAAAAAAGCTAAAGAAACTATTGTCATATATTGTAATTTTCAGAACAAAATGCATATTATTTTTATAATTTGTCACACTGTCCAAATCTCAATATGGTACAACCGGTCCAAAATTAGTTTTTTCCCCTGAAAATGTGAAAATGTTATTGTTTTTAGCTTTGCGATATCAATATATTGATCGGGCATGTGCAATAGATCTGAGAAGGGAGTATGCAAGAGACCTGTTGGTGGCAGGGGCGATGGTGTTGTGGTTGGAGAAGGGGTCCACACTGTGGTTGTTTGCACCGCACGTTGACTGAGTACCAGGGGAGGCAGAAGGAGTCTGCATGTTTATTTCTTTCAGACGCTGATCCTGCAGAAACACAAAAATGCACTTACACTTCCAACTCAAAGTTTGCATTTAGCACATCTTAGATGTGGTAAAAGTGAGCACAAAACACGGTTGACTGTATGTGGTGTTACTGATCTGCAGCTGTACAGACCCTAAATATACAAAAAAAACTGTACCTGCACCTAATCACACAGACAGTCAAGGGGAATATTCAGAGTTGCACTATTAAAATTAGCTTTTTTTCCTTTATGATCAAGCCTTGGAAGAATAACTTGCATGCTTAGGGTCACTGTCTTGCTATATGCCATTGAATCTCTAAGCTCCAGTTGACTGACAGGTGTCTGGACATTTTCCTTTTAGAAATACGGCACCATACAAAATTAATTGTTTTGTTAATAAAAACCAGTCTGACCTAGTCTATATAAAGTAAAACAAGCCTTAGCCATGATACTATCATCACCATATCGGTCATAACTATCTGTAGTTACCAAAATGCAATGTATGTGGGATTATTTTCTATTTTTTTGTTGAACCAGGCCATTTGTTTTAGCATAAAAACATGTTTAGTTTAAATGTCCTTTGCCTGTTCCAGAGCATTATTTAGAAAGCTTCATTTTAATTAAGTTTTAATACCTAATTAAAACATGCCAATACTGGAAAATATGAAAGACGATTACAACCATAATGTAACAACTACATATTACAATTTCAATATGAAAATTTATTTAGTTCAGCCCTACTCTGCAGTAATGCTGCTAATAAATAAGACATTTTTATCCAAAAACACATAACAATGCTAAGACAAAAATATTTAACTCCAACATAAAAACCATACATGTCTATGTCTACTTGGCCTTATGTAAGTGGAAATATTGGCTATTAGCCAAAAGTAACGGCACAAATTGAGTCACTAAATGAATACCTTTTAAGCTCACTGGGAAAACTCACAAAAAGGACAGCAAACTATAATAAAATACAAATACCTGGCAAACTAATCCCACTGGAGATTACTGAACAGCTTGCTGTGTTTGTAGCTTCTGTGAAGATTTACCCAACTCCAGGTGCTATTTTGAGCCATGGTGCTATCTAAATCTAGAGTACAATTCCAGGACACAAGCTTTGCTGCGCCTGCTGAGGGTGTGTTTTTGTCCCATATGGGATGACAAAGCCTCCAGACAGGGACAAAGGAGTTCTGGCTAACCTCACCTTCCTCTCCCTGCCTGGGGCTAATCATTGACGGGACGAGGGCGTTTGGCTTAAACAAGCATGCGCGTGCGCGCACACATACACACACACACACACGATGTGTGTGAAGGACACCGTGTTCTCAGTATCTCAGTGCATCATCATGCACTGCAGCTCCAAGCTTGCCAAGTCTCCGTGTTAAAAACTTCAGAGGAAAAACTGCTGTGTACATTTGCACATAATGTTTACATATTACTTAATGAAATGTTATTTGTCCCCAAATCTTGTAAATTGCTGTTTTCTGGGCAAAGTCAATACATGATGCGCACTGACAAATACAGGTACTTAAAAAAAGATCTTTAATATCATGAAAAAGTTCAATATTTCTTTAAATTCTTTTCAGAAAGTGAAATCCATATATTATAGATTCATTACACATGTGTCAAGAGTTTATGATTATGGCTTTCAGATCATAAAAGCCAAAATTCACGGTCTCAAAAAATTAGGAATATCACATAAGATCAATAAAAACAATATTTTAAACAGAAATGTCAGGTTTCTGAAAAGTATGTTCATTCCTAAGCACTCGGTACTTGGTTGGGCTTCTTTTGCATGAATTTCTGCATCAACGTGACGAGGCATGGAGCAGATCAGTCTGTGGCTCTGCTGAGGTGTGATGGAAGCCCAGGTTGCTTTGATCTCAGTCTTCAGGTCGACTGCATTGTTGGGTCTGGTGTCTCACATCTTCCTCTTGACAATATTCCATAGATTCTCTATGGGATTCAGGTCAGGAGAGTTTGCTGACCAATCAACACAGTAACACCCTGGTGGTTGAACCAGCTGTTGGTACCTTTGGCAGTGTGGGCAGGTGCCAAGTCCTGCTGAAAAATGAAATCAGCATCTCCATAAAGCTTCAGCAGAAGGAAGCATGAAGTTCTCTAAGATTTCCTGGTAGATGCCGTGTTGACTGTGGACTTCAGAAAACACAGTGACCAACACCAGCAGATCACATGACCCCAAATCATCACTGACTGCGGAAACTTTACATGGGACATCAAGTAACATGAATTCTGTGACTCTCCACTCTTCCTCCAGACTCTGGGACCTTGATTTTAAAGTAATGCAAAATTTACATTCATCTAAAAAGAGAACTTTGGACACTGAGCAACAGACCAGTTTTTCTCCTCAGTCCAGGTAAGAGGTTTCTGATGTTGTCTCTGATTCAGAAGTGGCTTGACACGAGGAATACAACATTTGTTCAATTCTTGAATGGATTTTGCTTAGCAATCATCTTAAGGCTGCAGTTGTCCCTATTGCTGGGACAACAATCTTCTTTAGCAATGAGCTTTTGTGGCTTACCCTCCTTGTGGAGGGTGTCTTCACCATGTAGCCTCCTGACCCAGATTGAGACAATTTAAAGGTCTTAAGAAACCTTTGCAGGTGTTTTGAGTTAATTAGCTGATTAGTGAGTGACACCATGACTTTTCAATATTGAACTTTTTCACAATATTCAAATTTTGGTTTTTATTATATGAAAGCCATAATATTTGATATTACAAGAAATAAATTTCACTCTATGTGTAATGAATCTATATAATATATGGATTTTAGTTTCTGAAAGGAATGTCAAGAAATTGAATGAAATGAACTTTTTCCACAATTTGCTTTTTTTAGATTAACCCGTATAGCGTTAGTAAAGCTACAGTGATTTACAGTTAGATAAAGTCTGCCCCTGTATTATTATATATATATTTTTTTTAATTTTTTTTTAAAGGCTGTATCTATGATGCAAGATGGTCAATTCTCACTGGGTGTATACATGGCCTATTTACAGCAAAACTATAACAGGGACAGAAACTTTCATCTCAAGTTAGGGTGAGTTTGCAGCTGTACCAAGAACTGCCAGTGTTCTACACACACTGAGACGGCTGAAAATTAAGCTGGGGAAAAGGGGGAGGAGGGGAATTAAGTGATTGCTAATACACATCAAAAATAAGCAACAGCAAAAAGTTTAAATAAACTTTTAAAATGCTTTCATTTTTGTAACTTGACCTCATTTTCATACTTAAAGATCTCAATTGCATTTTTTCTTGCAAGGCTAATTTCTGCTTTTCTTTGTGTGGTAAAAACAATATTTTAGATAAACAAAAAACTATAAAACCAAACATTAGTATCAATTTAGTAATATCAATAACCTAGTATCAATTTTAAAATGCTGTTTTGATGTAATGTTAGGACTAAATCTAAATGACAATCTAAGGCTGGTTTGATTATGATGTGAGGATGCTAGAGTGAGGACCCACCTTGAGTGCCTGCAGTCTGGCCTGTTCCTCCTCCAAAGCCTGCTGTTTCTCCTTCTCATCAACACGACTAAAGGACATGCCCGTGCTGGAGAGCGATGACACAGCACTGGATAGAGTAGTGGCTCTGCAAACATACACATACGTAGAACTAGATTTATTGGAACATTCCATTGACTTTGCTTTGCTACTATATTACACAAAATCACACTCACACCTGAACTAAACCCTTGGTCCAAGAAATACTTGGTCTCCAAGAAAGTGATAGTATATGCAGAGTTTTGGGAAAATGACTATTCTGATTTAATTAGTATGATCATAAAGTCAGAGGCAATAAAAACATTAAATGACCTGATTAAACTCAGAACTTGTACAGAAACTGTACTGGACAGTCCAAATCTTCTGGTTTCTTTCAAATAAATGGTGTTTGGAATTCATTTAGGGCATTTAAAATTTGCTTTTGTAACCTCTCCAAGGCTAATTCAGAGAAGGAAATGTGCTTCAACATTTGCCCCCTTCACTGACTGGGATTGCATACACAAACGGGAAGGAAATATTCAAATGAATGTTTAAAAAGCATGTGTCAGAGATCCCAAACGAGAACTTAATTCAGTATGTAGGTTTAAATTTGCATATTGCTCCCCATTACACAGGGTTCATACTAGACTACCTGAAAAAAGTCTTAATTCTGTTATTACGACACAAAAACAGAAGTTATAAGGAGTGTTTGAGCCAAGCCAGGTTTTGAATTTAAAACAAAACAGAACAGAGGTAATGTTGCATGTATTGGTCTTAAATATGTTAACATGCAGTTTTATAAAGAGAACTTAGAAAACAATGTAAAATGAAAATGCTGTCTGCTTTTGATACATACTCTCAAACAAATTTTGCAAGTAAACTTTCACATTTCACATTTTATACAATAAAAAAGTTCACTTAACTTCACTAATCCCCAACAAGCAACATTATGATAAAGATATATATTTTATATGATGATAACTTTTCTTTCACTTTGGTTAGTGTTTGGTTGAAGACATTTATAGTAAAACAACTGCGTTTATTTATTTTTTTTAAATCATAATGACAACAGAAACTACCCAAATGCCTCGGTGATTTTGCTTGATAATATGAAAGGGCTTGAATGGCTATTAAAAGGAACCAACTTCACGTGTGATCTGTTTTCTTATCATTAGTGGATGTGTTTAAAAGGTCAATGAGTTTCTGGGCTCCTGACAGACCCGTCATCTTTCATCCAATGCTGCACTGACGTTTTTTGGATTCTAAATCATGGGCAAAGCAAAAGAATTGTCGAAGAATCTGTGGTTGAACTCTATAAAACAGGAAAGGGATATAAGAAAATATCAAAGGAATTGAGAATAACAATCAGCAGTGTTCAACCTCTATTTAAGAAGTACATTCAGAACATTAGAGATTCTGTTGTCACCAAACCATGGTCAGATATACCAACTAAAATTTCAGTCACAACTGCCAGGAAAATCCCACCAATAACTTCAGGTGAAATACAGGACTCTATGAAAAAATGTGTTGTGGTTGTTTTAAGATGCACAATAAGGAGGCACTTGAAGAAAGATGAGCTGCATGGTCCAGTTGCCAGAAGAAAGACTCTACTACACAAATGCCACAAAGTATCTCACTTACAATATACCAATTAGCACAGAGACGAACCTCAAACCTTCTGACACAAAGTCATTAGAGTGATGAGACTAAAATTTAACTTTTTGGCCACAATCATAAACGCTACATTTGGAGAGAGTTCTGTGACGTGAAGGTTCTGGAGTGGCCATCTCAGTCTCCTGACCTCAATATTATTAAGGCACTCTAGGGAGACCTCAAATGTGCAGTTCATGGAAGACACACCAAGAATTTACAGGAACTGGAGGCTTTTTGCAGCAAGAATGGGCAGCTTTACCATCTGAGAAGATAAAGAACCTCATCCACAACTACCACTAAAGACTACAAGCGGTCAGTGATTTTAAAGGGCGCAACACACTTTATTAAGAACTGGGGTATATAAACTTTTGATCAGGGTCTTCTGGGTAGTTTTTGTTGTAATTTTGATTTAAAAAGAGTTATTTACAGTTAATAATACAGATAAACACAAAAAAATGGCTTCAGCCAACAACTAACCATAAGTGAATGAAAAGTTTGTGTGTTATCTTTGTGTTATTGTCTGAAAAATGGTTAAGAAATCATAAATTCTGTCAGGGTAAATGACGACAGCTGTACCATTCGTGTCAAATTGAAAAAGAATTACTAAGCAGTACTTAATTTGTTTATTTGCTTTTTAAATTCATGTCATCATGACGGGCATAACTGAATCATTACATAAATCAGAGGTGCACAATACGTCAATCTCGAGCTACCAGTTGATCACAAAGGCATTGAGAGTCGATGGCAGAGACCTGCCTTTCAAAATACGGTACCGCACATGAGGCCACGCAGCGTAAAAGCAACTGGACTGCGAGCCACCGAAAACACTGCAGTACAAATAAATGCAGTACAAATGGGTGTTAACCTATCCATTCCAACTGTGGCATTTCACAGTTGATTGACAGCCAGTTCAGCCAATTAGACCTCGTCTTTTGTAACAAATATCACCACGCGAGCTACTGCTAAACTCCAGCTAGAAAAGTCACCTAGTTAGTGGCTAACAATTTATTTACTTTTAAAAAATGGGTGTAAAAATGAGTGGGGGGACTGGTCCAAGTAAGAAACCAAAATCAGACTTTTAATTTAAAAGTATGACACTGACTACTAGGCAACTCTGGCCATTTCCATTCAGTTCAAGACGTCCCTGGAGAAGATAATGGCCAAAAATGTACAGCACTGCATTGAACCATACATGTTCATGCTGCTGTGCAAGGTAAACAAAATATATCTTTTAAATATAACATACTCCATGTGTGTGTAAATATAATATTTTGCACTTTTATTGATGGCAGAACATTTTGACTACTTTTAAACTACTTTTAAAAGTAGCTCGCAAGCCAAAAAAAAGTGTGAGCACCCCTGACACTTTTAAACAAACCCTTAAGAGTTTCTTGGCTCTGTACTTTAAACTTTAAATATGTGGGCACTCTGCCCTTTGTTCAGGTTATTTTTAAAACTGGCTGGGTTGTATTTAGGACTTGACTACTCTTAAGGGTTACTTCCTCCACCTGGAGAAACACATTCAGCACTGAAGTGTGTGTACCTGCTGTCGGCAGAGAACTCCTTGGTCTTCTTGCCTTCAAGAGAGGCCAGGTGCTGCTCCAACGCCTCCAGCAGGCTACTGGGAGCCTGTGAGTTAGAGTTAGAGTGAGAGAGAGACATGAAGTGACAGAGGGACAGTATGAAAAGATACTAAAGAGAGCTCAATAATAAACATACAACCATTTTACTTCATTTCTCAATCAATTTACAAATGTGCATGCATAGACAGACAGACAGACACACCATCTCTCATACTGTCTCTCAAACATGTACATCTCAAAATTACAGAAAGCCATTCCTGTATTGTGCCATGAAGCTTGAGAGAGAGAGATAGGGTGAGTGAGAATGTGTGCAGTTAGAAAACATGCACTCTTTAGTATTCAGTCCTCAAATCGCCTTGAACAGCCAAGCATACTCACTTGTCTGTGACAAGCATATAAACCAAAATTGTAGTTTAAAATGGTAGTTTGATCACCGTCCGTTTTCAAAAGGTCCCTCTGAAGGAGGGCAAATACCTGTCAAATTTAGAAATAATTCTCTAGAATTTTTAGCAGTATATTTGGGGCCATTGTCATCCCTCATTTCTTGGCTAATTAGTTAAAACTGCCCTGTAATATGTAATGTTTCAGGTTTACTTCAAGTGTAATGTGGCAGCTCCTTTTCCAGAGAAGCAGCCTCATATAATTTTGCATCCACCTATATACTTTTCTGTAAAGCTGGGCGATAAATTGCTAATAATTATCATGATATAAAACAATAAATTGCAATATAATTTCTTGATTTTAATACAAGCCAGTTAAAACTTAGATAAAACTCATTACATGAATGTACATGTTTTTCCATCCATGTCCGTCCATGTTTTTACAGACCACATGAAAAGCCTATGAGAATGACCATAGCACTGCACAGAAAAAAAAATCATGTGGCTAAAATAGAGTTACCAATCACGTGGCTAGAAAAGCTTTACAATCGGCATATTAGGTTGACGTGCAGAGCAAATAGGAGCCAGGAACCGCAGGAAACAAGCCAGTGTTTTTACTACCTTAGCCACAAATGCTACTTCAGCATTTTCAATGATGACATGTCAATGGATACACATGAAGCTCACAAAAACGTGGACATTGTTTAAAAAAAAAGATTAGAGGAATTCTGTAGTGTAGTAAAATTTTGGTTGTTTACAGTCAGAAGCAGAGTAGCACGCACTGTAAATATACCCAAAGCATGTTCCCACTGACACATGTAATACAACTAATCTTTGTCATCATTTACAGCTGTAAAAAATTCCCTGGCTGTAAACATTTCTCTCAGACAGTGAGTCACCAACTTCACGGTGATTGTACAGGTACATCTCAAAAAATGAGAATATAATTCAATATTTCTTGACATTCCTTTCAGAAAGAGAAATTCATACATTATATAGATTCATTTCCTGAGCCTTTAAATGGGCTCAGTCTGAGTCTGGAGGCTACACAATAATGGGGAAGACTGTGGACTTAACATATGTCCGGAAGACAGTCATTGGCACCCTCCACAAGGAGGGTAAGCCACAAAAGGTCATCGCTAAAGAAGCTGGTTGTCCCAGCAACAGGGACAACTGCTGCCTTGAGATGATTGCTAAGTTAAATCCATGCAATAATTTGTGAGAGCTTCACAAGGAGTGGACTAAGGCTGGAGTCATGGGCTACAAATGTTGCATTCCTTATGTCAAGCTACTCCAGAACCAGAGCCAATGTCAACTGACAAGCTTTATAAAAATGCTGATTTCATTTTCCAGCAGGACATTGCCAAAAGGTACCAAAAGCTGGTTCAAAGACCAGGGTGTTACTGGGCTTGGTTGGCCAGCAAACTTGCCTGACCTGAACGGGAGGAAGATGACCGACACCAGACCCAAGAATACAGACGACCTGAAGGCTGCTATCAAAGCTACCTGGGCTTCAATTACACCTCAGCAGAGCCACATGCTGATCGCCTTCATGCCACGCTGCATTGATGCAGTAATTCATGTAAAAGGAAGCCCAAGCAAGTAGTGAGAACAGATGAATGAACATGCTTCACAGCAGCCTGACACTTCTGTATAAAATATCCTTTTTTATTGATGTGATACTTATTTTCTGATACAGTATATTTTGGCTTTAATTACCTGTAAGCCATAATAATTAAAATCCCAAGAACTAAAGGCTTGACATAGTTTGCTCAATGTGTAATGAATCTATATAATTTGACTTTATGAAAGAAATGTTAATAAACATTGAACATGTACCTGTATATAAACCTCATTGTCCAATTCACAGAGAAAAACTGAAATCTAAGTAACAAATGTAGTGTAGAACCTGTAGTGCATGCCATGTAGAACATAAACTTTTCACGCAAGAATTGAGATATTTGTACATTTTATTTTGTATTGCCCATTTTATTTGGAACTGACGAAATAATTAAATTCTCAGTTCTGTTTGTGTTTTCCTGTAACACTATTGAATGGTAAGAATTAAGATTTTGGTTTATTATATTTATACCTATAATGTTGTACCGTACATCTGACAGAAATCATTTAAAAGAAAGATTCCTATTTAACTGATTTGATTCAAATCGTTATACATATTTATTTGGATTCTATTAAGTCGCCCAACTCTACTTTCTGTGGGTCTTGCTGCTTTAATGTTCTCTGAGTAACTGCTATTCCTACTGCATTCATGTTATCCTGCAAATCTTTGAGTGACCACTGGCTTCTCTTTTACCTTCTTGATCAGTAGTCTGAGAGTAATCCTGCATGGTACACTTGTCAATGGCAACATAGGTGCTATAAATTTTCCAGCTGCATATTAAAAAAGAAATTTGTTTAAGGTTATAACAATCAGCCGTTTCGTTCCAATTTAATAAAAATTCCCAGTGAGAACTTTAGCAGGCTCCTTCAGCAAGATTGCTTTTTGCTGTGTGAATTCTTCTCAGACAAAGGCATAAACACCAATTTATTTATTTTTAAATCCCCTTTAACGGCGTGTTCAAATATCTTTTAATACCCTAGCCATATGAATTGTATGCACGTTTTTCTGCATGACCTTTAGAAATCAATAACCTCAATAAGACTTTCACTTTAGAACCATGAAGAACAAGTTAACATTGTTCTAAAAGAAACTTTTTGAATTAAAGTGGGTTTTTACATGAGTGTTACCATAGTATAGGTCCAAATCAAAGATCCAATTTACAAGTTAAATCTTACTAGATCCCTACCACTGCACAAGTTCATTTAACAGTGTCAATGTTAGCAGAGGCAGTGCCCTCTGTGTTTCTGACTCAACTTGATACACGGTGCCAGCTTCACAGAGTACACATCTAATGTTTAAACTATACTCAAAGCCAAAGAGGGAGCAATGAGCTCCAAGGCCTGGCAGGATCCAAGACTGGACCTCACCTCCCCTTCTCATTGGCTTGTGGAAACGATAATCCTTTACACATGAAGACAAAAATAATAAGGACCAGCTACTCACAATATCTGGAAACGATTCAGTGTGCAAGATGAAAGAATAAAATGTGTGTGTGTGTGTGTGTGTGTGTGTGTGTGTGTGTGTGTGTGTATATAATATATATATATATATATATATAATATTTATTAATATATTTATTGCTATGCAAAAACATAACTTCACCTATAGCTTGAGATAATCCGTTATTGCAACCCAGCAAAAATGAAAAGGAGAAACCTTGCTCCACATAATTTATGCTTCACAAATACTTTCCTCCTGCATTTAGTTTAGTACCAGAAAAGCCTTGCATTTTAATAGCAAGTGTGTAAAAACTGAAGCATCAACACTGATTGAGGAAATAACCCATTATCTGATACTAGCTGGGAAACATGACCACAGCAAATAAAGCATTTTCTTTTCTCAAAATCAACAAATGTATTCTGGGTAACCGTTTTTACCAGACACCATGTCAGTCAATGTGTATTTCAGTGTGGAGGAGCTTTAAACCAAGTAAAACCTCGACACTCTGGGGCTGTGAGGTAGAATAAAACTAAACCCTTCATGTGATAGATCTGAATTTTTCAGTGAACATGTGAACATAAATGTAGCCAATTCAAAGCTTTTCATACATATCCCATATGAGGCCGTGCAACACTACACACACGTCTATATTCAGTGTCAATATTGGGAAAAAGGTGGGCACCGTTATAAAAAGTGTGCATGTTGATTTAAAGATTAAATCATTTTTTAAACCATAAAGTAGTAAATCTTATAATGTGAACATAGTCTAGAATTGGTTTAAAAAAAGGTAGGGCTCTAAGAGACATTAATTTCACAGAGGAAGAAGGGATAAATAGAGACAGCTTAAAGAAAAGCAGTTCATTTTAATACATGACTGCTCCCCCCACTGGCTTTACAACAAAGAGGAACTCAGACAGGGAGCAGAGGAATCCTTTGATTTAACAGCTAAATAATGCATGTTGATGCATGTTTGCTAAGGACACTTTGAGGTTACATGAATACTTTATCACAGTTCAGCAAAATGGCCATTGTGCAACTTCATGCCCTATAAAAGACTGAAATGAATGATGGCTGTTAGATGAAAAATCAGTTTTGTTCTTTCTTCAGTTGCTCCGCCCACCCCACCCCAATGTGCAGATGCAAGAGTGTGAGGGCATCATGCAAAACTGTGGCTGAGCATGGGCTGGGTCAGTGGGTTAGCCTTGCCTCAGAGGAAACTGGTTTTTGAAGTCAGACAAACTGTGTTTTGCATGCCTAATAAAAACAGTGTATATAACCCATCACCTACAAGGTAAGATCCTCTGGTGGTCTGAAAGAACAATAGATAAGCAGTTACCAAGGAAGAAATCTCAATTTCTTTTAAATTATTTTACTTAAAGACCTAATCAGGTGACATTTATATAATGCAAATTAAAGGTGTTCACTGGGCAACGTGGCACGGCACAGTAAACGGAATGGTAGTGCTTCAATATGGACTGTGAAAAATTGCTCACTCAACCTTATTTACCTTTAACCCAGCAACAGCAACTTTTAAAGTCTGTTTAATGGAACCATTAAAAATAATATACCATCATTTTCTGTCATCTTTGTCCCAGATTGTATCAAATATTCATAATGAAATTGTGCTAGATCACAATATTGTGTTATTTTATTCATAATTAATGTAGGCCAGATAAACTATTTTTGAGAATGACAGACCACAATAGACAGAGCGAGACACACACACACAGAGAGAGAGAGAGAGAGAGAGAGAGAGAGAGAGAGAGAGAGACCGAGACAGAGAGAGACCGAGACAGAGAGAGAGAGAGAGAGACAG
>JBBIGC010000013.1:679979-693103 GCA_037576955.1 Lepidarchus adonis | reverse complement strand
GGAAAACTCGACGGATCGAATGCAGTCTGTAAACTTTGTCGTGCTGCAATTAAGTCCACGGGGAGCACATCAAACCTAGGTTCTCACCTGAAGCGCGGCGTGGGATATTTTTCATGTTTGTTTGTAATTTAATGTATTGAAAATGTATCAGCGACTTGTATTAAAATCAAGGTATCAGATATAAACCAAAAAAAAAAAAAAAAACACAAATTCTGAAGAGTACCCAGGCCAATCACACATGCATTTAAAATGTTATCCAGAATATACTAAACACTAACAATATCTCTCTGAAGTCTGTACTAGGATATAAACTGGATAATGTCCTTAACATATTCTTACACATTTGTGTGCAAAGCAGTACCTGGATTATTGACTACCAGGAAAAATTATACACAGTACATTAAAAGACCTTACCAGCTCTTTACGTGAAATAGACAGTTGAAATATGCAGTGGAGCCTAGAATATGTCAACATTTCTCCAGTGCTAGATTGCTGGCTATACTGTTCTCATAATACAGTCTAGACACCCACAGAAGCACAGTTTAGTGGCTTTCCCAGACAGAACCACCTCTCAAATTGAATCACTTTCCAAAAACGTGGCAAAGATGAATGATTTTGCATATGTAAGATTCTAGTGAACTCTTTAAATGCAAAAACAAAGCCTGATAGACAAGCATTAGTGATAACCATTTACAATAATGTTCGTTCTCTCTCTCTCTCTCTCTCTCTCTCCTTAGGAACTCTGAGAAATAGACATACAAGTTTACTGACAATAACGTATTTAGTCATGTTTCGCATAAGCTATTAAATTCAACAGAACTACGTGTTTTGTTCCTGATTTTACTTTATTCAGTGTCTGCTGCATCACGTTGCAGTGTCCAACAGCAGTCAGCAAGCATTGATGGATTCCTGATATCGTTTATCCATCGTAGAAATGTCCTGTTGAAACCTATGTTCATCACTGACAGCACCGAGATTTCTGAGGAAGAAGTCCAAGTGTAAGTGGAGGAAATGCCATGCACTTAATTGTCTTGTTTGTTTTGAGATGTTTGTATACCCAGAGGAAAATAAGTATTTACATTGTGTGATTTTTCAAGAATTTATTTGTATTGCACTGCTGCACATACATATTTGAACTCTGGCTCTTAAAGATCTGTTACTTTGCCTTTAAAAAGTCCAGCTCTCCTCCACTCAACCTAAACTAGTAGCACCTGTCTGAGCTCTTTAAAGACACCGGTCAGTCAGACTCCAACTACTACCATGGACAAGACCACAGAGCTGTCAAAAGACCCCGGAGACAAAATTGTGGACGTCTGGAACGGGCTACGGAACAATTACCAAGCAGCTTGGTGAAAATAGATCAACTGTTGAAGCAATTGTTAGAAAACGGAAGAGGCTAAAGACATTGGACTGAAGCTCCATGCAAGATCTCGCCTCGTGGTGTATCACTGATTATAAGAAAGGTGAGGGATCAGTCTAGGACTACACGAGAGGAGCTAGTCAATTACATGGAGAGCTGAGAGCACAGGTCCCTGTTGGTAGAACACTATGCCGTAATGGTTTCAAATTATGCATTACACATGTCCAAGCCTGTCTGAAGTTTGCCAATGACCATCCGGATGCTCCAGAGGTGGCATGGGAGAAAGTCATGAGGTCAGATGAAACCAAAGTAGAATGTTTTGGTCTAAACTTGACTTGCCGTCTTTGGTGGAAAAAGAAGGATGAATGGCATTCCAACACCACCATCCCTAATGCAGGGGTGGTAACATCATGCTTTAGGGGACGACTGCACTGTATTAAGGAGAGGATGAATGGGGCAATGGTATTGAGAGTTTGAGCAACAACCTCCTTTCCTCGGTCAGAGCATTAAAAGATGGGTAGTGGCTGGGTCTTCCACCATGACCAAGGCCCCAACACACAGCCAGGAAAACCAAGGAGTGTCTCCGTAAGAAGCATATCAAGGTTCTGGAGTGGCCTAGCCAGTCTCCAGACCTAAATCCTATAGAAAATCTTTGGAGGGAGCTGACACTCCATGTTGCTCAGCGATAGCCCCAAAACCTGACAGATCTAGAAGAGATCTTTGTGGAGGAGTGGAGGCAAAATCCCTGTTGCAGTGAGTGGAACCAGGTTGATAACTACAGGAAACGTGTGATTGCAACTAATTGCAAACACAGGCTTCTGCACCAAATATTAACACTGATTTTCTCAGGTGTTCAAATACTTATGTGCAGCAGTGCAATACAAATAAATTATTTACTAATCACACAATGTGATTTCCTGAATTTTATTTAAATGCTGTTTTTCACAGTGAGAATGAACCTACAATGTGAATTTCAGATCCTCCATCATTTCTAAATCAGAGAACTTGCAGGGTGTTCAAATACTTGTTCCTCACAGTATTTTGATGTGATATTAGTGATCAGCACCCAAACATCTATAAGAATTGCCCAAGTGTTCAAGAAGCAAAAACATTCCACAGAGTCTGTGCAGGAGCGTGAGGACCTCTGAACAACGTTATATTTATAATGAGGTTCCGCCATTTTTTTTTTATATCTCTCTTTCCCTTCTGGCTTCGTACTGCAATTGCATTTTTCCTTTCCCTTTCTCCCTCTCTTTCTCTGATGGTGCAAAGATGAGTCTGAGTGTTGAGTGACTCCTGGGGGGAAAGAAAGCAAAATGAGAGAAAGAAGAGAGATAAAATGTTGGAGAGGATGCACCGACTTGAGATTAAAACACATTGGATGTTATTGATCACACAGCCAGCTGTCTTAAACAGAGAGATGTTCAAGAAAGAAAAAAACGAAAGAGTGAGAAGAGAATGAAACAAAAGGGACAGAGAGGGAGAAAAAAGGATAGCGCAAAAGAGAAGTAAAGCAAGATAAAAAGAACAAGAGAGAAGAGAGAGAGAGTGATTTGCTTTTTGTACTACTGCACTGATTATAACATTGTACTTGTAGGATGGATGATACGTGGCTAATTTCCCCTCCGTCTGGGTCAAAGCTCTGAGACACAAATCCACCAATCTCTGATTTTTCATCCAAATTTAGACTTGATTTCAGCCTGTACTCATACCTGACATCCTCTTTCTTAAAGAGCAACAATGGCTCATTGCTTTCAGGTACCTTTAACTGAAGGTGTACGCTACAAAAACAGATTGGTGCAATTTTTAATTTTCAGAAGCCTGGTGTATTTTGGTGCTGTGGACTGATGAAGTTAAAATAGAAATCTTTGGTTACAATCAGCAAAGGCCTTTTTTTGAGAAAAAAAGGAGCAGAATTTCATGAAAAGAACCATTAAGCATGGGGGTGGATGTATCATGCTTTGGGGTTATGTTGCAGCCAGTGGCACAGGAAACATTGCACGGGTGGAGGGAAGAATGGATTCAACTAAATACCAGCAAATTCTGGAAGCAAACCTCACACCATCTGTAAAAAAGCTCAAGCTGAAAAGAGGATGAGCTTCTACAACAGGACAATGATCCTAAACAAACCTCAAAATCCACCATGACGACCTCAAGAGACACAAGCTGAAGGTTTTGGAATGATCATCACAGTCCTCTGATTTACACATCATTGAAAATTTGTGGGTTGATTTTAAAAGAGCTGTTCATGCAAGACGACCAAAGAGCATTACAGAACTAGAAGCATTTTGCAGGAAGAATGGGAGAAAATTCCAAATATGTAAGATATGATGTAAGCTGTGATATCTGTCAGAGGTAGGTACTGAGTACTGATTATGTGGGGCGCCCAAACCTTTTAAAAGTGCCATAATTATGTTTTTATTTTTGCTCAAGTTATGGCATAAAAAGTAACTATGCATCAAAGTCTGCTCAAAAATATTGTGTATTTTTTCCATGTCCTAGAGGGACTGTGTGAACATCTCTTCAATTCCAAAATCTGTTATTTATCAAGGGGTGCCCAAACTTTTGCCAAAGACTGTAAACATACAAGCGGCTTTAGGTAATCACCAGTTCTAATACAGGTTTAGTTCATCAGTGGTACAGCCTAGTATACACACACACAAACATACACTCACACTACAGATGTGTGCTCTTTGACACTGAACAGAACAGTGCAAACCTTGTTAGCACACTGTTCAGCTCCCCCACAGTCTGTGCGTGTGTAGGTGTGTGTTAATGAGTGGACAGAAAGGCCCTGAACACCAACATGATGTCAGAAGGTCATCACAGCTCCACAAGGTCATTGCTCTGCCTGGTGGTGTGAAGCTGCATGAGAAGCCTATTGTTAGACTGATACAGAACCGGCTTTTAGACCAAGCTGTACCAAACAGTTCCTGATACCCAGCAGAAACAAAACAAGCTCTTCCCTACCGATACTGCTGCACTATGCAAATGAACCTGCAGAGCAGGTACTTATATAACATGTGAAAGGTATCTATTAGTTAAATTACTGGAATAATTATCATTAAAGCATTTTATTGTACGACTCTCGAGAATGCAGAGAAATGCTCCATTGAATTTAAATGGGAAGGTGTCCCGGACGTGATGGGATTATTTTCTTATAACGCCAAGTGCAGACGAATAAAGCCCGTTGCCATGGGAACAGGCTTTGTGCTTCAGATCACTCCGCTATTAGCACAGTAACAAAACAGGGACGATAAAATATATTAAAATTTTTGGTGACTACGGGATGTTGGAGCGCAAATTTAAAAACCAGGAAAGGAGAGAAAGTTCTGGGTGAAGAGGTACAGTGCGCTGCTGAGTGATGATCATAACATTTTGAAGAACTGATTTTGTCTCACTGTAAGACACAAAACTAGACCGTATTTCCCCAACGATAGGCAGCGGCTTATACATTGATTCTGCAAACCTGGTGTTGGGCGCAGTTTGCTAAAATGGGGAGGCATGTCTAAAAAAAAAACAAAAAAAAAAAACATGAACACATGCCAAAAGTATAATTCAGTACAAAAAGACGACATCCCCAGATGATTAGCTGATACTGTTTTACTGCAGCGACATTGCGAAAAGCAATGCAAAGCGTTGGTGTGGACACATCCAGCCTCTCAGCCCTTTGCTACATTTCCTCCTAGTTTATAATACAACCTAAGAAAACGTTAAATTTAACAGAAATAAAAGAAACAAAAGTTGGCTGGGAGTTTTTAATTTAAAAGGCAGTACAGCGGTCAATTTACATGTAAATTCTTTAGTATAAAATTGTCAACACTGAAATGTTAAAATTATTAGCTTTACCTTTCTTCAAATCCTTAAAAATCAGATCAGTAAACGTAGTCAATTGCGACCTGTGCCCCTTTACTGTCGAGGATGTCAGACGTGTTCATCTCGGATATTTGCGAAAAGCAAGAATTGGGAGCTTAAATTCTGCAGTGTAGTTCTAGTGTTGTGGCACGATATCAGTAAGTTTCAAATTGTATACATTTAATTGTTTATGCTCAATTACAGTATAATGCCACGACCGGTATAGAGCTGCAAAGGCTCCAAGGTTGTGTCAAGTTAGATGCTTCTACTTCAGATCAGTACATTCAGTAACACTGAGGCTAAAAACATGGGGCGGCTTATCTTAGTTATAAAACAAAGGAGCGTTTTCTGCGGCTTATAGAATGAGGCCCATCATTGGGGAAATAGGGTATTTTCATAGTGCATGCCAAAAAACTGCAATCAAATCTATTATTAAAATTAGCTTGAAAAGTTTCATTTTCTTGTTTTGATCCGTATAATAAGCTGGATGATTTTCACCCGGTCAGGATTTATTTTTCCATAAAGGCCATCTCACAATACAATATCCCTTGCTTAAGCCAAACACATCACAGTCTCAACACATAACCGCACTGGTATTTTGTAAATAATGAGCACTCCCATCATACAATTTTTTTTCTCCCTCCCTGATATGAAATAAGACTTTTCGGATTGAGGGAAATGGGATGGGCTAGTTCAAAATGAGGAGCGGGTGAGTTTAATTCATAGATCTCTTAGAGAGATGTTGTGTGTTATTTATCAGCAGCTGCTAAAAGACAGAAAAACGGTGGCGAGGATGGGATGGGATACATCAATCACGACACACTGGCTCTAAATCACTACAATGGCTCAATATTATCACTTGACCAATATTTAGTGCTAAAATGATGACATGTCGTCATTGTTCAAGCTGAGCAGATTTTTATTACTCGTACGCACGCATGCACACGTTAACTCTAAGGCAAACTGAATACATTTGTAGTGTGTTTTCAAACCAATGCTCATCACATTTGACGTATGTTGTACGCAATAAATGCAAAACATTAGTTACAGATTCAGCCGCAGTGAATTCTCCCATATTAAGAAGGCATTTACATTTCCAGAGCCACTTTAAAAACTGATTGGAATTTCCTATTAACTCACTGGTCAAATTTCCTCAGCCTCATATCCCTGGTGCCTTACTAAAGAAAGGGAAAAGAGGGGAAGAGGAGTAATACATCAGTTGGTACAGAAGTAAACTCTTTTAAAAACATGTCAGAGCACTAGAGCACCAGACTGAACAAAGTGTAGAATGAAACCCAGGCAGAGCAGACGGACACTTTTCAGGGAATCAACCGGGATGTGAAACAAAGAACGGGACAATAAGCCTTTGGTGCAAGAGTCTGGTGTGGTTGAGCAATTGTGTGTGTGTGTGTGTGTGTGTGTGTGTGTGTGTTCGTTCAAATTGACCAGATGGTCTGTACCTGGCCCAGATGTCCAGAATTCCTGCAGCTGTCACCTACCTCTGGAACCAAGAAATCCCAGTGAGCTAATTACAGTCCATCACCATCTTAATCATCGAGCACAGATTCACTACCCGGGTGATAACCTAAGTAATGATAGAGGATTACTGATTTCATTGCGTTAAAACGCCTGTAACTTTCCTATTAATGATGAAAGCACATCCTGTTTCATGTGTAGGGCTGCACACCCGGTGTCACACACATGTGTGTTTATTTCAGAATGATGGGGATGTGCAAAAGGCCCGTGTACAGTAAAATCCAAACGCCAGAGAAGCTACAAAAGACTGAAATAATAAGCCAGAACGATAAGCAAGAGAGAAATAAATAGGGATAGAACTGAATGGAAAAGGAGAGGGGGATCATTTGAAGGCTCTGACTGTAGACATCACCCAAGCTTTTAGATCTGTCTGACTTTTTAAATTCTAACCTGCAAATCAGCCGTATGAGAACATAAAGTGCTGGAGTTTAATGAGTGCACTGACTCGCAGCAACTGACTGCTTCAAAAGCTTTCTGAAGAGAAGAACGCTTTTCCAAACACAAGTCTGTGTTCTTGATGCCTTGGGAATAGCCCTGGAACCACAAACGGCTTAAAATAGCAAGATTCCTCCTCCTGAGGGTTTGTTTGCCGTCTCGGTCTCTCCCTTCGCTCACACACACACACACACAGTGGACTTGGAAAGGGAGGAGATAGATTTCGCAAGAGGATTTCATGAGCCTACACCTGCTGTTCTGAGATCAGGTTAGTGGTGAGTGTTCGAACAGTCCAGCAGAGGATTTAAGGAAGTAGCTGGCCTCAGATCAGCAAAAATAATGTCAAACATGATGACGAGGGTAATTTTGTGAAAGGCTGGAGCGAGATTCCTGCACAATGAGCTCAGCGACACGGCTCTGTGGAATACCACAACCATTCCCCAAATCCCATTCCCACTCCTCCTTTCTCCATCCCTGCCTCTTTATACAGCTTATTCTCTTCCCTCTTCCCATTTTCTCCTGCCACAATTGCCTCCAGCTGCCTCCACAACGGTGATGCCATTAACAGAAACACACGAGCGTTATATTCAGGGGTTTAAAGAAGCAAAATTGTCGTCTTGCTTGAAAATTAATAGTAATTTTCCTAAATTATCTGCATTTATATCCAGTCTTACATTTAACTGAAGAGAAGTAACCAGGATATAGAAATGACCCATTAATAAAAAGGACATTTCCTTTTGTTTAATACAAATCAAGAGATTTTTCATATTTATTCAACCAGTAATTAATACAGAAAGATTACAACGCTGTGCGATAGGAATAGGACTCAGGGTCTTGTTACGAAGAGATCGGAGTTAAAACACTGCGGTTTATATTTAATAAGATTTCATTTAATTAAATTTAATAAGAGAAAAGCAGAATTGCATTACATTAAACACTTTTTGGGCCTATATACTACTGTGACATCAGTGCCATCCAAGAAGTTTCCAAATAAATGCAAATTAAATAAATAATTGCCATTTTCTTTAATTTAGCTTAGCTTTGTTTAACATGATAAAAGCACAGAGACAAAAAAAAAAAGCTCAAATACATTTCTGGAGCTAAAATTTAGCATTAAAGTATATACAGGGGATTGTTGACTTGCTTCCTCCGAACGGAACTTAACATGATTTTCACCAGAAGTTGAAATAAGCACCTGGCGAATCTAAAATGTAAAATGAACAACGTCGTCTTCCTCATATAGTACCATAGTGCTGAGTGATGCCGCGTGTACTCGTCCGCTCTTCTCGCCAAATAGTTCCCATGTGAACCTGTTTTGTTTTTTTTGTCACAAAACTAAGTACGTCAGAATAACAGAAAAGACTTGATACATGTATGGGAGTGGCCAATGTAACCACGAATTGCTGCAGGTCAAGTCCGATGCAACTCCCTGTATTTACAATGCACTAAAACAAGAATGTGTTACTGTGTGAATATTCTTTGTAGTGATCTTACTTAAAAATGCCATTATACTAAATATAATTAACAGTTAATTACTAAACACCATTAAAAAAGTAAAAACTCCTATTTTAATATGAAAAACGTGATGTGAAAATTGAAACCATGTGTCAGAGCGGCCATGATTCATGCCTAGGCCTATAAATACATATTTAGACAGAACAGCCAACAAATTAATATTTATGCGGATGCATGTAAATGTATCCCTAATTATAGCACCTAGTCAGTTAATAAAGTTGCCCCGTTTCGGGACACTGGAGAGACAACTTTTGCATAGGATTTCATTTAAAATGGCTGCCAACGTGCATCCGTTTCCAAAGAATTTGAATACAGGAAAAATGTGGAATACCCAGGTCTGAAGATGAACGGTGAAAAGGGGAAACACTGAAGCGCATCTTTAAATCTGCTAATTTAGCATTACATGGGAGATGTGCTCATTTTGCACATCGCCAACCTCATCAACAAAGTTTTTTGCCAAAAAAAAATATTCTAATACTGTAGAATAGTCTTCAGATTTTATATAATATCAGCAACATAGCTAGCGTTCCCATAGCAACCTGTGACCCTGTAGTAAACCGTAGTGGAAAGACCACCACCATGTCTATTCCAGCAGGGGTTAACGCACGTTTTGTATTTGGGTTTCAATGAAGTCACAAACCAGGTGTTTTTTCCTGCACATACTAATACACTATTGAGGTGGGATTTTAATGGAGCACCAAATACGCCAGGAACCGCAGCCAAAAGCCCTGCGCCGCTATAAATACCCCGGCGCTTGGAGCGCGCGAGATACAGAAGCACTGCATGTTCTACACAGTCAGCGAACTCTGAGCCAGAGCCACTGATCTGAGAACAGGCTGCTGGGTGAGTGCACAACGGGAAAGGCAGAGTTAAGGGCAACCTCAACCCAGAGCAAGTGTGCTCACTTTCTGAGAGGGGTCAGGGTGCAACATCTGTTTGTTGACTCAGTAAAAATCTCAGCACTCTTTACTCAAACAGGAAAGCGAAAGCACACTGGTTTGGCCGCAACAACAGGATTCTGACAAAATAATAACACCCCACCCCCCTGAACACACACACACACACACACACCAAGTCTGGAATTTAAACGCTGAAAAGGTTCAGCTGTGTGTCTTGGAGCATATTCCTCTTTAGCCTTGTCCACTTTATCCTGACAGAACGCACACGGGCAAAATAATTTTTTTTTTAAAAATCAGACCAACGGTTGTATCAGAGGTTTTCAATGTTGATTTATTTTCCTTTTTTCAATTCTGTATAGATTTGTGACCTCACAACTACTGAGCAAGGTCAGACATGAGCTAGTCAGCAAGTCTGTCTGTTAAGAACATGATTATCAATCATTAGATTAGATTAACAAGTCAAGCAGCTTTGGACCGTATCACATCCTATGGGTCAGGATACGAACATTGCTCACATTTACACTATTTAAACATTATTTAAGTTCACAGGAAAGAGTTTTTACATGCAGGTGTCTTAATTTGTGAAATAAAATTCACATTTATTTTGTATTGTCCTTTAGATTAGGACCTGATTGGCAGAATCATGTTCTACTGGATCACGGTCTCAGGATTGTGTGGTCAAAAAAAAAACACAGGGGCTCATTTTTTATCATTATTTACCAAAAACAGACCACGACACTGATCTAGGTTTACATCAATACTGCACATCCCTAGAGCTGCAACATCACTGCGACAGAAAAAACGCATTATATTTCACTAAAGATTAAAGTTAAATCACTCTTTAATGGACTTCTTCCATCCACTTAGTCTTCCAGTTTAAACGGACGAGAATAAAGGGATTTCTGTTCAAGGAAATGTCACTGTGACATTAAATAGTTGATGTCTTGCTTCAGATTTATGACAACATCAGTAGCAAGAGCCGTTAAACCACAAAACAGGGGGGCAAAAAAGGAAATGCTCCTTGGTTTGTCCCTTATATTAAATGGACCTTAATAAAGCTTAAATTGTGATTCAAGTTTTTTTGCAATAACCCAAAACTTGAAACTATCTTTTGCACAATACACTTTAAAATGTCTTTGCCCATGTAAGTGTACATATACACATTTCTTTATATCTCCTTTTGTTTTTAAAATATATGTAGTTTTTGAGTATTTGAGTATTTGTACATATTGTTATATTTTTATTTACAAATGCACCTAAGTGGGGGACTGTATGAAATGGCATTTCAATACACTGGGCACTGTGTATACTGTTATATTGACAAAACTCTCCTGAATCTCTTGAATATTACCTTACTGGCACTATTTACTGGTTGTCTGCCAGAAACCAGCCACCATGATCACTTTTTTGGAAAAAGAATTAATAATTTTGTGACATTAGGCTTCTCCCTTGAAAGATTCTGGATCAAGACATGAAGTATTAGGTTGAGCACATTATGTGTAACTGAAAACTGTTGAATATTTCTATAACTATAGGCTATATTGTATGCAATCCAGCAAAGACCAAAAACTTTATGAAATGGTTTTAAGAAACAAGACATAAAAGTAGCAAACTGGACTAAAAATTCTAATATTGATGTCATAGCATGCAGTGGCTTCTGAAACGTGGAAAAAACAAGCATATTAATCACTCGTGTATCACTTTGACCATCTAAAAGCGATGAAATTTGGTGTAGTATCGTCATATATGTTATTAGCTGAGAAGCTGTGGAGTCTTTTGGCTTTGCTGCGAGTCCCAGAGAACACAGAATTGTGGGATACAGCTGCCATGAGAGGTGGAGCTCCAGACGGTGTGAAAGGAACCAGGCTATGCTAGGCTACATGCTAAATACGAGAAACCAGCTGTCCCTTCACATTCTCTCACGCCTGCTCTTTTGACAAAAATAAACTTTACTAAGCAGAAGATTAAGAACTGCTGCGTTTTAACTCGATCACTGCGCTAAACAGGTCAGCATTAGCACATTTAGGACTGTGTGTGTTATTACTGGTAGAATAACAACATAAAGGTTGACAAAAAAATCCCTTCCATCAGTATAATTGACCAAATTAAATCTTAAGATTAGTTTCCCACCTTTAATCATAGCTGCCGACAACCAGACCGACATACCCAACATTCATTCAGTTCTCTATGAAGCCCTGTGTGTGTATTATAACAAATATCCTAAAAACAATGAAAATGTGCATCAGTCTGTAACATTAAGATGCGTTTGTTGGAAGCATTAGTGACTCACTGGTGTGGAGAATGGCCCGTCTGCCTTGACCTTCACAGATTCTCCCATTTCTTTTAAAGCGCTTGAATTTACAACACAATTTCATTCTTCTTTTAGTCTTCTTCTAGAAGAAGAGTCTTTAATGTTGTCACGGGGTGTGAAAAGATGTACATATGGGTCATTTTCTTCAAAAATGGCTACAAATTCACCACAAATAGGGACATAAATGGGATTTTTGCCTCTTTAGAGCCTTAGTATAGCGTGTAGGCTGTAATGGCACAGGTTCAACACGATTTTAGAATCTGAAGTCCAATATTTTGTGTCGCAAGCCTTCATATTACAGCGCTCTGATTACATTATCAACATTTTGGCATCAGAAAAACAATTTATTATTATAAAGCAAATGAAAAGCAGTACGTCCGTATGCAAAATAATGCAGCTGAGCTTATATGCGACACACAGATAAATGGAGTGGACTCAAAAGCCTTCCACTTCCTTAAAAGGAAGTGAAGGTAACAGGGTTGGAAATGACCTGGAGGCACACTCGTCCTATCAAACGTCTTCGATGCTTCAGCTATGGCTGGGCAATATGACATTCATCACAACTGATTAATGACATCATGCACAACACACAATACAAACTAGGGGTGGGACACGATATCGATATGGCGATATATCGTTGTCTTTGTTCACGCGATACGATAATCGATATGCCAGCGACAATACCGATATTTAAATGACAAGTTGACTCATCTGCGTCGCTACTTCTCTCCTCTGGGTGGCGCTGCTTTAGGAAGGAGGTTTGGGTGAGAGCTGAAGTAGTTTCAACAGCTTGTCTTATGCTCCAAACTTTCATGGGTGAAAGATGAAGTTGAACTTTGCAACAGTTAGATGCAAAAAAACCTCGGCTGTGACGCCCCTGCCACATTTAAATCTGAAGTCTGGCTTTTAAACACTGATGGAACAGCGTGTGTATTATTTTGTGACGGCCGAATCTCTGTGCGTCTTTTCCTTCACTTATTTTGTAGTGATTTGATGACGCTACAAAACAATAACACACGTGTACATTACTAGTAATAATAAATGAGAAAAACAAATTTTGTATAAATACAGGTCCTTCTCAAAAAATTAGCATATTGTGATAAAGTTCATTATTTTCTGCAATGTACTGATAAACGTTAGAGTTTCTATATATTTCAGATTCATTACACACAACTTAAGTAGTTCAAGCCTTAAATTGTTTTAATATTGATGA
>JBBIGC010000013.1:663469-676277 GCA_037576955.1 Lepidarchus adonis | reverse complement strand
TGGAAAAGGTCCGTGGGCACCTCATGTGGTCCTTGCGGGCACTCTGGTGCCCACGGGCACCATGTTGGAGACCCCTGCTATAATGTGTTTACTGTAGTTACTTCTGACTGGCACCAACATTCCTCCATCAGCTACATGTGGACTATGTGAGAAAGTTGCCATATTTATACAAATGGTGTCTTGTGTAGATTCTGAAAAATTGCATTTTATTTCCAAATACAGGACTAAACATTTGTATGTGTGTGGCTAATTGAAAAAAAGAATGATGGACATTAGGGGTTACATTATAAACCACGTAAAGAACATATTTTCTAAAATGTGTAGAGTGTCATTATTTTAATTCTGCTCATATTCCAGAACGTATTCTTGTATTCAGTATAGATTAAAATCCTTAATGCTATTACCTGAATTGCACTATTTTGTTATAAAAGTTTATTTATGAACATTTGTTCAGATTTTCTATAATGAAGTACAGAAAGGTAAACTGGAACATTGTTGGTTTTTATAATCAGAATTGTGTAACTATTGTCCATAAAAATGTCTTTTCTGAGTGAGTTTGCAACATCTATATATGTAAAATAAATGTTGACACTGAGAAATTGTTTTATGAAGAAAATAGGTGGAGTAGGGTCATGCTTATCACGTTTACTGCAAAGTTGGAATTGGGGTAATAAAAAAAAAATAAAATAAAAAAAAAGACTTTTTGTTGAGTAATGCTGAAAAAAAAACCCACCTGTTGGACATACAATTTGGGGATAATCATTATCTACAGGAGATAATTCAATTTAATTCATAGAGAAAGACAGAAACACAGTATACAGTGGAGCAATAAAGTATTTAGTCAGCGACCAATTTAAGTTCTCCCATTTAAAAAGATGAGAGGCCTGTAATTTTCATCATAGGTTCACTTCAACTGTGAAAGACAAAATTAGAAGAAAAAAAAATCACATTGATTTTTAAAGAATTTATTTGCAACTACTGACTAAATATTTTTTTGCCTCACTGTATGTTTGCAATATCATCGCATGAACTCAAACACTTAATTATTCCTGTACCTGGACAAAAGCGTCAGCCAAATGAGTAAATTTAAATGTTAACATAGTTTCATGAACAAATACTTTCTATATAAAGAAGAAACCGTATGTAAAGAAGATACAGAAATGCTGCCATCTTCTCTGGACTCAGGCTCACTTAAGATAGACTGAGTCCTGTGGTCTGATGAGTCAAAGTGTGAAATTATTTTCAGAAATCATTCAGGCTTTCAGCTCAGAGTTTAAAACCTAGCAGCCATGATGGTACGGCTTGTACGTCTGGGAAGTTACCAATAATGCTGAACAATATGTAGTAATTGGGGCGGGAGTTCTTGAATTTTATGCATTGAAAAATGACTGAGCTTAAGGATCTAAGTGACGTTGACATGGGCTAGAGCATCTATAAAACTACAGGTCTTCTGGCATGTTCCTGGCATGTAGGGGGTAGTACCCATTAAAGTGGTCCAAGTACAACCAGTCAGGGCTGTTTGGTGGCATTTAGGGAACCTACACTATGAGGCAGGTGGTTTTCATGGCTAATGTCTAATCTTTTTCAGGTAAGGCCTTATTTCAGCAAGACAATGCCAAACCATATTCTGCATGAATTGCAACAGCATAGTAGAAGAGTATGAAAATATGAGATATGAAATGAACAATCTGTTAAACAGCTGAGATCCTATAGAAGTCAACAATGAGATAATGAGTTAGTCTCCAAATATTTACAGGGTGTTGTGAAGAAGTAACGAAATTAGCACATATTTAGCAAAACATCTCAGTTTAAACATGTACTTGCTTAATTTTTCAATTAAATACAATTTTACATGATTTGCACATTTACATTTTACAAATTGTCCTATATTATACAAGGTTTATAATTAGTGTGATGATAACTACCATGCCAAAGATCTTTGGTGAATAGGTAATCTAATCATGATTAAATCGGACTGTTTGGACACTTGTGACTGTACAACACTATGTCCCATTGAAGCCTAAGGGGGACAAATGTGCAGTTTCTTCTTCACAGAAAATAAATGTCATAAAAATATATTAACCTACATGTTTTAGGGTCAAAAATTAAACTATTACCTTTAAGGCACTCAACAAATTATTATTCATTGATTTTGAATGTTGTGGTGGTAAACTTGCAAGCTGTTGGTCTACAATGATTGTTGTCCCCATGACAACCATGCTGCAGTATTTTTGCTTTCAGTAGTGACAAATCTGCTCTTGCGTCAAAGATATTTCTGATCCCTGTGATTCAGTAACGCACATGGTATTTATTCCTGTGGCTGGCATCTGCTGAAAGTCTCATTTGGTTCCTCACTGACCAGTGACCACTTATTCTTTCAGCTTTCATGAAGATGTGAATTATGTCTGGCCTACAGGTTTGCACCTAAAAAATCCATGTTTCAGTGACCTCAGAGATGTAGACTGCACTCTGATCTTCAAAATCACCATCATGTCTTTATTACTCGTCTTATATTTTTCTGTCCCTCGACTGGCCATTTTATCTGAAACATTCCGTACACTTTATAATAACTGACAGTAGCTCAGATGTAGCACCACTATTCATCAGTGGAAAGTGACCACTGCAAGACCACACAGCAGTAATACCTATACAGTAATAATAATACAAATAATAATTTGAATTTATATAGTGCCTCTCTCAAACTCAGTCACTTTAAATGGCAAACTCAAAACCAAAAAATAAATTGAAACAGTAGGAAATAAAGAGTGAGTAATGGAAGAGCACAGACTGAATAGATATGTTTTGAAAAGAGACAGAGAGGACAGGTTTTGAGGGAGGCGTATTATTGTTGCACTAGTAGAAATGCGTCAGGGCTGTCCACTGTCTGGACACATTTATCTTGTTGGTATATCTCAAAGATGTGCAGTTTGAGACAATGGCTATCAGTGGTTAGTTTTTGACCATAACACCACTAGTGACTGGACCCTGTAATTTTATACATCAATGTGATAGATGCACCTGATAAAATGGCCAATGAGTGTAGGTAACAGGTATAGGTACCTATTCACTTCCCCTTTATCTTCTGCAGATCTATTACCAGGGCATACTACCGGAATTCCGTGGGTGGCCTGCTACTCTTCGACAT
The DNA here is from genome assembly GCA_037576955.1 of Lepidarchus adonis. Lineage (NCBI taxonomy): Eukaryota > Metazoa > Chordata > Actinopteri > Characiformes > Lepidarchidae > Lepidarchus > Lepidarchus adonis. Next base: position 673,132 of record JBBIGC010000013.1, on the reverse strand, counting down.
CACGAATCGTCGTTCTTTCCAGAACGTTCACGAGTGGCTAGAGGAGGCGCGCAGTCATGTTCAGCCCCACAGCATCGTCTTCCTGCTAGTGGGCCACAAATGCGACCTGGAGGCACAGCGGCAGGTGACGCAGCAGGAGGCGGAGAAGCTGGCAGCGGCGTATGGCATGCGGTACGTGGAGACTTCAGCACGAGATGCCATCAACGTGGAGAGGGCCTTCACAGAGCTGACGCGGGATATCTTCGAGCTGGTGAAGCATGGCGAGATCACCATCCAGGAAGACTGGGAGGGGGTTAGGAGTGGATTTGTTCCCAATGTGGTGCACTCGTCTGAGGAGGTGACCAAGAGTGAGCGCCGGTGCCTCTGTTGATCCAACAGGAACATCCCATGACCTGAACCTCTCCTAATCAGGATGCCCACAATCACAGGGCATTGCCCTCAGCTACAATGTAACCCTTTGCCTGCTTGTTGAATGCTTCCCAAGTCTGCCTGTGGTTCTCCTTTATTCCACAAGGTTTCTGCCCATAATTACCTAGCCAATCACAAGATGAGAACTTAAAAGGCCAGAGCACACCAACCCAAACACAATTATGGAGAACCGTCAACAACAGTGTGAAGGGGGAAATGCTTTAGAACAGAATAAAAATGGGGGAGGACGTCCCAACAATCACACACCAGTATGGCATCCCACCATGTTGGGTTGGGTCTGGTGTGTTCTGGCTTTATAGCCAATGACCAATGAAAAAGAAGGGCTTATGCCAAGAGACAAATTTCAGCACCTTCTTGCAGTCCAATCAGAACCTGAACTCAGCACCTTAATCCTACATGTCAATCACTTGAAAGTCCAGTGTTTGCCAAGAGACGGGACGGTCTCCAGGGACATGGCCTCGAGATTGTTCTGGGAGATTAAAAAAAACAAAACGGAGATGGCGTAGATGTTTCCTTGCAGACTTTTAAGTGATGACTGAAAAGAACTGCTGTTTGGTGCTCAAAATGCTAATTTGCTGCCTGAGCTAAAAACAAACAGAAAAGACAAAGACTTCGTTGCGGTGTAGATGAATACATGTGAAGATATTATGAGAGATGAGTGGGTTGCATTACTCTGAAGTCTACATTATGGTAAAACAGGCCAGAGAATAGGAGTTTTCTTTCTTTTTCCTAGTTCATATCAAATGACTTTCAGATACAGAGTCACTGAACTCACAAACTGTAACCTGAATTATGAAAGTTACGATGAGACGAGGTCGACCATCCTACTACATGTCTGATAAAGGCGGAGCTTCAATAGAATGGTCATTGCACCTTAGCTTGTGCTCTCTTTAAAGTGTGTTGGGAAAATACAGCTAGGGATTGTATCTTATGTGAACGGTTGGGTTGTACTGGTGTTCTTACCAACGCACTATTAAACCCACATTACACCACCTGCGTGGACAGACCGTCTTCCAAAACATGCAGCGATCAACTGCATGAACATCCATAGACCACATTCACCTTCTGCCACCTGCATTTTGCTGCTCAATCCATCACACTTTGCACCACCCATGTGAACTGATTGGACTGGAATGCAGCACAAACGTTATCGCTGGATTAGATGTGTGTAGATGAATGTCTGTTATTCTTCTGGCTGAACAATATATTCACATGACCTACAGTCCTGACCCCTGCAGTAGGATAAACAAGCATTGCACTTGATTCCCTAAAGAACCTTGTTTGAAAAGGTGTGTGTGTGTGAGAGAAGAAACTTTTAAAAAGGTTCCGTGCTCAGGATACACAGCAAATGAGATAATATAGCTGTTATTCATTCCTTTATAGCCAAATTGTCCTGTTTTTATTAACCTTACTTTTAACCCCAGTGTTCACATTGGAACTAAATAAAAAACACATTTCCATCTTTTCTATTAGAAATCAATTAGAAACATTATTACATTTTACTTTTAAATGCTCGATTTCCCTTTAAAAGCCAGACATTTTAAATTCATATTGAAAAGACGCCCCTTTGAATATGTTAATACATCAATTGCACATTGAAAGTTAAATGCTATTTTGTGTTTAGGGATATCTGATTGAAATGATTTATTTTACAGCAAATTATATCGTTCTTATAACCATATATTATATATATTAAAAATAATATACGCTCATTTAATTTTCAAAAATTATCCCCAAAGCACCATCCTTTGAAAGATTATGAAAATCAATTATGAAAAATAAAAGCCATTCTAAAACCCTTATTTTGTACCTTTGATTTAAGAGTTTTCCTATTGCAGTGTAAAATCTAACAAGCTACATTGACATTTGGCGATTGGGCGAACCTCTCTTTCGCCCACGGGGGGTTGGCATGAGTGGAGCTCATGAAGACAAATATCAGTACCCGCTGCAAATGGACACAACACTGTGTACTGCTTTATCAAAAGAATTTTAAATGTACTAAAGATTAAAATACCACAGCAAGACTGATGTGCTCTCTGTTAAAATGAGGAATTCTGAACGGTCTGAGTAGCTGGTATAATTCAGCCCCTACCACTAGAGGGCAATGTTAAACTACACGCGCTACTGGGACTCCTACAGGTTTAGATAACTTGCAGTCGTCTTATTTTAAAAGATATAATAATAATGCCAGAGGCCTTTCACAATCATTACAATAGATTTAGTATTAGAACAATGAAAAAAAACATTAATAACAGACATTTTCATTTCATGTTTCCTCAAAAGCTTTGTTATGCATTTCTCATTCAGTATTTAATGGATATAAATGTGACAAATAAATACAGATGAGACACAAAAGAGGGAAAAAAAATGAAGTAACACAGCAGGCTTCAGAGGAGGTGAGAGAGAAAGAGAAGGAGAAAGACACGAGTGAGGGGGAGAAGTCAGGATAGACTGGAAGATCGACCAAACAACGACATTCCCCTTCGAAATACTTGCCCTCACTGTTCAGACGTCTTCTCCCCAAGTTCTGACTCGTACAGAATTGATTGCATTTTGACACCAATTAGCTCTAACCAGTGAAATGTGGTAAAATCTTGTGAAGCTATTGATCATACTAAAAACAATACAAAAGAAAAATCCCCGCTGTGACTTTTGTTTGATTTTGTTTTCCTTTTTCCTTGAAAAAATACTTTAAAAAGTAACAAATCAATAGATAACAGTGTAGAGGCAGGGAGGCATGTGGGGTAGTTTTGCTAACAGGAGAGATTTGAGGTGTGGGAGGGGAGGGGGTGCCCTTCCTCTAAGACCGCTCAGCTGATTTGAGGAGGTTGTCTTTGCTCCTCCTCTTGACATCCCAGTTGTAGACACGCGCCATATCTGGAGGGTAATCTGTTAAGGCATAGAAAATCGCTTTCTGTACATCTGCTCTTACAGGATCAGAGCTTATTAATATCAGTAGCTTCAGCTCTACAACAAAAAGCCACTTTCAGAATGGTCAACAATGATCGTGAACAGCAAAGAAACTTGACCAAACCAGCTACATACAGACGTTACACAACCTTCTGCCCAGTTTACATTAGCAGTTCTTATTCACTTCTATAAACCTGATCAAATCTGAACACTTAGAAGCGCTTGTAACGACAATGGCTATTGCGTCACATCCATGCCAAATGTAGAGCGCGCAAAATCGCTTGCCGCAAAAAAACACAGTCATAAATTTCAAAGTCACGCGCGAAATGGCGTGCGGCAAATTTAAAAATTTTTTTTTTAATCGCAGGCATAAATTTTATAGTCTCGCGCGCAAATGTAAAACTCGAGCACAAAATTAAGAATCGCGTGCGCGGTTGTGGTAATGTTGCGCGCAAACTGTATTTTTCCTCTCGAACATTAGATTACAGACGAGAAGCTTTTTTGCATTATAACTTTCTTTAGCCAATCACAAGACCAGGATCCATCGGCCAATAGGATTCGCAGACAGAAACTGTCAAAGCCCCGCCTCCAAACTGCCAAAACCCACCCCCCTTTCAAACCGCGCGCGCAGAAATCTCACTCGAGCAAAAAAGCTTCTCGTCAGTTAACTAATCTTCGAGAGGAAAAATTCGTGCGCGCTCTAGTTTTGGCATTGATGTGACGCCATAAATGGCTCAAATCAAAACTGAGGTCACTACTGGAAACCTGAAAAAAGAAAGAGCTTCTGACGAGCGTTCATCTAAAGCAGGTTCACTGTCCAAGGTCCTGAAGACTTAAGGATTATTAGAATTATAGTTATGTAAATGAACAAGTCAATACTCGTGATTCAGAACGTTTTAGCAGCATCTACAATATCGTGATGAATTCAGTATGAAGGTACCAAAGCTTTACAGCTTCTAATGCTTCCTCAAGAACATCTCACACCTCAGCAACAATCAACACAAAGCTAAATACTCAGGAATTAGATTTACCATGAGCTCAATAATTCTCCACCCTTTAAAACAGCGGTCCCAACCCAGAGTCGTTTGGTAACAGAAAAAATAAATAACTTTCCGTTTGATTTATTATCCAATTTATTTTGAAAAAAGTCTCTCCGTTACTTCCGTCTATGACTCACTCTTGACGCATGTTAACATTAATTAATGCTAATGTTAAAGCTACAAGCTAGAAAAATGAGTCAAACGCATACTTGTTTGGAAAGTTTCTTTGCAAAGGAAAAAAGACTCAGTGAGGGGACAGAAGAAGAGCCCATGATGACCACTAAGAAAAGAACAGACAATACCAAAACACCTACTTGAAATATGGATTTACCGAGACGGGTCATTCCCACGCTCTGCAAAATATGCGACGACCGGCTCCAATGAGGCAATGAAGCCTTCAAAACTGCGTCGTCACTTCCAGAGAAACACGCTCAGGGCTCTCAATGATTTAGCTTTACGGTGAGTTAATATTTTCATGCACTTTATATTTAGTTTGTAGTAGTGTCTCTTATTTTGAAAGGAATATGACCAGAGATCTCAACGTTGTTGCCGCATTTCAGGAGGACGCTGCTAATAAAGATACATAATTACACAGCAGATTCACATTTATTATATTATTATATTTACAAAATACCATAGATGTGTGTTGGTCGTATCATTTTATTTTGTTGTATTTATCTGCAATATTTTAAAGGCCGGTCTGTGAAAATAATGGTCGACATTAAACCGGTCGGTGGCTCAAAAAAAGTTGTGGAATCGCTGCTCTGAAATACACATTTTATAGTCAAGTGGAAATAGTAATACTAAAAAGAAAACTGCACTTAGTGGCCAATTTTACAAAAGTGCTCCCTGGGCTTCAGGTCTTTCTGATGACAAACAAGCAGATGTGGTATTTAATTCCAGTTTAAACATCTGTATTATTCAGTGTTAGTTTGCCTAAGTGCATCACCTCCATGCTGGGGTAAGGATACTGACTTCAGTGGTTGTGAACTGGTCTCGGAGGAAATCCAGGTCCTCCTCTAGTGACTCCAGGTTTCGGGAGGCGGTGGCGAGGTTTTTCTCCAGGAGTGACTGAGCTTCGTCTATATCATACTCCAACATTACGTTTGCCTTTTTCAGAAAGATATCATATTAAATCAGTTCCAATTATTTAAAAAAAAAAAACACTGAAGAAATATTAAACATAATTTAATATTAAACCCAAACGTAGACCATCAGTTAAAACAGAAATTAAGCTACAAAATGGCTTCTACTAAATGTTAATTATAAACCATATCTCTCCACTAAACTACTGCTCAAAAAATGCCAAAAATATTTTGAGAACTGCAGATAAAGACCATTTTAATATTTTAATATTTTACCAAATGAACTATTTTAGAGCTAGTGAAAAACCAGACTGCCATTTTTGACTACAATGAGTTAGTGCTTCTGCTTTATGTGCAGTGTGTTTTGCAATAAGTGTCAAGGGAGAGCAGTCTTACACAATTAACATGAAACTGTGTTTTAGTATCAGGGTCACATTTAGTACCAAGCCACATAAACATGCAGGTGTAAACGCACATGCAACACACTTAACCCACTTAAGGAGTTGGTCTGAGATGCACCTGAGCCACGAAACAGCAGTGTAAATGCATACACTCAACGAAAAGACCCCCTGTGATTTGAGGACACTTCCCACTACTGTTGTGCTTATACCTCCAGACTGCAACCACATAACTGCATCACTGCTCCTTCAGTTTCCTGTTTCTGAATTATTCTTAAAAGCTCTATTGCTCTAAAGAAAGACTGAAGTACGCAATAGTAATTTTCATAAAACAATGAGCAGCAGCACAGGCTATTGATGAAGTATACATGCTAATTAGCATATTACGCATATGTCTACTCAGTCTGGATAAGTGGACACATTTTACTACACAAATTTACATGTTATGTTGCAAAAACCACATCAAGATACAAACCAGATGCTAGTCTCTTCTATAGGTCCATATTTTTATTTTATATATATATATATATATATATATATATTATATACATACATACATACACACATACACACACACACACACACACACATATGTATATGTAAGCACCATTAAACCAGATAACTAATGAAGTTACTTGTCAATAATTATTAAAATATTAAATATTATTAAGACACTGATTTAATCAGTTCGTCATTGCCTCCCTTTTACTCATTAAAGCCTTCAAGTTTCTATGGCTCTCCAGAGGTCACGTACTTCAGGATTTTCTACAATGTTCACACTGTTCTACTTGCTCTAGCATCCAATGTAACTTTTGACGGGTTTGACCAACTGCTGAGGACTAGAATCAAATTAAAGATGTGAGAGCAGAGAAAAAGCTAAGCTAAGGCTATTTATTAAGCAATACTGTCAGCAACATCAGCATTTAAGATGACAGGAAAATCCAGGAAGTAGAACCTACCCCAAGCCACAAACACACTTTATCTGTGGGCGGGACAGATGCCTTGCAGTACAAGTTATCAGCCAATAGGAAGTGTGTCTCCATTGGATCTGTAGTGTCCTATTTCAAGACATTGAGAATTACTATGCAGTCAATGAAGATAAGAGACAAACAATGAAACAGCAGACTAATAAATACACAATTTGAGATTTCTGTTCAAATTTCACAATGTTGTTTGAATTATTTACTCCGCCTGCCGCCAATCAGTGTCTTTTACTCCTCTTAACATCCTGTTTGTTTTAGATATGACCGTACACTTCGTAAATCAGCACGAAAACTGCTACATAAACAGACAAAACAAAACTTCAAACTTACTTTTTTCTTCTGCATGTGCCGTAAGATTTCTAATGTCTGCTTGATTTGTGGAATCTGGCTTTTCAACCTGAGCAAAAGCAAAATTTGAATTAAACAGTAAAAATTATAGGAACTGATGAAGCATAATGTAAGAGCTGGTCTAGTAATACTTGACATATGCTTCAGTAAAGATGAACTGCTAGAATAATGTAGGCATGACAGGCAGCAGGGAAACAACACCGTATCAAAGCTTTTGATAGTAATTTTACAGGAGATTATGAATATTTAGTTTTTTAAACCAGGGGTGTCCAGCTCGGATCCTGGAAGGTCGTGTCCAGCTCAGTTTGGCGAGTTCCCTGATCACGCACCCCTTGGTTCACCTGTTAGTTGCCAGGTGTACAGCATTTCCTCAAAGATGGGCAGAAAATGCTAATTTGTGTTTTAAAACTCCAAGATAAAAAAAAATCAGCCCCATATTATTAGCTGCTGAGTTACTGACTTAAGTAGAAGCATCTAACTTGACCCCTAGAAGCCTTTGTAGCTCTATTCTGGTGGTGACATTATACAGTAGTAGAGAATAAACTATTAAATTGATCAAATTTGGAACAATTTACAATGTTTACTGATCTGATTTTGAAGGATTTGATGAAAGGGAAGCCTAATAATTTTGCATTTCATTATTGTAAATTTTACACTGAAGAATTTACATGTAGACGAATGATCGACATCGCTGTACTGCAGTAACTCCACCTGCCTGTCATTCAAAAAATAAAAAATAAATCAAAAACTCATCTTTTCCCAGTTAACAAACTTTTGTTCCTTTTATTTCTGTTAAATTGAGCTTTTTCCAGCTTGTATTACACACTAGGATGAAATGTAATGCAAAAGAGAGGCGGAATGTGGTGACAGAACATTATCACTGATCTGTCTTTGCTTTGTGCTGCTTTTCAAACCGTTTGTTGCTGCAGTAAATTCAACTAATCATTAGGGATGTCGTGTTTTTGTGCTGAATTATACCACATACAAGATTAAGTGTGCAATGTAAACTGTCATTACTGGAATATAGGCATTCACAATACTAATACTGCAGAACTGTATGCAATGTTGCTGTCCTCTAAAGCAGAGATCCCAAACGTTTTTCGCGCCACGGACCGGTTAAATGTCAGACAATATTTTCGTGGACCGGCATTTAAGGTGTTGCAGATAAAATCAACAAACTAAAATTATACGACCAACACAAAAACTGTGGTATTTATATATAATATAAATATAATAATAAAGGTGAATCCACTGTGTAATTATGTAACTTTATTAGCAGCGTCTTCCTGAAATGCACTAACAACGATCAGAGTAACGTCCTCCTCTGCCCCTCAGACGCCCTGGTCGCTATGGTAACGCATAAATGGTCCTTTCAGAAAAAGTTCTCAGTGCTGTTGTGGTTCTCAGGGTTTTCTGCCATGACTTTCATCCAGAATACCGGCAAAGTTGATGTCTCAAACATTTGCCCAGACACATTAGAACTGCAGAGACTCTCTCCACCTTCAAGAAACACCTCAAAACTCTACCTCAGCATCGAAAACACTTGTATATATGAATAAGACATGTTAACTATGCTGTAGCACCTACCGCCAGTTTTAGAATTAATCATAAGCTCTTAATTATAGTGTAGAAATGTGTTTCTCTTTCAGGTAGTAATGTTGTAGTTCTCATCATCTGCACTGTTGTAGCACTTACACTGTTTCTATGACTAAGAAGATTGTATTGAACTCCCTGTAACTCGCACATCAGTATTGTCATGTCTGAATTTATGCTGATTATTCCTATATCTAGAAGTCGCTTTGGATAAAAGCGTCAACCAAATAAATAAATATAAATACTTAGATGCTACGAATTGAGATTGTATAAAAAACATTTAAAGTTATTTTTTTGTACGGCACGGTACTGGCCCGCAGCCCGGTGGTTGGGGACCACTGCTGTAAAGACTCTGCAGTGTTGTCAGTATAATGGGGGACATAAGTGTAGTCACGAAAGTAACATTTCTGACCAATTTACACATGTATATACAAGTGTAGAAAACACAATGCGTAAAAAAAATACATTGTTCCCATGGCTAACTGGCATTAATGCATAAAAACCTAATGAGTCCAACCTCAGTTTCTTCTGAGCCAGGTTGAGCTCCATGTACTTATATTTCTGATACTGTTCATCGAGTTTCCTCAGCACGGCATCTGCGGTGTCATTGCCGGGCTGCTTCATGAAGGAATCCACATCCTCCTACAATGACAGGACACACAAGAGAGTCGCAGGTCATTTCACAAGTGTGTAGGGTGGATAGAACATGATAGACCCTGATAGAACAACTACAGCAGTACTAGAACATACTCATGTAAAACAGAATGCTCAGAGTAACATTTAGACTGGCTGATACTGCAATTGAATATATAAAGAGCTTGAAAGTTTATGAACCATTTCTGGGTTCTGGAGAAGGAGGGAGGGAGGGAGGGATGGA
>JBBIGC010000013.1:644878-658766 GCA_037576955.1 Lepidarchus adonis | reverse complement strand
TCTCTCTCTCTCTCTCTCTCTCTCTCTCTCTCTCTCTCTCTCTCTCTCTCTCTCTCTCTCTCTCTCTCTCGCTCGCTAAAGTGATTATGCTGCGATTTTTGGAGGCTGGACCCTTTTCGCTGTGACAAGACTGCTTAATGATTTCTCTTTGCGGAGGGAGCCGTGCGCAGTGGAACCGCAGTGGACCAAACCTGGGCAGGAGGAGAGGGACGGGTGGGGGAAGAACAGAAATACTACTTTAAAATTCACTACCTGCGGCACGGGCCATTTATCTCAGAAATCGCGTTAGTCGTGTCCGACCACCAGCAGCAGGCAGCGCGGGGTCAGTCTATGAATGCAGACGTAACTGATGGCTTTGAACGTTTCTAGTAAAGCTTAGAGGGGATAAGAGGGAGTGTGGGTGTTTTTAGCGGGCAGGAGCATCCTGATTCCTTACTGGGACATTCTCCACTGATTGTGCTGAAATACAGAATCATTGTTTGAAATATGCTCAATGTCTTTACTTATCTTAGTGACGTAGGTGCCAGTGTGTAGTGCTGAGGAGGTCATTATTAAACCGTGCTTTTTACCAGTTGGGAAAAAACTAACTTCCATACCAAACTAAGTCCATAGACTAACCAGGTATTAAAAAAAACACAAAAAACCTGTGCATTTTTGGCCTTCTGTCTACACATATATGGCGTTTTTGTCGCTGAAAACATCTTGAAAATGCTGTTTTTCGCATTTATGTGTGAATGATGAAAAACATTTCGTCAAAACAGTATGACTTCATCTCCTTTGACATCGTTGTGCGTTGTGTTTGTTTACATCCACCTACTCCAACAGTAATGACTTCCCCTCCATAAAGGATTCAGATTGGACAATATTTCTATATATATCATCACCTGTTGCTTTGGGATGCTATTGACAGCATTTGACATTGTTTGTTTTTTGTTTTGTTTACAGAAATATTTTCAAAACCATGCTTGTGTAGGCGGGGACTTTTGAAAAATCACAATTTTCAAAATACGAGGCTACATGTGGACAGGGAGTTACATTGATTAAAGTAACTTGTCAGATAATTCAAAGAGAAATAATGCTGCTGTATAACGCTGCGTCAGTCTCCAGTGTTGTGTTCCGTGGTCAGTTTCTGAACAATTGCAGGAACACATACAGACAGGAACTCAAATCAGTAACAATTTATTATTATTATAAACATTAATTCAATATGTGTAACAATAGGAGTTGACTTGCTCAGAGCATGACAAAATTAACACATTTTCACTTTTCAGTCATTATTTGAAAGTGCATGATAAACGGTCAAACAAAAGGTCATGACTATGTTTTCACAGATAATCTAATGCATTTTTAAGTGTAAAAACAATTTAAAATTAACACCTGCAACACACTTTTAAAATTTGGCAGTGTGCAAAATATTTAACTAAAAAATGGAATAATTGAGAACGTTTGAGAACGTTCCACAATACACAGGTGATCGATGAGGGGATCATGTAACTCAGTTCTAGAAAAAAAGATGGCACTTTGTGCCAGACTTGAGACTTGCCAGTCAGTTCAAAAAGAATTGAGGTCTTTTATTATGAGAGTAGGGGTGGAAATCGCAGGGTATCTCACGATACGATATCCATCAGTAACCCTCAGATACTGCGACAAAAATTAGTAATTATGAGCGTTACACTCATGTAACTGTCTTCAGAAATCAAAAGTTTGTTTTAAGCCGTTACATACCTGAAAGTATGTGCTGAGGGAAGGTAGTGACACCGGTGAGTCAACATGGCGGCAAAAGTTGAGTCATTTAAAATATTGATATTGCCACTAGTGTATCGATTATTGTTTCGCGGGAGCAAAGACGACGATATATCGCAATATCGATATTGTGGCCCACCCCTAATGAAGAATATATAATATTGTGAAAGTATCTCAGTTCTTGTAGGATACATTTGTTGATATTTGTTTGTTTTACCAATTAAATAAACATTCTAGAAAGTTTTAAATTGCATTTTTTTCAGCTATGTACATGCATTGTAAATGATAAACAGGCAGAAATGAGTTTTGTAGAAAGGAAACGTCATATTTGTTTATTTATTAATTTTTTTATTTTATTTTTTTTTACCGTTTTTTATGCATTGGGTTCTTTCAAAACAGTAATAAAACCCCAAAAATCTATATTGTTGTACATTATGCTGATACAAACAATATATCAGCCAGGCACTACATCACTCACCTCCACCACAGAGTACAAAGTACGGAGGACTGAACGCCGCAGGCCAGAAGTGTCATGGCACCACCATGTCCACCATGAGCGATGAAGGCCATGTCGGGCTAAGAACACATTGTTTCTGCTGGTTGAAACAAATGGGAGTTGGGGGTAATAACATTGTGCAGAATGGGGCAGCGGTGGACAAAAAAAACAAAGAGTGGATTGAGAGAAGGACACAGTGGGTGCCTGTGTCTTACACACAGAGACGTTCCATCAAAGCCGATTTGACTGGTGATTTTTAACCCCGGAGCAGTCGGCGAGCGCATTGACATTCGCCGGCGAGATGAGCTCCCTGTAACAATGTGCATTAAACACCATGGGCGAGCGAGCACACACCAGGTTGGAGAGTCAGGGTGGAACACCAGGCAGCATGGGGACTTGCTGCAGCTGTTTTCCAATGCAGCGCAATGCACAGCACGATGCTGACCGCGAGGAGGTCCAGGTGCAGCTGGAGGTTATCAGAGAGGAAGTGGAAGAGACTTCCATAGGGGAGGAAAGGTAACGTGGATGGAGTCAATACAACAGTGTGGTCCCTTAAATGCGTGTGTGTTTCCCTAACAATGTGGATATACAGTACTGGTCAAAACTATTGTAAACATTGCCATATTGATAACTAACATATTATTCAATAATACTTTATATACTTGCAAAGGCAAACACGTTTTCTTTAACATTTAATAGTTATTACACTTATTACACTTATCTTTTGTAGAGTAATTTATTGTGAATTTCCATGTCTTGAGATTTGACCTCCACTTTTCAAATGTAGAACATTTGTGAAATATTAATAACTTTTTTTATAGGCCTTGTTTATAGTGACACATTTCCAATGCGTTTTTTCCAGCTTTCTTAAATTGTGGAGTCATGAAGTACTAGCATCATATTAGTATCTAGATTTGTAACAATTTTAATATAGTTGACCCGAACAGAAAACATAATTAAAAGCAGATTGATGTAATTTCAAACTCTTATTTTTTCAAACTGTTATTATTTTTGTTTATTTTGTTGGGTTAACAAAATGACTGGGGCTGTAGTAAGTAATGAATGTATTTGATGTGTGTTAAGTACAAGTAAGGGAAATGTGATTAACGTATGTGTATTTGGGCTTAAGCTGTGAGCTACTGTGTATAATGAGGTTTATCGTCTACTTTACTCTTGTACTTTTATATAATAAAGACCATAAATATTTGGACACTGATAAATATAATCTTATCTCTTTGCTACAACATACTGATGCTGAAATTAAATAATAGAAATCAGAGCTCAAACTTTTCAGCCTTGTCTTACACATTTTTCTGAATTATTTCACTCTTTTCACAATATTATGTTCTGTAGATGATGAAAGACCTTAATTCTTTGTAATCTTGCGTTGAGAATGACACTTTTCTTTCGTGGATGCTGCTTTTATACGCAGTCATGATCCCCACGCCTGTTACCAGCTCACCTGCTTATTGTGGAATGTTACTTATGGAATATTTTATAAACCGCTTGTTTTAATTTTGCTATACCAACTTAAGTGTAACTGCAGGCATTAATTTTAAAAACTGTATTTATAAAATACAATCATATTTTTTTGCCAAAACGTTACACATTACATATTTAAAGAACATTTAGCATTTAACAGACTGTCCTAGCTTCTCTATAATCAGGGTTTGTATTCCCCAACAATAAGCCACAGCTTATAGATCAATTTTACACACCTGGTATTTGGTTCGTCTTGCTTAAATGGGGTTTTTCATCTAAAAACATTAAAAACGCATTCACTAAAAGTTTAATTCAGTACAAAAAGACGACATTCCCCCATGGTTAGTTGAATTTAAATGTAATGTTTACTCCAACAGTGAACAGTTTAAAAAGCAACGCAAAGAAAGATCAGTGACGATGTTCAGTCACTTGAATGGTGCCGGATCCAGCCCTTTGCTACATTACATCCTAGTGTATAATACAAGGTTGGAAAAGCTCAATTTAGAAATAAAAGTAACTGGGAAAACACGAGTTTTAATTTTCATTAGAACGACTGGAGGGTGGGGGTATTGCAGTACAGCGCTGTCAATCATCCGTCTACATGTAAATTCTTCAGTATAAAATTAGCAACACTGAAATGCAGTAATTATTAGGAATTAACTTTCTTCAAATCATTCGAAATCAGATCCATAAACGTCGTCATTGCCGCCATACAACTCAATTTGTGCTGCTTTTCTGTTGCTGATGTCGGAGACGCTTTCGTCACTATGTCTTTACCAGTCTTTATCAGTCTTTACCTAGAGCTTAAATTCTACAGCGTGGTTCTTGCGTTGTGGCATTATATTAATAAGTACAAAATTGTATCAGTTTAATTGTTCACGTCCGACTTCAATATGATGTCACCACTGGTATAGAGCTGCAAATGCCTCCAGGGGTCAAATTACATGCTTTTACTTCGAATCAAAAATTTAGAAACGCTGCGATTAATTACATGCGGTGGATTATCTTGGAGTTTTTAACCATAAATGAGCTTTTTCTGTGGCTTATAGAATGGGACGGCCTATCATTGGGGAAATACGGTCTGGCACTTACATGTAATGCAATATAATGAAAAAACAACATCTGTCATAATGGGGAAAACAAAGATTTGAAACTGTTTTACTGGTAAACGGTTCCATTACTGGAGGTTTTACTGAGGTAGAGGGAGGAAATGAAGTCACGGCTCACTGGTGACCCGAGGTTTGCATTTCAGGGTTAAATTGAAGTGGGTGAGACAGAAAATGTGTGTGGGGGTCTGAGCTCGAGTTCTACTGCAGATGCTGCGTGTCACCTTCACTAACCTATAACTGAAGCCTTTTCTTCCAGTGGCTGAACACAGATGACAGAGTTTTTACTGCATTCTGTCAAGAGAGAGAAAAAAACCAACAAAATCTCAGCTGACAGAAGCTCCAGCAGAACTAGAACTTCCTTTGACCTTCAGAAATGTTATACGTGAAGTAAGAAGAAAAAGCTTTTGCTGAGGAGCTGCATATGAACTGGAGGCCACTAGCTGTAAACAATGCGTCGTCCTTTTGCTCCCGACTTTCCACTATTTGAGTTTGTGGGAGTGTGAGATTTAGACCATGACAAGAATCTGGGGCTGGCTTCTGAGCTTTTCTGCTGAAGGAAATTCCAGCAGCTAATAATGAAAAGGCTTTGTTCTGTGAGCTGAGGATTCTGGGCTTGAGCCTTAGAGCGCCAGACATGTTTAACATTGGGAACCTAAGATTTTTCACTTGATATGGTATAAAAACAAGGCTGAACATGTGTCTGACTTTGCTGAATGGATGATGTTTCATGACGATGCTTTTCTTTTGCTGACTGAAGTTAGCTATAATTAATATTTAATTTATAAAAGTGTTTCAAACTTGCATTTTTGAACTAAGACCGATCACTTGGCTGATCTAGTGTCCCAGGGAACCCAAAATAAACATAGACATTCAATTCATTTTCTGGGAAACTCATGCAGCTCTAGTTTAAGAAGAAATGTAACTCAAGTAGAGGCTGGACTGACGAAATTGTGGAACCCACCAACTCTTTAATATCACAGACGTGGTAAAAGCAGAACATGTCACACCTGTATCTCTATCATAGTTAAACAATCATTTCTGAATTTAAAAAACTCTGAAACCTTTGAGATAAAGCTCAGTTATAACCAGTGGTGGACGTTAACAATGCACATGAAGTGACCAGTCTATACACCCCTCCCCTAAAAGCTCATTGTTAAGGAGCTGTACCTGTGCTCGATGCCTGAGCTTTCTGAATTGATCAGTATGGGAGGTTGTTGTTTTGGGCATTTCTAAATCAATTTCCTGATATCCCGAGAATCTGAAGGCTGGGAAAAATGTGAGTTGTTTTCTAAACTGAAGGGATGGAGTGTTGTGTAATCTGTTTAACAAATCAAACTTGAAATCAAGGTCCAAGGTATGTGGCTAAGTTGATTAGCTGCAAATTTGTGAACGTGTGTGCTCCTCTACAATACCCCAGATAATCATACATTTACTTTTTCGTCTCATCTTCATCTGTCTCTATTCAATGGGTAAGAATACTGGTAGTAAAAAAAAAAAACCTTAAATATTTTTAAATTTATTGGCAAAACTCTAATCTAGGCCAAAACCAACAAAAAATCTGTGTGTAGTTTTTTTTTTTTTTTAACATAAATTGGAAATTATGGAAAGTTATACCAATAAATATATGAAAAATTCAATAATTAAAAAATGAAAATTCGTTCAGAGTAAAATGCATTTGTTTTTTATATGAAAAAACTGATAAATCTGCAAAATTGAAATTACAAATGAATTGCAGTCTGTGTCTCAATTGTTAGAGGACATTGTTACGTTCTCCAGTCATCTTCAGGAGCTGGGGGATGATCAGCATTTGCATTACAAAATGTGTTAATGGAGCTGAAGTAGGGGGCGGGCTTGTGGGTGGGCAGAAAGGCAAGTCAAATTTTTTCAAGAATTCCAGTGTTAAATCCTCAGCTGGAATTGAGAACGTTGTAGAGCTTCCTCAGTGCACCAACAAGGACTCTCAAAAGATGTGATAGAAATGAACATTTTATTGTCTCTGGTTCTTTTGTATGAGTATTGAAATAATACTTCTGAACACTCTCTTTCTGTTTGCTCTGGCAGTCATTTTGTGGCAAGCGATCTCAGTCTCCAAGGTGAATAAAGCTCTTGAACTTCGAGAGACTAGAAAGTTAAATGGCCTGAGTGAACTGGAGCTCTGTTTCTCAAAGTTAGAGATCAGACAAGCACATAGTTCAGCTCTTTGTACTGATCTACAATGGTGCAAAAAATATTTGGCAGCTACCAATTCTGCAAGTTGTCCCACTTAAAAGATGAGAGGTCTATAACGTTCATCATAGGTTCACTTCAACTGTGAACTGTAAAAAAAAATCCAGGAAATCACATTATATGATTTAGATAAAAAAATTATTTGTTTTATGGTGCAGAAAATAAGTATTTGGTCAATAGCAAATTTTCACTTCAATACTGTAAGCCACATTTCATCTTCAGTGCTCTCATTGATTGACTGTCTTTTCCTAAAATCCCACAATACATGGCCCCATTCATCCTTTCCTTAATACGGATCAGTCGTCATGTCCCCTTTGTAGAAAAGCAGCCTCAAAGCATAATGTTTCCACCCCCATGCTTCACAGTGGGTGTGGTGTTCTTGGGATGCAACTCAGCATTCTTCCCTCTCCAAACACAGCGAGTGGCATTAATACCAAAGAGTTTCATTTTGGTCTCATCTGACCACATGACATTCTCCCAGTCCTCCTCTGGATCATCCAGATGGTCTCTGACAAACTCTGACATATTCTGCTTAAGCAGGATTTTAATCCATGACGACATAGTGTGTTACTAATAGTAACCTTTGTTACTGTGGTCCCAGCTGTCTTCAGGTCATTGACCAGTTCCCCCGTGTAGTTCTGGGCTGTTTCATCACTGTTCCCAAGATCATTTGTACCCATGAGGTGAAATCTTGCATGAAGCCCCAGGTCGAGGGAGATTGATCTTATATTTATTCAATTTTCTAATAATTGCTCCAACAGTCAATCTCTTCTCACCAAGCTGCTGCCTATTGAAGATCAGATCATCACAGTCTTGTGCAGGTGAACAATCTTGTCCCTGGTGTCGTTAGACAGCTCTCTGGTCTTGGCCATGGTGCAGGTTAGAGTCTGACTGTTTGAAGGTGTGGACAGGTGTCTTTTATACAGATAACAAGTTCAAACAGGTGCATTAATACAGGTAATGAGTGGAGGATAGAAGAGTAACAGTAACAGGTCTGTGAGGGACAGAATTCTTGCTTGTTTGTAGGAGCTAAACACTTATTTTCTGCATCATTATACAAATAACTTCTTTAACAATCATACAATATGATTCCTGGATTTTTCACAGTTGAAGTGAACCTATAATGAACATTACAAACTCTCTCATCTTTTTAAGTGGGACAACTTGCAGAATTGGTGGCTGACAAATGCTACATTGAGGAAAGTACTCATCTGTGTAGGTCTGTCATAATACATTTGGTCGGGGTGAAAATATTCTATAAGCCAGAACTCATCTATCAATTGATCTACCTGTCTGTCTGAGTGTCTATCTGTCTGGCCAAGCACCACTGAGGTACCCTTAAATGGGAGATTCAAATAAAACTGAAATAAAATAAAATAAAAATAAAAATAAAAAATCAAACTGAAGAAAAATCTTCTGGAAAATGTAATTCTACAAAAATGCGATTTATGGTGGGGAATAAATTAGGACATCCTCACTTTTATTCCTAATTACAATGGCTCAAATGACACACAGGTGTAGTGCACCAGGCACACATGATTGGAACATCTTTACTCAGCATGATACATACATCAGATTGTAGCAGCTTATAACTCTGGTAAGGGATTTAAAAAGATCTCAAAAGAATTTGCAAACAGCCAAGTGGAGGACTTTCAAAACAACTGTGAAAATGCCCAGGTCTGACCGTCCAAGCAAGTTCCCCCGGAGAGTAGACCACAAGATTCAAGATTCAAGTCACATACTCGGTTCTACAAGTCTGACAGCAGGGAAATGTAGCCTGATGTTCTCCGTGGACTATGCAGGATAGAAATAGAAATTCTAAAAGAAAAATAAGTATATATATTCATATGTACGCATATATTTATACACACCTTTACACACTATATATGTACTGAATAATAAGCGTCAATTGATTATTTACATAAAGTGTATTGTATTTAAAGTGCAAACAGCTCGTGTTGTCCAATGTGCAGGTGTACAGTAACAGTGTAGGAGTGTGTTTGAAAGTGTCCCGTGTTGTAGCAGTTTGTGTGTGTTATGCAGTGTCCTGGTTGAGGAGCCTGATTGCCTGTGGGAAAAAGCTCCCTTGATTACTTTCATATAATTATCAAAGTATAAAAATCTTTAATACAAAGATTACTTTGATACAATTAAGAAATACATGTGTTTTTATAATGAGAATATGGTGCCAACACCTGAGCATTGGCACTATCATTGGGAGATTGTGAGTTCATTCCTGTTGTGTTGCCATAGAAATGGATGGGAGTCCAAAGGGATTGACCTAGTATGGCCCCGTCTTCCAACATTTAGAGCCACACTTGCCAGCAAGGGTTTCTGTTAGTTGATGGAGCAGAATTGGTGGTTAATGCGTGGAGTATTTTGAGCTGTCCAACGACGTTGCATTAGCAACACTAAGACGGAAACATGATTAATTTCATTCTCCCACCTCAACAGCGTTGTGTTATGGAGGGACACGTATACTAAACTTAGTTTTGCTGAATGGGCTCCTTTCTACACAGCACTGATGTCATTTTAAGGTGATTAAACCTTAGTCACATGTCTATTCCTACATTGTAGATGATTCCATGGCTATAAAACGAAGGAATACTATCTGTTTTCAAGAATTGACTATTACAAGGACCAGTAGAGTTTAAGTCATAGTTGGAGTGGACCTTTGGAATGAGAAGCATCAGCAGCAGCTTGGGTAAAAAAGTGAGAAGCTCATAATACAAAGCTCACAAATAAGCTGCATCTCCTAAACTGTGGGAGATTGAATGTGACAGTGAGAAGCACAAGTGAAGGACAAATGAGGAGATGTGTCCTGAGTAAGTGTATGTGCTCGTGAGGGCTAGAGGTTCAGAACGACCCTGACCTGATCTAGAATAACGAATAAAGCCATTGTCCCTACATCAGACAGAGCAATCTCTCTCAACCCACTCTCAACTGCACCCAACATTTCCTCTCCATCGACCCAGCTATTGATCCCTTCCTGCCAGAGCCCAGGACACGACACAACGCTTAATATCTATCTCCTTCTCTCAATGCCCCTTGTTTTACTGGTAGAGAAATGATATGATTCTATGTTTGTGTTCCCAAAGGTTGAGTAACAAAGTCTGAGAACATACAATACATTTTACAGTATTTTAAAGGAATAGTTCAGCAAAAAAAATTAGAACAAAAACGTTCCACTTCTTCCACTTGTTCTCAATCTTAACCTCAGTTTTCTCTCTGAGTTTTGTTTAGTTTTATATCTCACATCTTGATTCATTAACTACATATTCACCACCAAACCAAGTCTTTATGCTTAAAATGAACATGCAACTAAAATAAATAAACAATTTAAATAATAATACCGTTTGCATAAACAGTTAAACTCAGTTAGCGCACCCCCATTATCTCACCAAACTCACCTTTCCGCATGAACAGCTACAGAAGAGATTTCCTACCACACTACTTACCTCAATAAGCCACCAACCTTGCCCCTCACCTTCGCCACAATGTGCAAAGTGGAAGGGGGTATGTATTTCTCCATCTATAGCTTGCCAAACTTGGGTCTGTGTTAGTTCTGTAGCGCAGAACATGGTCAGTCGTGCTAATTCTGTAGGTTGGCTGCTGCGGCTGCTGTTGGTGGGTGGGTGATACTAAAGTACAATGAACCTATTATTGATGCATCCTCTGCCTGCTTGGTGTCACAGAAAATCCTGTTGTTTAACTGACAGCTGATTGGTAGGTCCGCCTGTCCACGGTTCGCTAGTATGACCAGTCTCATGTTACATTTTTATTTCAGACTGATGACTATTACCGTATTAGTGGCAGCAATTCTGAGTTTGCACACGTTTGTGAATATGTTTGATAAATGAGAATTGCAATCTTAAATTTGCATCTATCATGGCAATAACTCAACAAAGACGCAGCAGAATATTGCTGACGTTTTAAGTGTTCAATTCAATCAGCCCGTTAGTTGGCAGACAGTTGGCAAAGCTTGAAGCTGCACTGGAAGGTTTTCATCTGCGAGGTTGCTAAATGTCACCATTACTGATGCTGTTTTATATGAAAAAGCCAAACATATTGGAAGTATTGCTGAACTAGGGCTTAACAAATTTCAAACTGTTGGCTGTGTCATTTAAAAATCGGTCAATCAAATGGGTTTAAAAAAAAATTTTCACCACCCTGCCTCTTGTCAAATTTAGGGTCCAGACCAATAGGGATAAGACAACAAGGGTTAACTGTATATATACAGTATATACCAGTGGCGACTGCTAGTCCTTCAAACAGGGGAAGCTCATTTTAGTTGTGCATCATAAAATTTGTTATGTTATTTATACATTCTGAAGTTTCATCAAGAGGCCAACGGTATATATAAATATATATAAAATATAAATATATATATATTTACTGTCACATCCCTTCTAGGCAGTTCACCTTGTCATACCAGGAGTCCTGAAAAGACTTGTCATTTTTCCCTGATTTATACACCAAATCAGTCATTATGTACAGCTTGCTAGCTGCTAGTCTCTTTCCACCAGCTACTTTGAAGATCTGATTTTTAAAAAAAAAAGAACAAATTTTTAAATTAAAACTATGATGTATACAAACAGAAATTGCTGATATTAGCAGCCAATAACACGCAACATTCAACAGCTAGTCTCACAACTTCGCTTGCAAATCCGCAAGTAGCTCCATGTCGTTTCCCAAAGGTTCCGCCATTTAGACAGCTTGTCCAATTAGCATCCTGCTCCGCCCACTGATCCATTCACTCCCAGAGAAGCTGATCTTCCCTGGAAGTGATGATTTCACTGCATTTATTTCTCTATAGTAAAAAAGCTGTTCTATGTTGCCTAAATTGCATCAGACAATCTACGATAAAAAGCTGAATATGAACGAGCGCATCAAGAAGTTGAACACGTTTCTAAAAGTAATATAAAGACGCATTTATCCCGTAGTCTTAGAGCAGATGCCACTGATACACACAAATAGCCCAGAAACAGCTAGATGACTTCATTGTGGTTTTATGTGCACACATAATCTATAATATCTGAAACAGTCCCTCTCTCTTTCTCTGCAGACCCATATGTGAAGGTGAACCTGTACCAGGGGAAAAAGCGCGTGTGCAAGAAGAAAACCCACGTGAAGAAGTGTGCACCAAACCCCGTCTTTAACGAGCTCTTTGTCTTCGACGTTCCCTCCGAGGAAGGTCTGCGGGACACCAGCGTGGAGCTCCTGCTGCTGGACTCGGACCGGACGGCAAGGACACCGCTCATCGGTCGCCTCCTGATGGGCACCTCCTCACCGGGCACCCCTGGCGAACACTGGCGCGAGATCTGCGACCACCCAAGACGGCAGATCGCCAAGTGGCACGCGCTGTCCGAAGACTAGCCGGTCAGCCTGTCAAAAACACCCAAGAACTGTCAGAATACATGGGAACACGGGGTGGGCGGGGGAACGGGTCGGACTTTCTCTTCGATGCGTAAAGTCACAAATGTCCAAGTTTACCACCAGGAAGCTGCACTTGAACAAAGCCGTTAAAGCAAGAACGGTGTTACTCTAGTGTACTCACTCTCATCAACTCGTAACTCTGGAAACTCGACATAACTTCCTGTGGTTCACGTTCAGTAGCTGTCGTTCGTTCATTTTCAATTGACAAACAAACAGCTGAGCAGTCGAGTCGACTACGAATTGTCCTGTGTAGGTATATTTGATTGGTCCTTGTCACTTCGTGAAGTAAAATGATCTTCATCAAATGGTAGTAGCTTAGGTGGTCACCAGTAACTTGTAAATGTATGAAAAGAATAATGCGTATCTACTGGGATGGACCAATGCCAGTTCAGTTTACAGTGTGCATGTGGTATCAGTGGTATGTGGCATGTGGTATCAGATGGCCATAGCCCAATGGTTAGAGAAGTGGGTTTGTGACCGAAGGGTCCCAGGTTCGATTCTCAGTACCGGGCAGCAGGCTGAAGTGCCCTTGAGCAAGGCACCTAACCCCCAACTGCTCACCATGTACGTCGCTCTGGATAAGAGCGTCTGCCAAATGCTGTAAATGTAAATGTAAATGTAAAATCAGAGAATGAACTGGCTGGTGAAGTCCCAAAGCGGAGCTCAGGCTACCACTTGTCTTTTACGGCTTTGTCAGACATCTGAGTGCAGCTTTCACGTGGTAATCTTACACGACTTAACCAGGGCCGAAAGTCTGAAACCTCCACAATACAAGTGATGTCATCTGTTCAGTCGGGATAGGGTTTTCTTCAGGCAAAAATGGCCAATCACTGATTCCAAAGACGGTCTGTGGACATCCCATAATGCTTCTCGTCATACTTCACCCAGCATCTGATTGGTCATCATCCTGTGCAGTGCCGAATGTCATAAATGTCTCTATTGCTGTTCGCGCTACTTAGTATCAATATTACTCAGTTGTACAAAGACAAATGGAGGGAAAATATTCTACGATGATAATGTAAATATACATAAATAATTCTGTTATTTTTAAAGAAGCTATCCGTTACTGTAAGATGTCAGAATTGATTTATTCTCTTCCTTTTGTACATATTGATTCATTGATTTGGTTTTTCTTTGCCTATGTTTTGTAAGTTAAAGTGGTTGGTCATATGTCATATTTCAGCCATGTGGACGCAGCCTAAATTAGGCAAAAAAAAGAAAAAAAAAGAAGAAAGATGTTTATGAGCAAAGGACTGCATGAACTGAAGAAAACTGAAAGGGATGTGACTGTCTGTGTGTGTGTGTGTGTGTGTGCGTGCGTGCGTGCGTGCATGCGTGCGTGCGTGCGTGCGTGCGTGCGTGCGTGCGTGCGTGCGTGCGTGCGTGCGTGCGTGCG
>JBBIGC010000013.1:608546-624076 GCA_037576955.1 Lepidarchus adonis | reverse complement strand
ATATTTGGACTGGAAACAAGACAAAATTACTTAATTTTAAGATTTAATCATTAAGATTATTTTTCTTACCCCATTGGGAGATAATTTAGCTTGTTTTAAGCAAACGATCACTTAATTTTTAGCTATTTGTTCAGAAAACAAGACATAATTTCTCATGCTATTTCATGTGTCTAAGTTAGAAAATATTTTTTTGCAGTGTAGGAAGTGTAGAAATAGCGATTATAGTGAATTATTGTGAATAGTGAATTCAAAATGCCGTATTATGTTCTTTATGCTACATGCTACACCAGCTATTCCTCATATCTGTATACTGTATAGTATTTAGTATATTATAATTAATATCACTTACCATGTCCAGGACTGCAGGGCGGGGCCAAATTGGACTGGTCCCAAAAATCACCTCATTTTCAAAGCCCTAGTTGCTTAACAACCATTGCTAACTGTTATTATGTGATGCTGTATAACACTAATACCATTCTACTTTCTACGCGTGGGCAAAATCAGTATGCGAGACGTATTTTGTTGGTAATTTTGAACACGGCTAGTTTCTAAAATGAAGGAACTATACACAAGTCATAAGACCAAATGAAAGGATGGTGAATTTTCTGTATTCTCACCGGAACACTTTCTTGGGTCCCAGGCACTGGAAATCTGCGCTGACCGAGTATAGACCCTGGAACGTGGCCTTCACACTCAGAGAGCCAAACACATCCCTCGGGTTCAGGCGGTAAAGATCAAAAGTCACTCGGGCAATGTCACGACCAGTGCGAGGCTTGGTGTCGACAGGTCTGGAGCTGCTTTTCTGGCCTAACTGTCAATCACAAGCTGGTTTAAAGTTGGAAATGGCAGGTAATTGATACAAAAATCATAATTATAAATATTCCAAATTATTTAATGAGATTCAAATCTAAAAGAACATGTCTTCTGTATGTTATATAGTTTTTATAATGCAACAAAATATAGTTTAATACCGGTCAATTTGCCCCAGTATTAAATATTTTATATTAAGTATAAAATATTAAGCCATTTTGAGGGGACAGACTACCTGAACTGGTGTGTTGAAAGATTGCCACCAACCAGCAGCAGATATCCCCCTCACTGACCAGTACACACACACACACACACACACTCATACACACCGGGTGGGGTCTCCATATCTGCTTCTGCTCCAAGGCCATGAGAACTGTGTTGTCAGGCAGGGCCATGAGGAACTCGTCCGAGTCCACTTCAGTGCCGTCTTCCTCACACACCAGAGACAGCAAGGTGGGGATCAGCAAAGCGTGGGCTGCCTGACACACACACACACACACACACACTGGATAATCATGCTCAACAACACACACCTACTTCTAACTCTGATTCAGAACTTGTTCAAAAGTAGCAACTACAACTTTATAGCGTTCCAACAAGGTCGGAAAATCTCGACCTCCGAGTCGTCTGGAACGCAGCATTTTGCATTACAGGTAAAGAGTCCGGAATTATTTGTTTTGCTTTTATCCCCTCACCAACATACCTTCTGTTTCAGCTCCTTCAGAGTCGCTGCAGTGACTCCTTTACGGCTCTCTCTGTTCCACGGACACACTCTGAAAGGCCTCTGAGGAGGTGACCACACACGCCGAGACACTGACCTAAAGAGGGGGCGGAAAAAAAGAAGAAATCAGGAATTATTACATAATGTGTTTAATAATAAAAGTAAGTAAATATATATTACATCTTATTTAAATCATATTTTAAACATGTTGAAGCATCTTAAAATAATTAAAAGTAGTTCAATTTGAAATTATATACATACCGATATATATGTGGGTGTGGGTGTGTGTGTGTGTGTGTGTGTGTGTGTGTGTGTGTGTGTGTGTTTTACATTTTATTTAAATCACATTTTAAACACGTTGAAGCATCTAAAAGTCATATATTAATACATTTCTTCTAATATTAGAATTAGAATGGTCAGTAGACATCAGTGGTGTGTTTATGATACCCAAAACAGAAAGTACAAACACTACTGAAAATGCAGTTGCTCTCTTTGTTAAAAGTATGGACATAATTATACAAAATAAATGGAGATCAGTGTCATAATTAAACCTACTTAATGAGTGAAGAGGTTGTATCCATCCTGGTGGCCTCTGTAATCCCAAAGATATTTATTATTGTTATGTGCCTCTTTTTAGGTTCCAGTAGAAATTGGATTGTTGATTGTGCTGTAGTTTTGTGTAAAGGTTTGTTCTGCTTTTATGGACTTCGGACTGCGCTGAATGATACAGCTGGAGATGTCACAGGACAAAGTCCTGTACTTGATAGCGTGTTGAGGGTGTGGGTGTTGAAAAACATAAACTGGATATAAAAAACAGTTAAATGAATTAATTCATTCATTTTTAAAAAGCAGTGTCGTATGTCGGCAGTAAATGTCTGGAATCCCCATCGGTCACTGGGGACTTTAATTTTGAAAAACATAAATTTGAACTCTGCGTGACAAGCTACCAAAATCAAGTATCTATGTAATGGAAACATGGGCTTGACGTTACTCAAACACAAGTCCCATACAACAAACACACGACATATTGTGTGTAAATTGGTAATCCCGGCTGGAATCTTTAAATACTGCTTTCCAAAATCCGGACACTTCGAGTGCGCAGTCAGTCTCGCGCAGGGCACTCGGCACTGGTAAGGCCGCGTCCCAAACTGCATGTTATCACACTAAACAGTATGTAAATGTAGTGGACAAGCGTTAGAGGTGCATTTAGTAGTACTATGTAAAATGTGTGGTTTGGGACGCAGATTTTGTCCTCTGTACCGGAAACAGTTCAAACGATTTGGCGCGATGGAAGAAAGCTAGCGGATGTTTATAAACCCTCTGCTGTGCATGTTATTGTTATTGAAAAGATTAACGTAGTCTTGTAATTCATTCTTTGTGTTGCTAACTTAGTTCAGCCATTAGCAGTTAAGGTGAAAATTCAGCACCTCCGTGTGTATAACTTTATATTGGCTATAAATAGTTACATTCAGGATGTGTTCCACCATGAGGAAGCAGGAAACCCCTGAAAATAAGGGTAAGTCGGACTCTGAGAATATTAGACAAGCGTTTTTCCTCTCATATACAACATAAACAAATACTAATTGTATTTGCTCGTTCATTTGCTTACAAAAACTGTTTTTTCCCCTGTGGTTCACAAATTCAGTGTGAGCAGTATTTTGTTGGTAATTTTGAACACCGTTAGCTTCTAAAATGTAGGAACAGCCATACAATGGGATGTGTTAAAGCAGGGAAAACACTAAATATGCTGGGAGGTGGGGAACACCTGAGGAACAGGTAAATTATTAACTTCTGCTGTTCATTTTAGTCAGGTATGTAACATTTGTTCTCCCGAGACCTTCACTCGCTCATTCCTCTTCCAATCAATCAGATGAACCTTTACCAGACACTTCCCCCCGTCTTCTGTCCCCACCGCTGAGACTTGTGTCCTCCGCAATGTGGAAGGTGATGCTGCAGCGTGATGTGATGCATTATGGGAAACTGGAGGAGTTTGTGACCTCAGTTTCAGATACTGTACCTGGACTGTTGACTTACAGACATCGGGCCAAGCTCACTGTGGGTCTGCAGGCACGGGTGAGTCGGGGAATTGTGATATTTAAATAATGGATCTGCTGTTAGGGAATAAAGAAATGCCCTTTCTGAGATGTATTTTCACTTTCTTCTCTCTTTTCCTAACTTTTTTTTATCTATGCATTTTCTTTTACACATTAATGCATGTTTATTGAGTGTAGTGTGATTTATGAGACATCAAGCTGTTTTCTTGTCCCCATATATATATATATATATATATATATACATCCCAAAAGCCGTCACTACACCAGGTTTCTGTTAAAAAAAAAATGTTGAAATGCTCTCTTGTCGGAATAACCTCATGTGTCCTTCAACTTTGAGGATGTGTAACATGTACGACTATATTTAACCCATCATGTGCAACGTCAGGGAGCAGTATAAGTTTGTGATAATTGTGACTGTGTTGGTGACTACTCATTTAAAAATGACACGACCTAATATTTGAAGTGACGGTCATTGTGAACACACACAGTGTAGAGGAGATGGTACCTTGCTCAAGGGTTCCTAAGTGGTCCCTAGACTGGGACTTGAACCTGCAACCTTTCTAACCACTAGGCCATCACTTCCTACTGTCCAGCATGTTAAACACTAGAACACACCCAGTAGGAGGACCTCAGGGAGAGCTTATAACTACTTCATTAGTTGTATCATGTGTTTGGAAAAGTGAAAGCTCTAACATGAAGTGGTAGTTCAGCACCTTCCCCTTGATGTCAGAAGGTTGCAGGCTCAAGTCCCAGTCCAGGCACCACTGAGGAACCCTTGAGCAAGGTACCATCTCCTCTACACTGTGTGTGTTCACAATGACCGTCACTTCAAATATTAGGTCGTGTCATTTTTAAATGAGTAGTCACCAACACAGTCACAATTAGCAGCATTCAAGACATCATGCTTACAGGTGACTACAACCTGCATGTGGCTGAACTAGGGCTGGGTGATATATTGAGTATACTCGATGCATCATGGCTAGTTCCACGTGCGATGTAGTAAATTACTATATCGTTACCATAGAGTATAAATCCTAATGTTATTGTAAAACAGCATGTACTTCGCTTTTGAGTTTCGCTTTTCAGCCCCAAACTTGTATCCTCCACTGCAAAACAAAGTGCCTCAAACTTCATACGTCCAAAGCTCCACCTACACCAAATAAAACGGAGCCACCCAGAAGCAAATCGCTCTGGATGCTTCGTTTTCTGAATCAATCCCAAAAAAAGTGCTAAATGGAAAGAGATCACCACCGCTTTAATAAAACATATCACCAAAGATATGGTCCAAATTAGTAAAGTGGAAAAGCCCAGATTCAACCCGTTCCCCGTCCGAAAGGGGATTTAGTACCAGTGGTGATGTAGCTACATGTCACTGGGCATCACTCAAGCCAGAAGCTGTAGATTGGCTTGTGTTTTTGGCACAAAACCTCTAAAGAACTTGTGACTGATTGCTTGTCACAACTATAAAGTTGCAATTTCCCAACTTAAATGAAGTTTGCTGTGTTAAAAGCTGATTTAAAATAGAGTCTGTTGTATTAAACAGGTTTAAAATAGTTTTTGCTATGTTAAAAGCTGGTTTAAAATAGTTTGTTATATTAAACTGGTTTAAAATAGTTTTTGCTGTGTTAAAAGCTGGTTTAAAATAGTTTATTATATTAAACAGGTTTAAAATAGTTTTTGCTGTGTTAAAAGCTGGTTTAACATAGTTTATTATATTAAACTGGTTTAAAATAGTTTTTGCCATGTTAAAAGCTGGTTTAAAATAGAATTCTGTGTTAAACTTTAGTTTAAAATAGAGTTAATAAAGTTTGCTATATTATACTAT
Source organism: Lepidarchus adonis (assembly GCA_037576955.1). Taxonomy (NCBI): domain Eukaryota; kingdom Metazoa; phylum Chordata; class Actinopteri; order Characiformes; family Lepidarchidae; genus Lepidarchus; species Lepidarchus adonis. Next base: position 618,666 of record JBBIGC010000013.1, on the reverse strand, counting down.
GGTTTGAAATAACAATAAAAAAAATAATAAAGGCATTTACAATGTTAAACTTTGGCTAATTTCATTATATTACTGTCACTTATGCAACATAGGGCCGAATTGATCATTTATACAGTGAATTAGTGGAAATGTATATTGTGTATCGCGATATAGCTTAAAAATATCGCAATATCTTTTTTATGCCATATCACCCAGCTCTAGGATGAGTGTACCTCACTTGTGCGATTACCTGTTGTTGTTGTTTTTTAAAGCTGATCCTGGAGGAACTTCGTGTGTCCCAGGCTCCTGACCCTGAGCTCATTCTCCCTCAGCTGGAAAGACTATGTGCTCCCACCGTGTCCAAAGGGAAAGTGGGTGGATTTTCTGCTTCCATCCATGACCAAGTTACAATCGTTTTTAGTGCTGAACACATGACTAAAATGTTTTCTTTATTCTATCTTCACACAGAGGAAGGATGAGAAAGTGGAGATGGCTGTGAAAAACTTCAACACGCTTGTGCACACTTTGCTTAATAGTGCGGCAGAGAGGAAAAGATTCTTCCAAGTGAGAAATAATTTTATGCATTTCCTGTTTATAAGGTCAAATATCAGACATTTTGAGACGATCTTTTCCCCACATTTAAACTGCAGGAGGAGTTTGAAGCTCAGTATGGGCCGTGTTATGATTCTGCACTAGAGAAGCTGCTGTGGGAATTCCTGACCAGACTGGACCAGCTGCTTCCAGTGCCAGACCTTGCTCAGGTTACATTCTGCAATTTGTTTTAATTTTATCTGCGTTTGTTCTATTTTGTTTGTAAAATCAAAATTTTTTACTTTGAAAAGAACGGTGAAATTCATATTTAGCCAGTAGTAAAATGCTGTAGTGAAAATGTTACTTAAGAGACACTTTCCACTTATGGAATATTTAATGTAGTACATTTCTGAATATCTGTTTGCAAACTGTGACCGACCAATTTAAGCAGTGAATAATAATAAATGGTAAAGTTAAAAAGTCACCAATATTAAAAATAATTCTTAAAATTGAATTGAAATTTTTCATGAAGGACCTGCTTAACTTACAGCATTAAACTAATAAAGGAAATAAACTAATTCCTAGAGGTGCTTTTCTTTTACCCCCTTCTGTCCATTTTATTCCGTTTTATTATTCTCACTGCTTTTTCCTCCACATTGTGATCTCCATATACAGTACTACTTCCTGCTCTACAGTACTGTACTAATACTGCATCAGAGGGTGGAGGAACAATGTGTTTCAGCTCCGCCTTTTCCTCCACATTGATAACTCGTATGGAAGCACATGTTCTAGGTTAGGTAAAGAGCTCTATGCAGTTTGAGCAGAATGAGAAACGTTAGCTATGTTAGCTATGTTAGCTAAGTTAGCTATGTTAGCTATGTTAGCCTTGTAGCTTAACGTTTTTATTGAACACTTGTCAACTCCACTTCAGGCACTTAGCCAACTGTTGCCCATAGCTCAGACTAAAGTTTTTATTTGTCAACTAGTCTCTGAATCTAAAACCCTTATTTTAAACAGTACAAGAGAAACCGTAGTAGCTGACACACACCACAGTGATACCTGAGTGATTTGTGCATGTGCTGTACAATGTGTTGAGTAAGGTTAATCCATTAAACTGTAGATGGTGACTCTTCGTGTTTCAGACTGTCTCTTGGCTCAGTGCTGCCCCTGCTGTCCTGGAGGAACGCGCTCACTCTGCAACTCGGCCACAGCTCCTCACGACTCTGCTTCAGCACGAGGAATGTTTGGGACACCTGGACTCAGCATGTGAGCATGGTGAAAATGTGAACTATTTTTTATCAGTAATGATGAATAATATCTGATTTGCTCTTCCCTCGTTTCTTTATTCATCTCCATTTATTTCTCTCACTCCAGCCTCCTTTGGAGACTCTATCCCATCGTCCCTTTCCCTCACTCCTTCTGGAATGCTAGGGCACGTCGACGGATCAGGATCTGCTCCAGCACCAGACATGATCCCGAACCCTTGTCCATCTACAGAGAGGTCTACCAGAACATTGTCGCAGATTGCACCTGTGATTGGGACAATCTCCATTGAAGACCTCCCACAGAGGACAATGGGACCAGGCCGTGAAGAAGAGCTAGAAATCACAGAAGCTTCCGGTTATACGAGGGTCAGATCGAGATCTTCTCCAAACCGGGACCTTTGTGAAGATGCACCAGAGAAGGAAGAGTTTTTAGGGGAGAGGCTGGTTACTATACTGAGTCCTACACCTACAAGCGGTGAAGAAGAAAGCAGTGATGAAGCTCAAACACAGCCAGTAAGTAGGAGGAAGAGGGGACGTGTAAGAGAGAAACAAGAGACAAGGAGTACACGAGAGAAGGAAGGGCTTGAAGATGGCAGGAAGAAGACTAGAAGTTCTCATGAAGGCCAGGGTCTGCTTTCTGCCCTTTCTCCCTATATGAAGCATCAGCTTCGAGTCATCATCCCAAGGTTGGATGTTCAAGATGTTCCTCAGTTTCTAGTCACTCGGGACCGGTCTACAAAATCCCACACACAGCATGAATGCAAAGTGAGAAATGGTGACTCTGTGAAGCGAAAGAGAAAACCCAGCACCCCTAAAAAGAACATGACTGGCACAGCTGATGAACAGTGAGAACCTTTCATTATTATGAATACAGGTGGTGTATTCAGTATTTGTTGCTTGGTATGAGTACTGCCCTGAGAAAATACACGGATAATGTCCAGTTACAAGTTCAGTATCCTTCCTTGTTAAATCTATAGTGATTCACACTACGTAAAATAATAAATATCTGTTGCAATAATAATAATCGTCCCTTTTTCATGCAGATTCTATGCTGAGTCACCCTGTATTCCCACCATCAGGCCTGTTAGGATGGATAGTTCAGGTAATAATCTTCAGTAAGACCTAATCTTTCCAGTCTGCTTCATTGTGCACTAGTCATTAATATCAGACTTGCTTCTGGAGATTTCATTCCTTCAGACTCATCAACCCCACCTGATCCACCTAATACAGTGTCCCGCAGAAAAAAATAAAACCTTCCTTTAATGATTCAAATGCTGCATTTGATCAGCAAATTAAAACTTTAGAGTCAATGAGTCTATTAGCAAAAATATCACTCCAAAAACACGACTTGGCACAGAGTCTTCAGTGTTTTTATTTTTGTTTAATATTATATATTATAATATTATAATATTAGAGATATTTAACAATTTGTTAATGCAAAATCTCTCCATACTTACTTCTCTGACTATCCTCCTCACTTTGGCTGCTGACAAACCGGCCTTGCTTCTCGAAAATTACCCGTGTTTCCTGAAATTATTTGGGGATTTAGGCCCCGTCGCTTTTTCACACCACAGAGGAACAGGAAATCTATAATGGCTGCATAACATTTATTAACACACAACTTTAAAATGAGAGAAATATGTACAGTTCAGTATAATTCAGATTTCTTGAGTTGGGGGCAGTAATCGATTTTAGATATTGTTTTAATATTAACGGACTTATATTTAGTATTTTTAATGTAATATTACGAACTGAAAATTCAACCATCTTTAGCAGGGTTGTCAGTAATTGTGGAGGGTAAAGTAATTACCCTAAAAAGACCTTGAAAAACGTAATGAAATGTAGTCTTGGTACAATCTGCAGGATGGTGGATTTCTGGGAGGAGGAATTGGCAACCACTTTATACTGAAATACAGTATAACAAACGTGTCACTTCACTGTCAAGCTTTTCTTGAACTCTATTGTCTCAGAATTTAAAATGGCTGTAATGGATGTAATGTAGTAAAAATGCCAGTTTTCTAATTTTATTTAAATTGGATAGAACGTCACACTACATTTTTTTTTTTTTTTATATTTTACTTTTCTAAATGTTTATGCAGCGTTTAAAATTGTTTCACGCATTGTTTCATAGCATTTGTGTTCTCTGTGAATTCAGTTCACCATTAAATACAAGTAAATATAAAAGACATTTGTTGTCTTTATAGTCATTTATGTAATTGTTAATAAAATACTTTTAATTCTGAAATTAGGACCTGGCTCTTCAATGAACACGTTGCTTCCTCCTCTTATTTTTGTCCTTTGGTTTGTGAGAATTCCTATATAAATTGAAATGTTTTTCCATTATATAATAAAATATATTATTAATTTAAATGGTAGGCAGCAAGTAAAAACTCAGTTCTTGAACTTGATGTGCTTGAGAATCTGAGTCTTGTTGTGATGTGTAGACGACGATCACCGCATCAGCAGAACAGACACTTATGGAGTGTTTTGGGGGCTACAGTAGATGGTACCTACCAAAAATGATCCAAAGAAGGACAAATGGTGATTCAGTGACCGGGCCATGGGCGCCCAAGGCTCACGGATGCACGTGGGGAGTGAAGGCTAGTCTGTCTGAGAAGATCCTGTTGTATGCTGGTTTTGATATGAAGTGGAAGCTATTTCAGCTGCATGAGGGGGATCAAAGTTAAACTAAGCAGGTGGTCATAATGTTATGGCTCATTTACTGAATATCTACTGATGAAATCTACCTTTTTCCAGAAAAGGCGCCTCCATTAATTGAGTCCGCTGATGTTGTTATTGATTCGGAAGATGAAGCTGCAGAGAAAGTGAAAGGCAAGGTAGGAGGGTCTGTACACGTGTATGAACTGTATATAAACACCAAGTCACATCACTACCTTCATTTTAGAAGCTCTACTAACTTCATAGATGCACTTTTCTGTTTGTGATCATAGACTAGTCCATTAAATTCTCTGCATCACTTAGTTCCCTTATCCCATTCGTTGCTAGTCAGAGCTCAGCAGGACCAGCAGGTATTACAGGTGACCTCACACACAGCAGTGCTGCTGGAGTTTTTAAACCACTGGTCAAGTTCACACAAGTCATTGGCCATACAGAGGTGTTAAAAACTTCAGCAGCAGGTGTGTGTGTGTGTGTGTGAGCATGAAAATAACTCCTGGTGGTCTTGTTGGGTTCCTGACCATCGATGAGTAAACATAGCCTATGTGGTAATTGGAGTTGATTGTAAGGTAGGTGGACCTAATGAAGTGGCTCATTTAAAAACAACGCATCTCTGTCAATGAAATTTCTGACGTTCTGTCTTCTTGTAGCTGTTCACAACCCACTACTGCAAGACCAAGAACAACACTTACGTTCCAACTTTACACGAGTTCTGGAGTCCGGTTTTCCTTCGCCGTGACCATATATCTCCAGGAAACGGATCCAGATGAGATTTATTGAAGTGGATCTTCAGCTGTTGCCATCGGATACCGAGCCATAAGCAGGTGTGCTAGCACATTTTAATTTGGAGTGAGGAGCCCTTCACACTATCACCTAAGTATATCGTCAAGTCATTTTTATAAAGCTCAATAGCTGCCGTTTCAGAATCATGTAAATCTTTATTCTGACGTTCTGTACATTAATATGCACAAGGCACTTGGAATTGTGTGAAATTCAGTCCTAATGTGAGATGTGTTCATGTATGCAATATTATACAGTTCATTTATGTATTTTTAACCATGTCTGATGCTACCTATGTATTATTTTAATAAATATGCCTCAATAAATGTATTTTACATCTAACTAAAGAAACAGACTACATTTTACAGTGTATTTTGTTATTTTTCTCTGTAAAAAAACAAGCCTAAAACGTGAATAAATGGAGTTTATTATTGTTTGGAACTGCAAATATCAAATCCGACACCTGAATATCTAAACTGCATGTCATGGTGGTGATGATGTTCAAGAAGTGAGTGTTTTCTGGCTCTTTCAAAGTGTTTTATGCTTACACACACACACACACACACACTCACACACTACAGTCTGCAGTTCATGCCTCCTGTGACAGTAATAGTCTCGCCAGTGATGTAGGACGCCTCATCTGAACATAGGAAGGTAATCACTCCCCCAATGTCTTCTGGCTTCCCCAGCCTACAATTGATTAGATATTACAAATAATTAATGTTAATGTCCTTAAATGCTAAAAACTATTACATAATGTCAAATACTACAGCGTTTCCTTTTAAGAAGCCTTATTAAAAAAGCAATCGCAGCCATATACCTGATGGTTCCCTTTTACATAAACATTGTCTATCAACAGTACCAAGTACAAGTACATGCTGGTTAATCAATAATCAGTCTACTGCCATTGTGCTCAAAGTCCCATCTAATTTATTATGTATTTATTAAATATTATTAAATACATGAAAGTCAAAACCGGTACCTTTTAAGACTCAGCTGTTTCATAAATTCATCTGACACATCTTTACTCTGCCATAACTGCAACATCACAAGGAAAATCAAGCATAAATGTAAGATTTCTAAACAGTAAAAACTAATATAAAACTAGTCTGAGAGATAAAATAATATAGAAACAGTGGAAAAACAACATTTCTGCTCCAGAATATAGTGATAAATGCAGTAACCACAATAAAGGAGAAGGAAAAGTACTAAAACGATCCTCACCGCAGAACTGAAGCGTGTCTTGATGATTCCCGGAGCCACACAGTTGACCCGGATGTTGCTGTGAGCTAGTTCAGGAGCGAGCGCTCGTGTTAGACCCAACAGAGCTGTTTTACTCACGCTGTAGGGACCCAGACCCTGAGATCATCATTCAGACACAATAGTAAGTGAAATTTGTCCAAAAACATCAATAAATTGGTCAATACTGCACTGTTTATTTCTGTTAATTTACAAAATGTATATTTTATAAGATAATCTGCTTGTAGTTGCTCTCACCGGCATTGGCTGATATGCTGCAACTGAAGACACAAATAGCACAGAGCCGCCCCTGACAAATACAAGCATGAACATCAGAAACCATAACAACAAGATTTCTGAAACGAGCTTGTCCACTCATTCTTAATTTTCCTGCACTCACCCTCTTTTCTCCATGTGAGGCACCACTTGTTTGGTCAGAAGAAACGCAGCTTTCACGTTCACGTCTAATATCTATGTAGCACAAAAACAAGGACAGCGTGAAAGTAACTGTTCCAAGTGTAAGCTGTGATCATCAGCTAGATATAACCAGGGGAAGCTACAGCACAGATTTCAGATTTGCGTCTCCATGCCCAATTTAACTCGGATGTTTTGCATAACTTTTCAAATGTACTTGACTTAAAGCGTAGAGAAGTGAATCTGCTGAGATCAGTGAAAGCTCACGCGATTTCAGAGACATTAATTGGAGATGGAGGCGCGCGAATTGGTTCACTGGTTCTGTTATTGATTCATAACTTCATTTATAACTGTTATTTATAACTTCAGTTTAAAATAAAGGGTTTGTTTTATTAAACTTTGATTTAAAATAGTCTTTGCTATCTTAAAAATAAAGAGTTCTGTTTTAAACTTTTGTTTAAAATAAAGTTTGCTATATTATACGTTGGTTAAAAATAAAAGCATTGACTGTGTTAAACTTTGGCTAAATTCATTATTTTTCATTTAATTTATACAGTCGTTTTATGCAATATAGGGCTGAATTTATCATTTATACAGTGATTTAGAGCAATTTTAAAAGGTAGATATTTATTATGTATCGCGATATAGCCTAAAAATATATTATGATGTACATCCAGTATCAACAGATTTGAGACTTCCCTCTTTTTTTTCAGACATCAAAAAATGACAAAAAAGTTGCAACAATTAAAAGCCTATTTGTTTCTGTAAAATAAGATTAAAAATTAAATTATGATAAAATGTTGTATTCTGCTTACACATACTAATTTTATATCCGTCACATTTTTCCCACAGAACATCACTTGTTTTATTGAGTTACATGACTTAGCTTTAGAGTTATACCTTGGTCCAAACGTCTTCTGTAGATTCCAAGATGTTTCCAAAGAAGGGATTCACAGCTGCATTAGAGACCAGGATGTCAATACCTCCACACTGCTCCAAAGTCTTTGAAAACAGGATACGAAAGGTTACGGTCAAAATCTACAGAATCAAGAAGTGAGGATGCTCACAGTCCTGACTCACCATGTCGACCAGCTTCTCTCGGTCTTCTCTGTTCCCCACATTACAAGTGGTGCCCATCACCTGGATGTTTTCACTGCGCAACAGTGACACAGCCTTGTCCACGTTGGCTTGACGACGACTGCTCACGACCACGTGAGCTCCTCTCTTCCCTAACGCCTGTGCAGCAGCCAAGCCAATCCTGAAATCGAGTTAATACACTGCTGTTCGCCTTGAACAACTTCATATTTTTACTTTTTTTATCAATTAGTCTGGTTGTTACTGTTGAATCTCAATAATTGCAATAGCCAAAAAAACACTGTGCTCCAAGGTGACAGCAGAAGGAGATTTGGTACCCATCAGTGGAGGCAGTAACTATGGCGACTTTCCCAGCAAGGCTGCTGTGGGACATCATTCTTCTACCAGCAACAGGGTTGGTCAAAATGCACTTGGTAAAAACCTTCAACATTACCTTCAAATAATGACAGAAAGGAGGAAAAATGATATTACAATATTACAATAAGTACTAACAGCCAGAATGACAAATGTCATCATTCCTCCACTAGTATTGTCTTTAAAATTGCTTTTAAATTGCTTTCAGAATCAGAATCAGAAAAACGTTTTTGTCCCTAAGGACAATCTTATACTAATCATACTATTATTATTATTATACTAATGAATATAAAAGTAGTAAAGATACAAGGTAAAAATGACAAAAGTCATAAAAAGTACAATGGTAACAAAAAAACTGTTTACCTCTTTACCTTTGTATTTTTATTAGTATGAGATGTATGTTTATTTTTGTCACTGTCTCTATGTTGCAGTCGCTACATAAGCAATTTCCTTAGGGACAATAAAGTTTTTCTGATTCTGATTCTCCAGAGTCCAAATGACTGTGAAACTTCTTCCTCCTAAGGCCAGTGTTTATACAGGGAACAGTCAAAGTGGACTCAACCCTCAGTGGGTGATAGGTTATCTAGGTTAAAGGTTGCCCTGGAGTTTCCATGATCTTCACGACTTCCATAGCAATGTCCTGACCTGCATTGGACTTTCTAGTTGAGTTTGAGTTATTCTGCACTCAAGTTGAATAGAGTTTGTACTATAGCGCAAGTGTGAGCTGTTGTCTTGAACTACAGAGTCTATGCCACAAACAAACAATGCTGCAGTCATTCAAAAATAGCATTACTGCTGTTGTCGACTTGTAAAATATTACAAAAAAAACAATATCGAGAAAGAAACGTTACCTCTGAAGCAGCAGGCGCAGTGTAGTGAACAGTTCAGCACGCGCAGGTTTATACAGGACTCCGCCCCCTCGGCGGCCATGGTCGCGGAAGTTGTTCAGAATATCTGACCGCTGATTGGCTGCGGCTCGTCTGGTCATTTCTTATTGGTTTCCCGTCTACGATCGTCACTATAGCGTCAGAATTAAAAACGTTTCTTTTTTTTTTGTTAAAAATGTGAAAAAAAGAAATAATTATTCCGTAATAAATTCCACTTTTCATAAATACTTCATTGTAAATAATAGAACACATTTTTTTTCTTGTCTTTGTTTATGTATTTATTGATTTATTTATTTTAATATTTTATTATTATTTATTATAATGTTTATAAACACAGACCTAACGGTTCTAATTGCATTAGCTTTCTGAGAATTACACTGTAATATAAAACAGTAAGTCACAATAAGTGCATCCTGGATCCAATAACCACAAAACTGTACATTTTAACAGAACACCCAATTGATAAACATTAATCATTAAACTGTACTTGAGCGTTTCAGATCAGATTCAGTGCTGTTATTAGTAGTAGTAGTATTATAGTAGTTGTAGTAGTAGAACTCCTAGTAATAGTAATACTTTTAGTAGAACTAGTAGAAGCAGTAGTAGCAGTAGAACTAGCAGTATTTGTAGTAGTACTAGTAGTAGAACTACTACTGGTAGTAGTAGTGGAACTAATAGTAGCAGCAGTAGTGGTGGAACTAATAGTAGTAGTAGTAGCAGCAGTGGAACTAATAGTAGTAGCAGTAGAATTAATAGTAGTAGTAGTAGTAGTAGTAGTAGTAGCATTAGTAGTAGTTGTAGTAAAAGTAGTAGTGGAGCTAACAGTAGTAGTAGCAGCAGTGGAACTAATAGTAATAGCAGTAGAACTAATAGTAGTAGTAGTAGTAGTAGTAGTAGTAG
>JBBIGC010000013.1:583719-599845 GCA_037576955.1 Lepidarchus adonis | reverse complement strand
CCAACTCCAACCAACTCCCAACCAACTCCAACCAACTCCCAACCAACTCCAACCAACTCCAACCAACTCCCAACCAACTCCCAACCAACTCCAACCAACTCCCAACCAACTCCAACCAGCTCCAACCAACTCCAACCAATTCCAACCAACTCCCAACCAACTCCAACCAACTCCCAACCAGCCCCAACAGCTGCAACGTATCTGAAGCGCATCTGTGTTTCATCAGAAATCTTGGGGTTTACTTTGATCTGTGTAACACTGTGGATATTTAAAATAGACATCAGTGATGGTAACTCCTTCTTATTCCACACCGGCCTGTACTTGGTCAGATGTTCTTCTCCTCTGATCAGCCATAACATTAACACCACTAAAAAAGGTCAAAGTAAGGCCAATAACATTGATTATCTTCAACAGGCATCAAGCCAACAGTCAGTTCTTGAAGCTGAAGTACTGGAAGCAGGTATAACTGACAAATGTAAGGACCTTATTGTGACGACTAGTCAAGTGAGGAAAAATGTCAATGTCACTGTCTCTATGTTGCAGTCGCTACATAAGCAATTTCCTTAGGGACAATAAAGTTTTTCTGATTCTAATTCTGATTCTGAAATATGACAGAAACTCGCATCCATTGATTCGGATTACGAGGAACGGAGGCCATTATTCATTAGTCACATTGCATTAGTCAGAAGAAATGCTTAAGCATTCCAGTCGTCTCTGCTGAGTGAGGTTGGGCGTCACACACTCTAAGTCATATGTGGAGAACGACCTTCATGGTGGAATGGAACAGCAGTGATGGACGATATGAAAATTAATTCTAATAATTATACCAAACACAGGTTTTTAAGTCTTTTTTTTTATAAATGTGTCCCGTCATGGACAGAAAAGTCTCAAAAGAAGTAAAATGTAGAATCCAGAGCAGTATGCTGTGTTATTTTCTGGGAGAGGAGTGGCACATGTTCAGCAGCTTCAGTAACTGGATGCTTCATAATTATTGACGACATAATTACAGATGAAAGCAGTTCAAGCAGTGTGGAGATGAACTGAAACGTCTGCTCATATGGAAGAAAGTGCCTCTGGACGTCTTGGCAAAGCTCTGCTGTGAATCAAGGCACTGATCCAGAAGACGATGCCAAGGCTGTCGAGACTTTTCAGGTCAGTTTTCTGCTTTATTAACAATCACAGACTCATACACACAATAATAACCTGGACTGAACCACCACTCACAGCCACTAACACTTTACAGCTCTGTAGAAATGACCCACACACTCCACTGATCTAACTGCACCACTGTAAATACTGTACAATCATTCTGTACAATATGATCATTATAAAACTGTCATAACCTGGATAGTTCATATTCCATATCTCTGTATAGCTTTATTTCATATTTCTGTACAGCTTTGTATTTACTTATGTATAATCTCATCTATATAGCCTGTGCATAGCTTGTACATACCGATCACTATAGCAACATACCTTCACACCGTGTACATTGTAATATAACCATATCTGTAATAGACCATTTTTGTCATTTTTGTAATATATTTACATATTTATTTTATTGACAACATATATCTGTAATATATCTATATTATGGCTAAAGCACTTCTGGATGGATGCAAACTGCATTCCCTCACTTTCAAGCCACTTGTGAAGAAGCTAAAGCTAAAATTGGGTTTTTATATTCAAAATAAGTCTTATAACGCAGTTATAGCAGCTGTATATTTGCCTGTATTGGATTATGGTGATTCTTTTGTACATGAATACTTCTGCTAAATGATTGACACCGCTTTCCATTCTTCTCTGAGGTTTATTACTGACTGTAAAGCGTTGACACATCATTGTGAGTTATATAACCGGGTGGGTCGACCTGCTTTGGCCACTGGAAGGTCTAGTCATTGGTATTTTTTATATATAAGGCAAATCTAGGACTATTACCCAACTCCATCACTTCCTAAATTATACAGAGAAGCGCTGATCCTTCCCTCTTTCACTCGCAACATTACTCCTGCTTTCTGTTCCATACGCCAGAAGAGCTTCTACATGGAACACATTGCAGAAAGACCGGAAAATACACAAGCTGACACTTTTAAGTGCATTTAGAACCAGACTGAGAGTTTTTGCAGCTATTACACTGTGTGCACATGTTCTGTATAGTTTGTCAGTAAATTTATTTCTCATTTCATCTGTTTTTGTTTGTATCTTAACTGTAATTTTGAATTATTCTGTATTCATTGCTTCATCTTGGCCAGGACTCCCTTAAAAATGAGGTTTTAAATGTCAATGGGAATTTCCTGGTTAAATAAAAGTAAATAAAGGCTTAATACACAATTACAAATGATAATCCAGGCCTGCGGTTTATTCACAGCTGTGGTCTGAGCTGAAGAGTGCAGCTTTAATGCCACAATGCAAATTCTTATAATAATTGTATCAAATAATTTACCAAATTTCAGTTTTATTTATTATTTCTATAGTGCTTTTGACAACAGATGTTGCCACATAGCAGCTTTACAAAGTCCGGGTCCGAGCCCCTAATGAGCCAATGAAAAACTCCCCAAACTGAGGAAGGAACCTTAGGAGGAACCAAAGCTCAGTTTGGTTTGACTCGCTCATATTTTTATAATAATTGTACCAAATTTCATACAAATTCATACATTTTAAGGTTGTTTTTTAAAAAAAAAAGTGATTTCCGATCATTGTGAACACACCACTGCAGCACAACGAAATGTGTCTCTGCATTTAACCATCACACGTGCACATGTGGAGCAGTGGGCAGCTATCAACAGCGCCCGGGCAGCAGTGAAGGGGACAGTACTTTGCTCAAGGGTTCCTCAGTGGTGCCCGGGCTGGGACTTGAACCTGCAACCTTCTGATCCCAGGGGTAAAGTCCTAACCACTAGGGCACACTGCCCCGTGAAGTGTTTTAAAGTTACTATTTATGAAGGATGGCAAAGTGCATATACTTTTAAAGCTAATATAGTTTCTATTTTTAAAAAATAGCAAAAAAAAAACATTTGTTTAATTGCTATATCCTCCATTTTTCAGGCAGGTTAAGGTGAACCCAGTCCAACCAGACATTCATACTTAACATTTCTCTCTTTGGTCTAAATTGTCCTTTATTATTCCTGACTTATGATATTATGATTTCCCAGACTGAGGTGAAAACAGGAGTGAAACTGGAAGCCAACAGTATTTAAAATAGCAGCACATTTCTTTGTTGACCAAAGCGTCCGCTAGGGGTCGCCCTTCACGCCTCAGAAGCGGAGGTGGGGATTTTGCTTTGGTGAGTGTAATTTAAACCCAAATCCCCGTTCAGGCCCGAGGAGGGCGAAGCTCGCAACTCGACAAACAGCGGTGTGTTCAGTCCTCGCGTCTGGAAGTCGTGTGTTTTAAAGGCTTTTCCTCGCGGCTCCTGTGGGCGCGTGACGGTAAGACTCCGGGTTTCTCCCGTGTTTTACTCCCAGCGCGGTGCTCGCCCAAACGGCCTTTGTGTTTGTTGGTGATAAAACGCACGTCTCCGTCGTTGTTGTCTTGTATTTTGTGTGTAAAAAGCGAACGGGAGGGTTTCTTTGTTGAATCTGAGCTGCATTTTGAGACCCATTTGCTGGGAGCGTGGTGGGACGGGCAGCGGCAGTAATGGGGTCTCAGTTCTGCTAAAGGAAACGTGGCTCAATCTTTGGTTTTCCAAGAAAAAAACACTGCCCTTAAAATATTCAGCGTCTAAAGCACCGTGATGAATGTATGTGGTCATTTTTCTGTGCCAGAACCCAGTGTTAGGGTCCCATTTAGGGGTGAACCACCAAAATAACCAAAACCAGCTTCATTTTGTGCTTCAAGATATTAAAACAAGTGAATTTCCCATCAGTGAGAGTGTATTTAAACTATTCCTGATGATGTAATGAAAACTAATAGGAGATCATTAGGGGGTTGGGGAGGAGGAGGTCCTATGGGGGCTGGTAAATACTTTAAGGATGAATGAATTTGTGGTTTAGATCCTCTTTTATCTTCACTGTTTACTAGAAAAGCTGCTTTATGATCATGGATGAACCTGTGAAAGCCTCATCGGGCCTGTTTCCATTCACCAGGGTCGAAAAAGTGGGACGTTATGGAAGACGACGTGATCCCCAAACATCTCAGGAGCCCGACCTCGACGAGCGGCCGACTCTTTTGGATGTGAGGAGGACATTGGGAGATCCTGCAAGCATGCGCATGGGCCACGTTCTCCACAACTGAGCAGGACAGACGGTTCGACCTGGAACCAGCACCAGAGCATTTCCTCGGAGATCGTTGGGCAGCAGCCATGTCTCTCTCTGTGAGTGTATACGTGTGTGTGAGTTTGTTTGAGAGACGTTAATGATGTGCCAGTGTGACATGGAAGCTTCGGTATTTAACATTCACCGCGGTTAAATCCACCGCTGTCCAAAGCAATAATTCTAAATCCCTGCGGGAGGATGGAGGAGGAGCAATTGGGGCTCAGCTTGTCCCAGAGTAGTTAGTCCCCTAGGGAGAGAGAGGGAGCCGGATAGAGAGAGAGGGAGGGAAAATGAGAGAGGTGCAGGCTGAGCGGATGACAAAAGGGCCTAAAACTGAGGGACAGATGTGGAACCCCTCCCCCACTCATTTCTCCCTTGATCATCTGTTCTCTCCCTTCCTCATTTGCCTATTTACTCCATTGTGACCAGGACGTCCCACTTACTGTATAGGCTTTGCTAATAGGTTAAAAAGACAACAGAAATGCATGCGTTATCGGTCTAATAACATTTATTATTAGACCGATAAACCGAATGCTCAAGATGTTTATTCATCACATGTGTAGTTATACACATACAACAAGCAGTGAAATGCATCCTGGTCCACTTCAGACTGTGCGAGAATAAACTATAGGCCATAATTAAAGATATTAGGGTAAAACGTAAAGTAAATTATTACACACATGTAGAAAAAAACAGATAAATAAGAGCTACAACGCAAACAGTTTTTCAAAATCGGTCCAGAAAAACAGTATTTATTTTATTCTGCTTTTGAATCCAACCTGAACCACCACCTGGATGATTCAGCGGCGTATAGTTATTATCAGTTCACTGAGAAGACAGGAACCATTTGGTGGGAGTGAGTTTCGGTCGATTAGCCAGAGGTTCACTCCAGGCCTGGGTCAATGGAAGCTAGCTTTAGCATGCTAGCGCTAGCTCTGTGTAAAAAATAAATTGATAAAAAGATAAGATCAGAAGGTTTATATCTCATCTAGGATCATTTTTTTAATGACATATACTTCTACCGTGAAGAGTAAACATGAAACTACTTGTCTTTGTTCTGTGTTGAATGGTCAGGCAGTATTTCCTCAAGCACGTTGAAGCTTCTCGTTTCAGGCCTCAGAACGTGCAGTTTTGCCAGATTCTCTGTCGGTCGTGTTTGTTAAGCAAGCCAGAAAACAAGGTCATATTTTAATCACCTGGATGCTTGTTTGCACACTGCTGAACTAAGGAGAAAGTGAACAATACTGAAACGTCAGTGTATCCTGTTCTCGCTAAATAATAGGTTTTGTTTGGTTTGCCTTTTCGGTTCCCTGTGTAATGTACTGTTTTCCTGACAGTACACTATGGAAGCAGCTTTTTGCTTGAGTTGTAGCTCTGAAAATATGGTTTCACTACGTTGATTTAAGCGTTTCATATGTGACTACACTTTATCACATTATGAGTGTTACTTTAAGGCAAACTTCAGACCTTAGTTTGAAGTAATCGCAATTGTTTTCTAAATTTATTTTAAATTACACTTTTTTTTCATAACTTTTTTGTACTTTTTGAGTGCCTGTGTTTGGGCCCAAACTTCAGATATTTAAATATTAGTTTCATTGCTGTTATTGAACAATTTATAGTAGTTACTGGTACAAATACACAACTTATATTTAAAACAGTATATTAACCCAATGGCTGAGCTGTAGCATCACACTGTTTGTAAGGGGGCACTGTGATATTGCAAGGCAAGAACGCAACGTGAATCATGGGATTTATCATGGCGTATTATACGTCCTATTAATTTTTTAACCTTTTGAATTTTAATTCCACAAATTACTAGGACCAAAATCCTGCTCCGGCATTTTCATGTCAGACATCGCACCTTTCTTGCCTTTCAGCTTTAGTCTTAATAGCATCTTATTCTGCAACCACCCAGCTCAATACAATCATGATTTTTTCTCACTAAACCTTTGTTCAATTGCTAGAATGTCAAATTGGGAACTTCAAATCAAATCATAGGCCGAGTGTATTATTACAGCCCTACTGTTTGCCACACAACGGTGCAAGAGTTTACATTTTTTGCCATATTGATAGAAAACAACGAGTTGAGTAGTAGATTAACATCTAGTGTTTTTTGTCTGAATAATGATTAATATACAGTGTTTCACTTAATGAATAAAAGAGAACAAAACAGCTTTATCAAAAACACTGTTTCTTTTTACTAAATAAACATGTATTCATTAACTTTATTAAGGGAAACATCCCACATCATACTTTTATTTTTATGAGATTTATCTATCAATACGCCTGCCCCTCTTTTACTGTAGCTATCTCTTTAAACCCTAAAGCTTATTTAATTCTCTCTTTCTCTCTCTCTCTCTCTCTCTCTCTCTCTCTCTCTCTCTCTCTCTCTCTCTTTCTCAGACGGTTCTTGCGAAGGCGCTGTTTGACAACGCAGCGGAGAGTCCGGAGGAGCTGGCCTTCCGCAAAGGTGACATCCTGATGGTCCTGGAGCAGGAGCAAGATGGGGGACCTGGCTGGTGGCTCTGTTCCCTCCATGGACGTCAGGGTATCGCCCCAGCCAACAGGTTACGCCTTCTCCAAACTGCCCCAGGTCCAGCTCCTGCTGATGCCCGACGGGCTCCCAGTGTGGACTCAGTTTACCTGTCTCCTGGCCAGTCACCCCGTATTAACGGCATATGCGCAGAAGATGCAGACGGGGTGTATCTGTCGCCTCCCAACCTGGGGGAAGGAGTGTACCAGAGCCCGGGAGGGGTGTCAGGCCCAGCCAGACATGGGGATCTCTGGCAAGCTGAAGCCAGACGACCCCGCTCGCACTCTAGCTCCACCCCCAGGCCGCGGCTGGACTGGGCGGAGATGGGGGCAGAAGGACGTCCTCGCTCTCCTTCTCTCAGAGGGCGGGTTGGAGAGACTGGTTCAGTTTACCAAACCCCTGCATCACCAGCACCACTGGTAGCACAGTTTAGATCTCAGGGGGCTTTAGTGTCCGAGTCCGTGTACCTGACCCCCAGCGCAGTGGCTCGACCAATGGGGGAAGCGTTGGGGGACGTAGCACATGTAAGAGAGTCTGGAGCTGCGGGACATTCTAACGGCTGCTATCTAGTCCCTC
Source organism: Lepidarchus adonis (assembly GCA_037576955.1). Lineage (NCBI taxonomy): Eukaryota > Metazoa > Chordata > Actinopteri > Characiformes > Lepidarchidae > Lepidarchus > Lepidarchus adonis. The sequence continues at coordinate 592,483 of JBBIGC010000013.1, read as the reverse complement.
GACCAGCCGTGCCAGCTTTGCCCAATGACGATTTGTATCAAACCCCTATTAGTGGAGCTCCACTGGCAGGACAATCTGCTTCAGCGCCTGTTGCTAGGCTTCAGGATGGGTCTGCTGCCAGTCAGCCCAAAGCAGGTCAGGAAGGCCCAGGGATGTACCAAACTCCAACCCCACCAGGGGGTGCGTTGTCAAGGACTCCGCAACCAGAGCGCAAACTACCTTCTGGGTCTACAGTGGTATCACCCGCCTCAGGACAAAATCTAAAGCAGACACCACCTAGAAACCAGGGTCCCTCCGCGGGGCGTGGGAAGCTGTCCCAGGCTGCAATAAGGGGGTCCCCTCTTCTCGTCCGAGCAGGAAAAGCCGGAGTTCCAGGATCTCCGAACTTTGGTAGGAAGCCTCCTCCACCTGCTCCACCAGTTAGGAGTGTTACCAGGAAGGATTTACCTCCGTCTGTAGTGGTGTCTGTTCTTCAGGCAGCTCCCGCACTCCCACCGCCCAGTAAGGAGGAAGAGAAACGGCAGATGAATAAAGGAAAACAGGAGGAGGAGAGGAAAAAGGCTACAGAAATGGCAAAGAAAGCAGAAGACAAAGAGTGCATGGGTTCAGACGATGGAAAACTTGACGATCAGGTATGGTTACAGGTGAAAAAACGGAGCACGGATACTAAAAGCTTTCCCTGTTATAGATGAGATGTTAGAGATGTTAGAGATTTTAGAGATTACGCTGATCCAATACCGAGGATCAGGGTCAGGCAGATATCCGCAAAAAATACCGGATCAGATATGGGAGGGGGGAAAAAAGCAGAACTGTGATCCAGTTGATCCAGATTTGGCCTGAAATAGCAGAGTAAGCTGTCTTTTTCTTTCTGTGGGGTTGTAGCATTTGAGATTTTAGATTAACATGTCAAATGAATGGCTTCAAATGAAAATAGTTCATTTTTTAAAAGAAAAAATGTAAAGAAAGTATTGCTTTACTGCTAATGCCCGTGTTTTTTTTTTTATATTGGCATCAGAATCTAAAAACATGAGCTGAGAAATGAAAATAGTTCATTTTTTAAAAGAAAAAATGTAAAGAAAGTATTGCTTTACTGCTAATGCCCGTGTTTTTTTTTTTATATTGGCATCAGAATCTAAAAACATGAGCTGAGAAATGAAAATAGTTCATTTTTTAAAAGAAAAAATGTAAAGAAAGTATTGCTTTACTGCTAATGCCCATGTTTTTTTATATATTGGCATCAGAATCTAAAATAATGAACTGAGTGCCATTTCTAAGTTTAATAGAACAGTTTGGAAGTTCAGTTTGGAGTTGCTGATAACACTGGGCCTGCAGTTGCTGTGGTTACATGTTTATGAGCCTGTTCCTTCCATTGCTTCCTGTGTTTTTATACATAAAGAGATCGGTGCTTTCTCAGCACATGGTCTAACTACACTGTGATCTTATGCTATTTGGTTGAAAACCCTTCAGAACCGTATACAAATGTAATGGCTGCATATGTAAAGTTCCCCTAAGGACAAAAACTGGAATCCCATGCAATTTGACTTCATTGCACCACTTGCACGGTTGGTGGAGCAGGATTTATTGTGATATGAGACATTAAATTGTTAATATTTGGCCTATGCAACCAGTTTCTAGTGTTGAATAAATCCCTGTGTTAAAGTTGGTTTGTCCACTGGCATTTCCTGATTCCCAGACACTTTTGGTTGTATTACTCAGAAATGAAAGTTTTCCTTAACTTATTTAAGTGATGAACTGAACCGTTCAGGGGTAAAAACGGCGCTAAATTGTCACATCTTATTTGCAGGTGTATGATACACCACCGACCAACAGATGGCAGCACCAAGTTCCTTCAGTGTCTGTTGAGGAGGACGAGAGCATTTATAACACCCCCCGCACCGTCCCCTTACATTCCGACCCGGGATCCGAGGTAAGAGAACAGGAATACGACGCTGTCTCCATGCAACCCGTTCTAAACTTATCCGCCCGCTCCTTCTCTTCCGCGTTCATCACACCATCTGTTTACAATTCTCTACTTTTTGTCCTCCTCTTGCATTCTCTCTCTCTCTCGTTCACACACACACACACACTCTCATTCCTTCATTTAAGGGCCACACCTGTTTTCAACTGCTGTGAGCTAATCCCATCTGTCTGTCGCCCTTCCCTCGTTCAGCTGGTCACACCCGTCTCTCTCTTGAGAACTGGGTGGCCTGACACATTCTCTCTCTCTCTCTCTCTCTCTCTCTCTCTCTCTCTCTGTTTCTCAATCCACCCAATCTCGGACTCTCATCTGTTTTCTATTAATCATAACCGTTACCTCAGACATGTTCTCGGGGTTCCCCCTCCCTCACATCAACATCAGAAGTGTAATTACATCTATAAATACATAATTACTAGTTAGAGAATGTTAATAACATGTACGTTATACATGTTTAATATAGAGTTTCTTTAATAACATAGTGGAAAGTACAGTCTGCGTCCCTGTGCTCTGTTAGCAAGGTCAGAAAACTGCAAGGTCAGTGTAGGATATGGGCTTTCAGTGTAGGAATGGAGAAATGGAGACAGTGTAATGTGACCAGACCACGATGGATATTTGGAACAAGGCGATTGTTTAATTGAGAGCTGGCCGTTGTGAATAACACTCTTCTCCACTTCTCGCTAGATTTACGATGTTCCTACCCTCGCTCTAAACCCAGCCTGCAATGTCCCAGCATCCCCGGCAGTGCGTGATGAAGCGGAGGATGATGTTTACAGTGTTCCTAGTCTTCCCAGTTTGCCCTCTGAACTGGCCGAGATGCCGGGATGTGTGGTGGTGGAGGCAGGTGGAAAGTCTGAAGTTTACTCCATCCCGAGTCCTGGAAAAACGGACTTGGCGTCTGAGGATGTCTTAGAAACCGATGGTGGCATCTATGACATGCCTGCTCTCACCCTGGACGTCCCTCTCCGCCGCCTGTCTGTGTCCAGCACCGGCTCCGGCGACTTCCAGTGGAGAAGTTCCCTCTCAGCTCTCGTCCAATCAGCACTGAGCAACGCCTCGGTCACCACCATTCCTTCCAGGGAGCTGGCCACCTCGTTGGCAGAGATTGTATCTGTATGGAAGGCTGGTCAAGTTGGTGATGTCCCGCCTCCTCTACAGCAGATTTGGTCCAAGCTTGCAGACCTTCTCCCCGCCCTCTCGGTGTGTGGCTCCGCCCCTCCGGCCGACAGCCTACTCACTATGGTCCGTCGAGCTCTAGAGGACTCCGCCTCCTTCCTACAGACTCAGACTAGGCCACGCCTCCCTTCGCAGGAGTCTCTGTCGCGAAGGCCGCTTCCTGCCCTACCAGTGGCTGAGGTCAAACCCATGGCAGGTGGGATGGGCTCACGTAAGGGCAGCTGGATCCAGGAGCGCCCTCTGCCCCCTCCTCCACCTGCAGCTTTCCCACTGCCCCCAGCACATACCTCCTCTCTGCCACACACCACACAAACCAACGAGGAGGAGGAGCAAGGGAACGAGTATGCAGGGATCGGTCTGACTCCCGCACCTCCTCCTTCATACTCTGCAGGAGATAGCGTCGGATACGTCAAACTGCAGGTTAGACGCTTTACTCAGTGGCCTAGATTAGACTTCATTATGATTTTTTTAGAAAAGTATTTATTTTGCTGTAATTATTTGGTATGGTAGGTCATTGGAGGACTTATTAACGTTGGCCATATTCAAATCTGATGCTATTTTAGGTCACAATTAAGCAGAAATACAGAAATTCATCCTAAATTGTAAACTTTCTAACTTGCGCATTGCTCTAAACACAAATACCATTTCTGGAGTCTGGAGATTTTCTAAAATGCAACAAAAACTTAATTCTTTTGAAAATGTACAAAGAAAGGATTTTCAGTGTTTTCACTGAAATCAGACAGTATGAACAAAATCTTTATTTTAAAAAGTTGTATATTTGAGGATGGCCAAAGAATTGTCACAAATTAGCACACACTTCATTGAGTTACTTTTGTTATATAAATGCATTATGTATTAATACATTTTAAACCCATAAATGAAAGTCTGCCTCTATCTACAGACTTGTAAAAAAAAAAAAAATAATAATAATAATAATAATAATAAAATATATATATATATATAAAGCTGTTTCTCTCGCCTGTAAGAATTTATTTCTTCAGTTTGTTTTAGCATGAAAGTAATTGCAAATAAAATCTTTAATTTTTAGCCATTTAAAGTGAACAAAAAATATATCAGTCACATTAAAAAGTTAGTTGTTAGGGAATTTGAAAAGAACATGCAAGAAAACCATCAAACATCTTGTGGAATTTTGAAGAGATGAGTGGTCAAAACTTCTACCAAGCCAGTGTCAGAAATTGATGGACAGTTACGTAAAGTGCTTGCAAGTAAAGTGGGTAATAGTGTAGCGGAACGAAGGCCTAGGCTCTGTACTTATGGGTAATGGGATTTGTGTGTTTTGGGACTGTGTTTGGGGGTTTAATGTGTCTTTTGGGTTTGGTTGTATGCGCGTTATGTTTCTGGGACTAAGTTGGGTTGTTTGGGCTTAATGTGGTTAGTTTTGGGGTAGATGGACTGATTCACCTCCACTGGGATGACTAGGCATTTTGGTGGCTTGGGAGGGTCAATCCAGCCATTAGCCAGTTCTGGGAGTGGCTGAGTTGCTCTGTGTGCTCTATGCCAGCTCTATGCCAGCTCTATGCCCAATCTGAGCAATACTTTCTCCATTATTTCCCTCCAACAATTTCACAAGCTAAAAATCGTTACAATAGTTACTTCTTCCAAGAGCGTTTTTACATTCTCCACAGAAGAATATAGAAGCTGTTGATATTTTTGATCAACAAATGATTAAAATGTACTTCTCTGTTGTGTTCAAATGTTTCCTTTATCAGTAGACACTATATTATTTTATTGGCAGAAGTACACTAGTGATGCTTGAAAGTTTGTAATTTCTGTTTAAATTCCGCTTAAATATGACCTAAAACTTCATCAGACTTTTATACAAGTTTAACAAGTATATAGAGAACTTTATTAAACAAGTAAGGCAAATTATTGTTATGTATTTCATATCTGTGAATGGTAAAAGTATGAAACTTTGCCTTCTGGTGTGACCCCTATGTGCAGGAAAAACTGTGCATTTACTGTCATATATGGTAGTAGAATGCAGGTGAACATACTACTACTACATGCTTTACGGTAATACACGAGCACTATGAGATTAACACATGCAGTGTGTGTGAGCCTGTTCTGCTAATTTACTTTGCACTGTTTTTCACTGTTATTGCTGTAATGTTTATGTTTTATTGATCGTTAGTGTTGAATAAGAGTTCATGGTGATTGGTGGGTGAGATGGGGGGTTAATAGTGCACTGCGCTAAGGCACCATAAACGCAAGTCTCCTCCCCAATGCGTTTACTACTGTGGTGTATAGTAAAGCATTAAAAAGAGCAACGTTTTCTAAATATGTTACTGTAATATGAGAGCGTTCATACATGTTGCTATTAATAAAGCACAGTACTGTTCAATAAAGCCTCTGCAGCAGCATTACATGTATGTATGTGTTCCGACTTACGTCAAAATAAAATATTTAAAAAGTTATGTCCCAAACCCTGAGGTAACTCGAGAACCCCCTGTAGTGATCAGTCTCAGATGTTAGCTTGGACAGATATTATGCCATTCCTCCACATGGCATATGGAGCTTCTGTGGTAGAATGACAAACAACTTATATGCTCGGGTTTCTGCATGATCCACTAAATCTTAAGATTTGGCTAACAGACAGATGTCCTGACAGTTTCCTTTAGATTTTGCTAGTATCATTCAGAATTTATTATTCTATTACTGGTGGCAACTCAGCCTTGTCCAGGTGCAGCAAGTGCAGTGTGTTTTTTCCAAACATAATTCCCATTTAAACCAAAAGGTCCATTTTGTTCTCACCCTTCCACTATTTTTTCCCAATGGATTTCTGTCTTTTGCTTACTAGAAATGGACTGCAATGTGCTTTATATGAAAATCTGATGCTATTTAATGTCATTTAAGGTCAAAATATATAAACATTTAAAGTATTCACAAGCATTTGCTCAATTTCTGGAGAAGTGAGGGGATTTTCCGAAAAGCTTAGGACTTTAATTTGTTAGTTTTTCAAACCTTTTTTTTAACTAAAAGATTTACTGAGAAAGGATTTCCAATGATTTCACTGAACAAAATATTTTGTAAATATGTACTAATTTAGAATTTGATGCCTGGAGCACACTCAAAAAATAGTGGTGCCTCTCACCTTTCCATCACCTTTTAATTGTACTTTTTAATTGTTTGGGAATGGAGAAAACTAATTGTTGCAGTTTTGCATTTGGAATTATTGCATATTCTTGCTAGACACAAGACTACAAAGTCCACTATTGCCTGATTCTCCTCTTCATGTGCTCTACATTTTTAATGAGTGACAGATCTGGCCTAATCATGCACCCACACTGTTGTAGTGTGTGATAAATGTCTAACATTGTCTTGCTATAATAATAAGATTAGATTAGATTAGATGTGTGTATATAGTTCATATATTAAAATAAATAAATAAATAAATAATTTTATAATATATATATATATATACAATATAGGTGTGCTGTGTGTGCATGCACAAGGAAAGGGAGGAGGATGAGGAGTGTAAAGGATTAAGTGTGGGTGTGAAGGGTTCAGCGGGTTCAGTAGTCAGGATAATAAGCCTGGACTTTCAGAGAAAATGTGTTGCCTTGATTGCAACATATGTCTCTCTAAAATCCCTGAAACTGCAGTGTAAATGGTACCTTCATACATGTACCATTCACCCATGTAGATAACAGTCTGGATTTATTTATTTTGCAGTAAGAAGACAATGTCTGTCTTATCACAAAGCAAGCACATCCCCACTGCATTTCAATCCATCTGAGATGAGCTCACGCTCAGAAAAATGGTGGTGTTTCAACACAGAATTGATCTTTTATGAGTTTCAGGAATAATTTTCTGATACAACGATGATTGAAGATTTTGGAAGTACTTTCAAACCTGTATGGTTCTATTTATCGCAGTAGTATGACCGTTTCTTATGCAGCGCCTTCTGAGGGCTCACATTATATAAAAATGAAAATCTGTCATTGTGAACACACCCACTCACACCAGGTTCACTACAACAAATGTGACCTCTGCATTTAACCCATCACACGTGCACAGTGAATCAGTGAATCTGCCCCAGATTCCCTTCATTTGGCACAATGTTATGTACTGTAGATGACAAAATACTTCTTTAAAAACTTGTGTTTTTTTCCCTCAATGACAGTTCCTTTGTGAATTTTAGTACAAGAGGTGAACCACAACCTTTTTTTTATGTAAAGACTGAACCTTTGGTGGCTGCTCAGTTGATTCCCTGACCTGTTTTAAACGGTGTAACTTGAATATTCAACTTTTTACTCCCTGTCTTTTCTGAGTGTATTGCAGGGATCCATTTACAAATTTGTTCAGATCTGCAAAGTACAGTACAATTAAGTTAGCCAAAGCTATTTCTTTGTACTTTTTTCAGTTAAATAAAAATTAAAGACCATTTTTTCCTAAACTGCAATTTAGAAAATGTCCCAACATTTCTGGAAATACAGTTTTTTACTTTTAAACAGTTGTCTCGGCTAAACCTCTTCCTGGTTTCTGTGGCTGTAATGAATTGTCAAAATATTTACTATTTTAATGGCATAAATGATGTTTTTACCATTTCTGTGTGATGTAATTGAGCTCCGGTTGTGTGTCGTGTTTCAGGGAAAGCCGGAGCCGCCTCCTGAATCACAGATAGAAAATGGCACATCACAGGTCATCTCCACCAGCGATGCCAGAGTAAGGAAAAACACACACACACACACACACACACACACACACACACACACACACACATCCTGTACATTTTCTCTGTGTTTGCAAAAACCTTTAGTATGTGAATGAATTGTAACACATTTAATAACACACTGAAATCTGATTAATAAAATGAGACTTTTACTATTGTGTTTGTTTTTCCTTTTTCTCCAGTTGAGTCCTTCTCCTCCTCTCCAAGGATCTCTTTCTTTGGAAGATTCAGAGCTGCTCTCTTTCTATTCGTCCCAAAGCCTGTCTCACCTCTCCTGTCTGGGAGACGCCATTGACACGCTGTTCAGCAGTGTTCAGGAGAACCAGCCTCCGCGGATCTTCGTTTCTAAGGGGAAGAGTCTCATTGTGACGGCTCACAAGCTGGTGTTTATTGGTGATACACTCGCACGTCTGCTCAGCTGCTCTGACCTCAGGGCAAAGGTTGGTCAACTCACTGAATTATTTTTTTTAATTCAGGTTTAAATCTCTGCAACCACAATTACAACAGAAATTATTCAGTGAGTCACCAAATCTTACACTGCAGTGCAATTCCGTTTAAGATTTAGACCAGGGATGTCCAACTCCGGTCCTGGAGGCCGGTTTCCGGCACAATTTGGTGATTTCCCTGGTCAAGCACACCTGGTAAGACTCACCTGCTAATTCCCAGGTTCAGGGAGTGTGTTTTAAGTAAGGGAACTACCAAACTGTGCAGGACAGCGGCCCTCCAGGACCGACTTTGGGCACCCCTGATTTAGACAGACAGAGCTTCCCCAGCTACACGCAGGCTGTAGAGAGACAGACAGCTCCCCCAGCTACACACAGGCTGTAGAGAGACAGACAGCTCCCCCAGCTACACGCAGGCTGTAGAGAGACAGACAGCTCCCCCAGCTACACACAGGCTGTAGAGAGACAGACAGCTCC
>JBBIGC010000013.1:550445-576841 GCA_037576955.1 Lepidarchus adonis | reverse complement strand
CTCTCTCTCTCTCTCTCTCTCTCTCTCTCTCTCTCTCTCTCTCTCTCTCTCTCTCTCTCTCTCTGTCTCTCTCTCTCATGTCAGGGGTTGAGTTGAGGCTAACAGGGTGTGAAATTAGACTGATGATTTTAGGAGCTTGTTATACTTTAGCGCTACAGTCTGCATGCTTGTGTAAATCAGAGGTGTCCAGTCTGCTCCAGCACGCACGTCCGCTGAAGAAGGAGGTTAGTACTAAAGCAAGCAGGACAGGGCTACTCCAGCAGCTTTGGCTGAAGTTTTACAGCGAGTGAGTATAACGTATGCATAGTTTTCATACAGCATATGTTTACATGGAGAGTGATATAGCACACTACTTGTACAGAGGTGGGTGGGCATTGTGTTCCCTCTCTAATACACAAGTTGTCCAAAATAAAGTCTAAATTTAAAGAAATAGACTTAATGCCACATGGTCACTTTTGCAGAATTGTAGTTTCCTAAACCAAATTCCTGAATTGTCATTATAGTCGTCTGAAATCTGGCACTAATGTTACATTTATTTCACTGATTTGAATATTTATAGCTGGATTCAAAAAGCATAATTTTCATGTAAATTTTTTGGTTTTATGGCTGTTCTTCTCAAATCAGATGTGCAGAAAAATGTGATTTGACCTAGTGATGGACTATACTGCTAGGATTCTGATTGCATTTGTTGTAAGGAATTGAATTGGACCTTACGGATGTCTTTAATTGGTTCTAGATAGCACCATCTTTAAATGTGTAACGGTTTGTTTTGTGAGGTGATTGACAGATGTGTTGAAGTTGAGAGATTAGATGAACTGTAAACGACCCTGACGGAGAGAATTCTGAGACATTGACAGGTTTCTTCATCTCTCTGTTCTCTCTTACTGTTCTACATGTACTCGTCTATTTACTCTGAAGTTCTCTCTCCTTCCGTCAGTTTCTTTTGTCTTTGCTCTCTCTCTGTCTCTCCTGTTGCTCTCTCTCTTGATCTAGTGGTTTGACTATTGTGTTTTTAAAAACCCACTGATTGCTTTGTTGTGAAGGTGAACTCCCTTCTTCCATTGCTCATACTGGTACCTGCGTTACTACCTCCACCTCTCCTCCTCTACCTCCATCATCTGCCAAGCTATGTCCAGCTAGGCCCCCCCCCACGAAAGAGTCGACACCGCACACTTAGCATCACCTGATGGATTCCTGGCAGATGAACACACACACTGATGTGGCTCCTGGCTGGACTGCTCGAGAGAAGCCCAAAGAGTTGACGGAGGTGGCAACTAGTTTGAGAAGACACCACCTCTGTCTCACTCTCACCTGGCTCACCTACACATCCTGCTCACACACTGCTGAGCCAGACGCAGTGTGGACTTCTCGGTGTTGCATGGTGGACGCACAGTGGTTTAAACGCTATGACCACGTGCGTTTATCGTGCTAATTCAGCAGCTCTGCTGTGGACATCAACAAACAGAACTCTGACTTTCTTTCTGCTGTTTTGGGTCAGAACACACGAACAAAGCTCAAATAACGGACGATTTCCTGTTGGAATTTGACATTTTGACATTTCTGTTAATGAACCTGGAGGAACCGTTTGTCTTTTAACAGGATGTACCACGATTTTACCCAATGAAAGAAAAATGAACTTTCCAGAAACATCACGAACTTAAAGTTTATTAAAACCGTTACCTGGGAGCTGCTGCACGTTTTAAATACAGACTGACTTTTAAATGAAGGCATTACATGTGTGGACGGATGTGATCCACCATCATCGCTGACCTAACGCCATCTCTGCCTGAAGGAAAGTAGCATCACCAGCTCTGGGATTAAAAATGCCATTGTGATGAACCTTGTCTACACTGTGGATTATGGACTTTTGCTTAATCAGAATGATTGGACTGGTTTCTCTCAACATGATCTGTCGAGTTCAACAAGCACTTTTTGGTGCTGAGACTGAATCTTGCAAGTTTTTTTTGATGGTTGATGCAGCTCTACAGGTCACTCATTCATCAATGACTGTTTCTGTTCATCAGAAATCATTAAAAGCATCAAAGACTATGAACCAGAAACTCCGAAAACCATCACACGTCTCCTTTACAAAGTGAAGGTCAAGCAAAAAGAGCAGTCCCCTGCCAGCCAGCCAATCAGCACATTCATTTTCTGATGATCCCTGTCCGCACTTCTCTGCCTCTTCTGATTGGACACTTGTTGCCTAGATACAGTGCACACTGCCGTGTGGTTGGGCCATAGCCAAGCCAGTGAGGAATCAGGTGTCAATGGTACCAGGAAATACCCTTTTTTCCCAAGATGCATTTGTTTTTGATAAAGTTATCACAGTGCATTTGGTTTTGTGGGTAGAAAGGGGTTATTTTATTAATTTCTTTTGGATATTTTGCGTGCTAGTTTAGATTAAGCTTGGGATGATGAGGTTTGTAGCTTTATTTCTATATTCGTTGGAATAGACAGTATGGGGGCAAGCATGCATTTCATAAAATTTATGTTCAGTTTACTTTGATATAATTTATGGAACATTGTTTTTGGACAGACAGAAAGGCAGGTAATGGGTTGAAAATGGTTTTATTGATAGATTTTTGTCTTCTTTTTTTTTTCTCTTCTTTTCTATCACCCCCCCCCCTTTCTTGCTGTCCCTCCCGGCCTGGTGTTTGTCTCTCTCTTGCTCTGTCTCATCCCTCCCTGTACCCACATGGGTCTTTTTTTTTCTTTTTGGTCATCCTCTCTTTTCAGAGCACCACTCCAAAGGCATTTGCTGCACGCAAGATTTCACTGTCTAGTGAGTAGTTCCATCTTTTCTTGTCTATATTTAATGGCCTCGCTTGACTGAAAGTACATTTGGCCTCCTTATGCATTTGGTAATAGTGTTAGCTGCTGACACTTATTTCAGTACTTTCATGTGTAACTTTTATATCTGACTTCTCTAAAGGTACTAAACCAGAAGGAGCATCTGTAATTGAAACAGAGTCTGGAGGTGGAGCCAGTAGGAAAAGGAGGTGGGGCTCCAGCACAGCGGTTACTGCCAAGAAACCATCTATAAGTATAACCACCGAATCACTGAAGGTACAGGTTTTCAGAGCCCAGCATCAGATAACCATCTGTTATTGTACAGTTCATTGACTATTGCATGTGGTTAGCAGGTCTTTTTTATATAAACCAAGCTATATTTTTCTTTTTCTTCTGTTGCTTAATATCTCCTCATTTACGTTTGGCTAAATTCAGTAAATCTGTTTTAAATATGTCAAGTCAAATTTATTTATACAACTGACGTTGTCACAAAGCAGCTTTACAGAGTTTATAGAATCCGGGTCCAAGCCCCAATAAGACAAAGCGACAGTGGCAAGAAAAACTCCCTAAATATAGGAAGAAACCTTGAGGAACCAAGGCTCAGAAGGGAACCCATCCTCCCCTGGTCGACACAGGAGAGCAATAAAAAGAGAAGAAAACTATGAATAAATAAAATCAGAAGTTCAATGTTAAGAGGCTTCTGTAGTTCCTTAGGGGAGATCAGGCTTTCTGTCCATGCTGCTCTCTTAAGAGTGAGACATGAATCGACAGACACAGACAGACAGACAGACAGAGAGAGAGAGCCTGAGAGACTGTTAGGGACGTTCAATGTTATGGATTATTTAAAGTAATGAATATTGTGGTCTGAGTGCAGGAGCTCCGGCAAAACTCTCTATGACAGCACAGCTAAAGGGGAGAACCAGGAGGTAGCACAGACATGAGGGCAAGAAATAAGCTTATTTGTTGCAACCATATGCATGTATTTTTTTTCTTTTTATTTCTGTTTGCAGTCACTGATTCCTGACATTAAGCCACTGCAGGAGGCTGTAGTGGAGCTGCACCCAGACGAGGGTCATTTCTCTGGTGATGAGGACTCCAACCAGCAGGCTGACCATGAGGAGGACCAGGGGCTTAAGATTAGACGTACTGTAACACAGGTGCACTATTATTTCTGCAGGTTTTTAGAAACCTTTAGAATGCTTCCATTGTTAGGCATCATTATTTCAGGACTAGTTTAAGCCAATTTTGTATGTTTTGTGCTCGTTTATTATTCAGATTGTCCCATCTGAAGGACAAGAAAATGGACAGAAAGAAAAGGAAGAGGATGAGGATGAAGATGAGGAGCAGACAGAAGGAGAAAAGGAGAAACCGCTCAGGAATCAGAGGCGAGAGAGCGTATCGGAGGTTTCCTTGGAAACGCTGGAGGGAGAATCCACGAAAGGTGAACGAGAGGTTTTGGTGGTAGTTCCCAATTTTGATGAAACTGCTCATCGGTAACACATTCTTATTCTTTCTCTCCGTTTGAACTGGAAACAAGTCTCCAGGTCGACTTAGACGATTAAGCTTTGTGTTGAATGTGTGTTCTCTTTTCTTTCTGTCTTTTTTCCAGTGACTCCTAATGATTTGTTGGTGCGGCGGTCCATCAGTCAGCAGAAAGTGTCCGTTACCATTGATGACCCTGTGCGCACGGGCCGTCAACTCTCTCCTCCTCGTGGCAAAATATCCCCCATCATCCACGTCTGCAACTTGGTAAGAACAGAGTCAAGCTAAACTAAACACGTCTTTGCCTCTGCAAATGCACACTGTAAAAAAAAAAATAATAATAATGTCCCATGTTGCAGTAACAAACTCTAACATTTATATGGAGTGTTACTAAGATAAGTAGTCAGTGTGTTGCTTTTTATTTCTGTGTAGGTACGTCCCTTCACCTTGGGCCAGCTGAAGGAGCTGTTGAATCGCACTGGAGCAGTGGTGGATGAAGGCTTTTGGATTGATAAGATTAAATCACACTGCTATGTCACTGTGAGTCTCTTTCCTCCATCTTTTTATGCTGCATGTGTTCATCAGTCATCCTTTGAATCGTATTTTGCCTCAGAATGTTTAAGGTAACTTGATCTTTACCTGATATCATTTAATGTTGAATTTTTTTGCTCAGTATGCCAGTAAAGAGGAAGCAGTAGCGACACGTGAAGCACTGCATGGAGTGAAATGGCCGACTAGCAATCCCAAAGTACTCCGAGTGGACTTCTGCGAACAGGAAGAGGTATGCATCATCAAAAATCACATTTTAGACAAAATAGGGATAAACCTACCAGGTATTAACAGGTTAAAAGCTGATTTTTAAAAAATCCATCTTCCCTTTTCACCCTGTCTTACTTCCTCGTCCCACTCTTTCTCCAGTTGGATTTCCACAAGGGTCTGCTACCCGGAGACGATGTGCGGGTCCCTGTGCCTGGAGCCCGTCCTGCTGCCCCTCCACCCCTTATGCCTCCAGTACGGGAGCGAGAGAGGGAGCGGGAGAAAGAGAGGGATGGAGGAATACCAGCAGTGAGAGACCAGTGGGCTGAGCGAGAGCGCGAGATGGAGCGCAGAGAAAGGACAAGGTCAGAGCGAGAGTGGGACAGGGACAAAGTGCGAGACTTTGGCAGAGACGAGCGAGATCCAAGTAGGAGATCAAGATCGCGTGACAGGGAAAGGAGGCGTAAGGAACGAGGGAAGAGCAAAGAGAGGAAGGTGGAGAAGAAAGGTTAGAGGACATCACATTTTAGCCATAACTGTCTGCTTTACGCTACTGCTACATATGTGCTTCTGAAAAGAATGATGATTTCTAATTTTTGCCTGTTAACCCTTTTGCCGTAGATAAACCAGAGGAGCCTCCTGCCAAACTACTGGACGATCTGTTCCGCAAAACCAAAGCAGCTCCATGTATATACTGGCTGCCACTCACTGAAGAACAGGTCAGAGGCTTGCACCCCCACACACACCCTTCTAAAACACTGAAGTATTATTATTTAATTAATAAATAAATAAAATATAAATAATAATACAACAAAATATAATAAATAAATATTTACTAATGCCACTACCAACACATTTAGAAATTGTATTTATTGTAGGTTTACAAATGCAGTAAAACCAATAAAATGCAGACATTTTAGCATATTATTCCAGGGGCTGCTGAACGCATGGCTCTTCTGTAGAAATATAATGGTGACTTTTTTTAATTTAATTTCATTTAGTTTCATTATTTTTTTTAAGTAAATGTTTGCCAATATGATTATTGTATGTGCTCATTAGCCTTGGTCCAATAAAAGGTATCAGATATTAAGAATTTAATACATAATCTTCCATTTTAATGTGCCAAGACCTTTTTATTGTCATTTATTTAACCATTCCCTGTGCAAATGGGGGAAAAACAGGTACATGTGATCTTTGTGAAAAGGAGCAAAGTAATTTTCGATATCTGGTAATTGTGGTATTTAGCTAATGTAGCTTTAGAAGGTGAGAGTTTAAGGCTTTATTATAATCCTCTATAATCTGGTGCTTGATATTGTATCACGATCGTGATCATAATTGATCAATCCTTTGATACATTCAAGCCTCATTCTTTTTTATATAAGGTTTTCATGTCCGTCTTGCTCTCTTTCTGCTCTCCACAGGCGGCTCAAAGAAGTATGGAGCGAGCAGAGAGGATGAAGGAGCGAGAAAAGAGGAGGAAAGAGCTGCAGGAGGAAGAGGACAAAAAACGAGAGGAGGAGCGGAAGGAGAGAGCCCGTGCTCGCGAGAGGGAGGGAGGTAATGCAGGGAGTGGTGGAGGAAGCTCCAGTCGTCCAGCAGAAGGAGAGCGGGACAAGGAGAGAGAAAGAGAGAGGGAGCGCGATCGGGGTAGGGAGAAAGAGGTAGAGAAGCGGAGAGATGGAAACAGAGGCAGAGCGAGTGACTCCAAGCCCGCGGGGAACAGCAGACGTTCGCGGAGCCGCAGTAACCCCACCAGGGACAGACGGCGTTGAGTGTGTGTGGGGTGTGTGCGGTACGTGGACGAACTTTGGTTGCCCTCTCTTACCTACTGGAGAGAAACTTCAGCTCTGAAGGTCTACTTATTGTTTAAAACTTTTTTTTTTTGGTTGGTTGGTTTTTTTTCCCCCCGTAATGAACACTTACACATAGACGTTGGTAGCATCTCACACATACTGTTGTATCTGCTGTAAATCCTTTTTATTTCAGGGGCTTCCCTCAGTTTTTTTTTCCTTCATGTGTGTAAAACTTGAGGGTTTTCTGGATTAAACGTTGGTCACATCTTCATCTTCATCGTGCACCAAGGGCCCCAGTATTACATTTTTCCACTCCTGAAGGACTTTTATTTTTTAAATGAAATGCGGAGACGGCTGTGGCCGGCGGGCAGTAAACGCAGTGCGGGATGATTGGAGGGAGAGGTGATCTTTCTAGTTATTTTGACAATTTGAATTAATTTATTTAAAATTCCCTTGTGCAAATAGTTTGGTCTAATACTCGGGAGTGTTAAAAACCATTAAAACCTTTCAGACCCTAAAGCACTGAATGACTGACTACTATCTCACATTGATCCATAGTTTAGAAAGGTGCTATAATGAAGGAAAACCAGTCCTCTCTCCCTCCTCCTTCATTGCCTCCATCCACCCGCGTCTCCCTCTCCCTCTTCTCGTTGAAGTTTCTAGTCTTCAGTTATTTAGCGTTGTCCTCTGTGAATCAGAAAAGGGAGAAATCTAACCTTTTATAGAGAGGAACAATACAAGTTTTAATAATGTTTTAAAGTTGAGTTTTGTTTTAGTTTGAGAGATTCCTATTTGCTTTTTTTTGATTATTTTTGTTGAGTATGCAGAATGTATAAAGAATAAAAAAAGGAACTAAAGGAAACGGTTGTTTGTGAACATTTATTAAAGTCCCCGTTAAGTGCTCAGTTCACACTGTAGCAGACAATTCAGATCATTTCCAATGTAACAGATGAGCTGGAAGTCGCAGGCGTTTTTCAAAATGGCAGATATACAAACTCAATGACAATCAACTGAAGCTGGATTATTTTTGACTGCTTCCATCTTTCAAATGGCTTTTAATTAACCCCCTGAGATTGTCCAGTCCCAACACTGTACATTAACTACTGTAAATAACACACAAAACCAGAATAAAGAGAGAAAGGAGTTTATTAATAAAGACAAGATACAGGAATGTTTTTTAACTCTTTTGCAGGAACACTTTCTTTTAAAAAAAAAAAAAAAAATCTCTTAAAAGGTAAACGTTCATTTAAGTGCAAAATCTTTGCTAGTGATATTAAATATATTTAAAAAGTTAAGCAAAAATCCCTTGTTTTCTACAGCAGATGTGAGAATATAAACAGTAGCTCAGTATGATGCTTCATACTCCCTAATAATTTAGTAAGGTTGACAGCGATCAGAGAACAGGTACAGTTTTGTCAGCAGGCTTGCGTCAGTGCACTTTCTGACCACCAGGGGGAGGCAGATCCCTGTAGCTGCAGACTGTGCACTTTAATGTATGACCAACTTTGGGGGGACTTCTTTTTTCAGTGTCCATATCCTTTTTTTTAGGCATTACGTGTGCAGGTGTGGGAAAGTAATAAAGATCAAAACGTAAAATAAAGATACAGGAAAAGACAGCAACATATAACCTTGGCAGCAAAAAATGCATATGTCAGTAAAAGCAGTGTTGGTCCAGCAGTGAGACTGACGCGCTCCTCGCTCAGTGTGGGTTGTGTTGGGGGAGGCTGTGGGTGGTGCACACTTTGCTCATGTGGCAGGAGTGACAGAGGAGGTGGGAGTCCAGAGGGAAGCACTGGGAACCAGGCTTATCAGACAGCTGCTTCCCGCACTCCTACACGGGAGAAAACACGATATTCTTAGTACGTTGATGCATCTGCGCTTCTGAATTATTCAGGAGCAGAAAAGCTAAGAAATCCAGAACAGTTTCAAATGTTTTCAATACTGGCAATATACTTTATAAAAACATAGTTCCATCAAAAACAACTGAAGATTAAACACATCACATTATTGGCTGGATTTTTCGTTAATTTTCTGCAACTATTCTAAAACAAGAATAGAAGACGAGGGAAGCTGAATTGGTTCCTAGCGGTCAGTCACTCAAATATGCACGGTCATTTAAATTACTTTTAGAAACATGTTCAACTTCATGATACACACGTTCATATTCAGCTATTTATCGTAGATTGTCTGATGCGATTTTCTTCTTGTACGTTTCCATGGCAGCAAAGTGCATGAACTTGTATGGAAGCTCAGCTTCACTGGATCCTATGAAGCTGCTTTTTTACTGCAGAGAAGCTGAATGGTTATTGGATAAATGCAGAGAAGCTGAATGGAGCAGTGGGCTGACCTGGACGATTATGCTGAACCCCCGTTTGATAGTCGACATTTTTAGCAAACTCTACATAATGGTAGACAGCGCAAATACAGTTCACTTGCTTTTGGAAAAGCCATTTAATAATCTTACTTATGAAGACCGACCAACCATGGTGCATAACTCAGGGCTGTGACAATTTTTTTTTTAAATGATATATAATTTTTTTAAAAAATGATTTGTACATGAATTATGACATTTTATCAAGAGGCATGGTCAAGTGTTATAATTTATATATTTATAAATAACACTGCTGACCATGCCTCCTGATGAAATGTCATAATTCATGTACAAACAGTAGTTTATGACGCAGGCCTAGAATGAGCTTCCTGTTTGAAAGACTAGCAGCCGCCACTGACTTGCACACACACTCTGATTTCTCAGAAACAGAAGATTCAGGCCAAAACACGTTTCAGTGAATGTTTCTTGCTTTGTTCTTTTATATGTATTTGCCCCAAATAAACAGATTTTGCTCATTTGTAAATCAACTTTATCTGTGATCAAGAAAACAAATACAATTGTGATAATTTCATTCCATCAAGTGCCACGGTGCAACCATTGCTTAACCAGTGAGGAAAAATACGTGAGCATGTAACCCATTCTGCCTGAGACTGGTTTTACAGAAGCTCCATTGCAGCAGTGCTCCTCTCCTCCCTGGAGACTCTACTTATCATTTCATCTATCTGATCAAATCTGACAATCCAGCAAGACAACGGGGTATGAATTTCCACTCTACGCCCTCAAAAATGGTTCCTCGAGTGTTCTTTAGTAGAAGTTTTATGTATAGAACTCTGAAAAGTGGCAAAAATGGTTCTATGTTGTACTAAAAAGGTTCTTGACTTCTTCAGTGGTCCATTTTAAATGGTTCTCTAGGATGGAAATCCTGCAGTGCACTTGTTTTTTAAAGGAACCATAATAATCCACCAGAAAGGATCCCATTATTGTTAGAACCCGTTTTGCTAAAAGTGTACAAGATCTACAGAACACAAAAGCTATCCATCACCCTACTGTAGCAGTCAGGACTCGTAGTAAGGTTCTAACGGAGATGGACACACTCCCTGTGCCACCATGTCTTTATTTTAGCAGATTGAGTGTGGGAGGTGGAAAAAAAGATGAAAAATGTTTGTAATAAAAGTAATAACAGATCACATACCTCACAGTGATAGCACTCAAAGTGATAATCTTTGTTCATGGACACCACCCTGAGAATCTCCTCACTGCCCTGAAACACAGGAACATGGAACAGTCAAAACACGTGGTGCACAATTCAATGCCATCACCTAGTCAAAGTTTGGGGAAACCGACCGTTTCCAAGGACAACCACTGCTCTAGTAACGTTTCGGTTTCCCTTGCGTAACCACACCTTGGTCATGATTTCTAATTACTTAACGAGTTGAAGGAAAGTGTGTAACAACCAAGACATGTGCATAGAACCAGGATGGAGAACCACTACTATTACGTATTCAAGAACATGAGCTCTGGCGACAAGAAAAAATACGATGTTTTTGTCTAAAACCTAAAAAAACGAACAGAACTGGATACTCACCTCAGCAGGTAAAATGGGTTGTAAACAGGCAGCACATTTAGGAGCGAATGTCCTGAAATACAAAATAACCACATGAGACAAGATCACTGACCAATGCAAAGAAGGATTCTCATGATTACATCATCTACAGGTCTTCATCACTTGGGTTTCTTATTCCTCAATGTGCTTCAAGCTGCGGATACATTACTCAGGAGAAGAACAGACTGTTATTCGTAGATATGTTATATTTATTATGTTTGTAAATGGAAGAGTCATTAAACATTGATTGGACGAAGCTGGTGTCGCAAGACACCTTGGAAAATGACCATAATGTTTTAGTTTAAAGGTCTTTGAGAAGTTCTGGTTGTTGGAGGTCAATAGAGCTGAGAAATGCTACATCTATGACTGGAGATCCAAAGTTTTGACCAAAAACTGCAGAAGAACGCGCTGTGCTTCTGTCCCAGATGATCTCTGATATAACAGTTGTACCAACAAACATTATGTGGAATCACTTTGTGACGATTCAACCCAACAAAACTGATTTAATCTTCCATCATGTTCCATCTACTTGGTCAGCTGGCTTTCCACTGAACAGCTGCCGCATTGTTTTATTATATTTTCAGAATTCACTTTGTCATTGGCGTGACAGAATGAGCATTATGTTTAATAATTATGGTTGGGACAGATTTTTAACTACTTTTTTTTAAGTCAGGTAAGTCCATTAAGAACCCTTTCTCATTTACAATGACGACCTGGCCAAGAGGCAGCAGCAACAATATATATGTATATATATATATATTTATTTTTAAATGCTACAAGAGAAAAACAATTAAGACAAAGACTATTTATATATGCAGAGTAATCAAGTCAATCTTAATGCAGCCAAAAGCAGGCACATTGGTTAGAAATGATTAATTGTAATAAATAGTTGAAGGTAGATAATGAAATGGTGAACGTTGGTGATTTTTGCAGCTCGTTCCAGCAAACTGAAATGAGGAACGACCAAGAGCGGTACAGACTATGGGTTTGATCATTATTAAATTACTCATTCCTATTTTTAAGAATTGTTATTGTTAACTTTTATTAGTGAAACAAAGATGAGAGAAATGTCCTTACATATCTATATTGGTAAATAGTATTTAGCCATAACAATTAAGTTAATCACAGAAAAATAAATATTTATGTATATTGGGCGATATGGCAAAAATATCATGATAATTTAGGACTTTTTTTTTTTTTACCATACACAATGTCACAACATAAACTTTTCCATCTGTTACCATGGAACAAAGTCAGAAGTGCAATATTTAGAAAATAAATCAAAAGTATAAATGAGTACAAAAGATGTATATTCAGCATTTCTCGCACTATTATACAGTAAATTTACTATGATGACACTAAAGATGAGCTGAACAGTGTTTAAATACTGACGATATCATGATATGCTCAGAAAGGATCCAACCCATTATATTTTTCCAAAAAATTCAGTAGGGGTGTGACAAAATATCGATATGGTGATATATTGTCATCCGTGCTCACGTGATACGATAATCATTACACCAATGACAATATTAATATTTAAATTATCAAGTATTCGCCACCAATTTGACTCAGCAGCATTGCTACTTCTTTTCTCCTGTGGTTAATGCTGCCTGACTGAGTGCAGAGACTTGTGTGAAAGCTGAAGAACTTCCCAACAGATCGACAGCAGAGAAAGCTCGGCTGAGAGACGCCCCAGCCACATTTAAAAAGTCTAAAGTCTGACGTTGGCTTTTAGAACATTGACGGGAAAAGGCATGGAATATTTTGTGACAACTGTATCTTTGCACGTCACTTTACCAAATTTTAATAGCGATGGATGACGCTAGGAGTAAAAACACCTCGCTAGAGCACTTCTTTAAAAAGGGAAAAAGACCCAGTAATATAAGTGTGCAGGATTGCACATCCCCACCAATATCTAGCATTTGCTGAACCATCCTCAACAATAATTTAGATCAGACAGAAGTGTAATTCTCCAAATTTCATCTGGTATACACAGGGTTAAAACTAGCTGGATGTCGCGGAAGGCATATTTTCATGGGGAGCAATGCATTGTGGACTATGTAGTGTCTGGTCCGGGAAAAGTAAGTGAAAAGAGTTGCGCTATGGGAGTTGTAGTTCGGTTGGTAGCATGACGCTAGCACAACATGCCAAGTGACAAAGAAGAAAACAAAAATAAAGCACTGAAGCTGAAGTAGAGGTTTCTCTGTGCTTCCGACCGCGGTCGCAAAGCAAATACAGGAAAGGTAACAATAGCATTTCTGTTACTTATGTAAATTAATGGCACATCCCCGTGTTTCTGTGATCCATCGCTACGTCATTGTCTAGCGAAATATCGATTATTGAAAAATTGCTGTATCGTGACATCAATATCCGATACCACATATCATATCGTGCGATTCCCACCTCTAAAATGCAGGCGTCACATTTTGTTTTAGTGCACTTTGTGAGAGATTGAGTGTCATGACAAATAGTCACATTTATCATAATCTCCAAAGTCCTGAGCATCCTCCACCGTGAACCCATCCCGTCTTCAGGCTCTGCATTTATATTAACATTAACTTGTTGCTCTGGAGATACAGGTCTGCTTCTGAACTATTCAGCTTCTCTGCTGCTGACTAACACATCCACATGAGTAAAACATACACCTGTGCTTGACTTTTGGCCATTTATTTCTCCTCTATTCCTCCGCTCCTGCTTTGATAGTAGGGTGAGGTAAGACGATTTTTTGGATTCGGAACATCTGCA
Source organism: Lepidarchus adonis (assembly GCA_037576955.1). Classification (NCBI taxonomy): domain Eukaryota; kingdom Metazoa; phylum Chordata; class Actinopteri; order Characiformes; family Lepidarchidae; genus Lepidarchus; species Lepidarchus adonis. The sequence continues at coordinate 563,337 of JBBIGC010000013.1, read as the reverse complement.
CTGCATGAAGTTAGTTGTGTTCTTCCTGCACTGACCTGTTATAGTCGGAGACACAGTAGACGTTATTGAGGTAGTCCACTGTGAAAGGAACACCGTCCAGAGTCTTCGAGCAGACAGTGCAGCGGAAACAGCCTGGATGATACGAGTTCCCCAAGGCCTGTAGAATCTACACACAAGATAAAACTGCGTTCTTTAAGCCGCCCCACAGTTTGTAGCACTCTTCCATGCTCGGGCAGATGTTACCAAATAAAAAGTGCCTTTTATATAGCGATTACAATGAATAATGTTACTACATATGTAGTGATTTACATTTACATACTAAAACATAAAGCAAAACAGCTTCATTACCTGCTCCAGGATCAGATGACCACACACACTGCACTTCTCAGCAGCTGCTTGGAAACCTGAAAACTAAGGGGGGAAGAAAAATGAAGAAATTGTTCCAACTACGTTCCCCACTAAAACATGGCTGGATTCACTGTAACTCATTTTCCTTACCATGTAGTCCTCTTTACAGTACACCGACCCACTGACGTTGTAGAAGTCTTTGTTTCGTAGTGTGCGACCTAGAGAGAGAGAGAGAAACACCTTGGAGTGAATTGTATAAACAAGGATGAAGATAATGTTCATTTAGACGAAGGATTATCGTCTGTAGAATGATCATAAACAAACAATATGACCCAAATTCAGGTTCCATGTCTGTTACAAAGCTGTAGCCCTCTCTCTTCTGTTGGTTGCTGATGGTAATGGAAATACCAACTGAGTTAGTGTTTAAGAGCAGGTTGATGTGGAAAATATCCTTTTTACAACACTTATTACGCTTCACAATATTTTGTTTTTCTAGGTTTTTAAACTTGAGAAGACAAAACTTGAACACAATAATCATTATATTGAAGATAATGATACATAACTAATGATATCAATAGAAATGGCCACTGACTGAAAAAAATTTCCCCCTATACCAACCTCCATCAATATTTATTCAAAGATAATCGTGTCAACAATAACTGAACTGTTTAGTATTAGGCCTGGCTGAATTAAAAACTTAAATGTTCAGTAGGGGTGTGACAAAATATCGATATGGTGATATATTGTCATCCGTGCTCACACGATACGATAATCATTACACCAATGACAATATTAATATTTAAATTATCAAGTATTCGCCACCAATACTGAACCTGCAGTGGACTCACATTTAACATTAACCTTGTCTAATGACTTGTAATATATTTATGTGCTTAAAACAGCTTATCACTTACACCAGGGGTCGGCAACCCGCGGCTCCGGAGCCTCTTCAGCACCTTGCTGTGGCTCTGTTTGGCCTTGACATTTTTTTATTTTTTTATTTATTAATTAAACTTTTAATTATATATTTTATTTTTGCTTATTTTGTTAGTTATCTTGGAGTTTGAGGTGATACTTTAACATTGTGTAATTATGTAACTTTATTAGCAGTGTAAATAAAGTGAAATGCGCCATAACGCACTCTGGTTGCTATGGTAACGGGTAAACGTTCATTTCAGAATAAGTTTGCTGTTGTGGTGATCTCAGGGTTTTCTGTCATGACTTTCATCCAGAATAGCGGCAAAGTTGAGCCTCTAACACACTTAGAAGCTATGGAATGATGATCGTTTTTTCTTGTAAATTTTGGTACAGTCGGTGGTTGAAGACTCCTGAATGTTTATAAGTTTATAAGCTGTGTTCTGATTTGCGGCTTTAGTTGAAGAGGGGCAAAATGGCTCTTTTGATAGTAAAGGTTGCCGACCCCTGGCCTATACCAAGCTGCTTTAATGAAAAGTGGAGTTGAATTATTTGAGGAAATGTATTTTTTAACGCCAGTGTTTTCATTGCAATTAAAATATAACTTATTAACCCAAAACCATCAGTTCTCTGGATTTATGGCTTGCTGTTGCATGTATTGTGCAATACTGCCAAATCACAAGCTCTGCATTATTAATCATTATCATTGAACTGTACCAATTAAAACTCGTCAATGTTGAATAATAAGATACAATTAATATGGCAAAAATAGCACTCTTTAAATGTATGGTTGAAATACAATATTGGTTTAGCACAAGAAACAGTTCCATGCAAGAAACCCTGAGGTGAACCTCTAAAGAGAGTGGCCATAATGACCTGTAGATAATGTGTGACCGCTGGCGGTTGACTCACCACAAGACACACAGGTGAAACAGCGCACGTGATAGAGACTGTCCAAGGCCTGGCAAGCGTTATCCGCACCGTACACACCTTTACCGCACTTCACACATGTTCCTGAAACAGAAAGAAGAACTGTTATTCACTAAACTCATTAATACACAACTAAGAACTGCTTTGAAGTGATTTTAGCCACGTACGCCTAAAGACTCCTAAACTGGGACATCATCAGCGAAACAATGCCATTCTCACAGAACCCCATCCTGCCTGGATTCGAGGACATTTCTGTGGGATGTGAGTCATGCATTCTTTGGGCTGAGTAATGACCAGCATGTTTGTTTAGCATTTAAACACAGCTCAACAAACGAGCCTTGATCCACACTCCAGAGTCCTTCCGCTAGCTACGCTAATAACAGACATGCTAGTTTAGCGCAGTAGCAACTGAGAGGCAATCACAACAAACAAACACACAAACAAACAAACAGTCTCCGAATTTGTGCAGGTACTTTAAAGACGGGATTATTTGTCACAACAATTGCAACGCAGACACACACCCTGTTATAGTGAGAGAACCTTCCCTCAGGACTCAAATACCTGAACTTGCCATAGCACATGTCTGTGCATGCCCCTACACACACACACACACTTCCCTGCCCAATCTACTGTATTTCTGCTCTGGTATGACCTGCGGAACGGGCAGCCTGTAATTTACAGACTGCATAGTCATTATACGCGGTCTGAGGAGATATTTTTTGCTTGTGTGTAGTCTATTCAAAAATGCCTGTGTGTAGCCTTGGGTGGAGGAGCAGTATATTTGCTCATGGGCATGAATGAGGTATGGAGGCTGACTTAGAGGCCTGGGTGGAGGGGTCGTGTCTAAATGTCTGTTTGCTCTTTAAACGCTGATCTTTGTTGGGACTGACTCAGTTCTGCGGTTTAGACTTGCCTTGACACCAGCTGCAATGTTTTTTCGACTCCCAGTCACTGTGCAAGTCGCTGCAAGTCTGAATATTCCCAAGCGCTTCACACACTCGCATCTCAAAACCTCCACTAGTCATAACTAGACTTATATGTGTTATGGGGGGGGGTCAACTTTTCTCACCAAAGAACTCCTGGCGATCCAGGGCCGCAGACTGTGCCTCCCTCACTGTTGGATGCTCCTCCAGCTGGGGTTTCCCTCCTGGTGCAGCAGGGGCTGAAGGTGTAGAAGTAGATGGCGGCTCTTTCAGGGTCAGTCCTCCGAGCAGGTCCTCTCACTCCAGTGCCATGTCCCGCAGCAGGAGCCTGGTCAGCTCCTGCTGGTAATGAGTGCCCGGCAGATCCGAGTGCCTCATTCGCTCGCCCATCCTTTGCTCCGCACCACTCCACCACTCGGGCTCCACTTTGTGGCCCGTCGCCGCCGGGTGCTGGTTGACCGCCGGTGGGTATGAGTGACGTCCATCTTGGAAGCCTCTCTCCAGGTAGTCCCTCCACACCTCCATTGGGGGTGCCCCTGCTTTCCCCACCCCTGTAGCTGGGTAGACCTGTCCGGAGGTGGTGCCACCTAGCTGGGTGGAGGAAAACGGCAGCTGCTGAACAGCAGGGCCAGGTGTAGTATGCCGGATGTCGTAGCCTAAGCTGATCCCGCTGGTGCGGTTGCTGCTGCACGGGCTACCCATCGGGCTCCCGCTGCCGGCCCCTCCGCCTCCGCTGGCCGTGCTGCTGGCAAAGCTGGAGCGAGGACTGGCCAACACGGACTCTTGCAGGCTGAACGACGAGCAAGGGCTCAGCGCGGGGCCCGGTGCGAAGAGGTAGCCACCACCCGGGCTGTCGAGGGTCCTCTGCGGAGGGTGGGAGAGCGAAGCTGGCCGGCCGCTGTCCCACGGCTCTCCGCCAGAGCTCAAGCGCTTGTAGAAAAGTGCCTCCTGCAGGGAGAGACGCTTGTGCCGCTCCGGTTCTGGAATGAAGCCGGGTTCGGCCGAGCCGGAGCGGGCCACCGGGCCGTGGGTGGGATACGGAGGAGGCATCGAAGATAGCGGAGGTTGGGACAGGAGCTGCTGTCGCCGAACCAACTGCTGAAGCTCCAGCGAATAGCGGCGCTGGTTCAGGGCGGCCCGAGAGGTCTGGCTGTACACACCTTGGGGGTCACCGTGTTCACCTTGGGGCAACTCCTTGTGCCTCACCTGCTCGCAGGTACCTCGGCCTTCCACGGACTCGGGCAGGTAACAGGAAGCCCGTTGCTGGGGTGACCGGCGTCGTACTGGTACCAAGGGTCCCGACTCCTCAGGCACTGGAGCGGAAGTGGCGGTACCGACACAGGGCGACACTCTCTGAGAACTGACCACCTTGCTGGACCTTCCACTCAGGGTCAACCCGCCCACCTCCACCAAGCTGTACTGAGACGGGCTCGGGGGCGGAGGGTTATTCGCGGGGTTCATCCGAACCGGTCCTGCCGTCCCACCGTTGCTGTTGTTGTTCGTGTTGACCAGTTCATTCTTCTTCTTGCTGAACTTGACACCGCCCGAGTCGGGCAGCTTAAACTTCTGCTTCAGCTTGGTGCCAATCCGCTCCATCACTTAATATATTATCCCGCTTACAGACCCCCACACAAACGGTTCGCTCTGAAATGACCTGAAACAGTACAGCTTAAATACAGTATCATAAATACAGTGTAAAAGTCCGATCGGAGTCTTTAGGAGTCTACAGCAGGCCAAACGACAAAGAACCTCCCAAAAGAAGAACCCCACACAACAGTACTAGTCTAAAAAACAAAAAATAAATAGATCACAAAAACACAGAGATAAATAATACAAATCTGGGCATTTTCTGAGGCTACATTTCCCTCTGCTCTGGCTGGAAGGAGCCTGAACGTTTCATGAGCATGGAGATGTGATGAGAACCATGTACATCCATCTGCTCCTGCAGCTCAGCAGCTTCTCAGTAGATCACGTCCAGACTGCAGCAGGTTGGAAATCTCATCAGTCCATTATAGAAGAACCACAAGAACAACGAAAAAGGGTCTCCACGTTCAAACCGAGTGGTGGTAAGGGTCACATCAGTGAAGACTGGAGGGGGAGGTGGAGGTCCCGTAATCTGCTCCCAGTGCTTCCCGTTTTACCCGTTACTGGGACGGGAGATCTTAAAGTCAAACACCGCTTTAGAAGTAAAACTGGACTCTTTCGTGAGAAAATGCAGGTTTTCTTCTCCAGAGCTCCTCCTCAGCGGAGAAGGTCCAAAAAAAATGTCCCGTTTAGCTTCTTCCCGGAGCCGGGTCTCCAGTTAGATCCAGTTAGCAGACCAGGAACGGAGGAAGAGTCGTTCAGCAGTCCAGGAAAGTCCGCACGTTTCCTCGAGGAGAACCCAGCGCTCCGGTCCAGTGATGCCGAACCCAGAGGAGCAGCGAGAACTTCATACAAACTGCAGAGATGCAGCTCAGCGAGCAAACCCAGTCCGAAGAACCAGGCAAACGCGTCTTTTTTTAAGTCGTGGAATTAAACGGAATCGATTAACTTCGGGGTTTCTTTCTTTCTCCACTTTTTCTGCCTCCCCCTCTTCTTTCTCTTTTTCTGACCGGAACCTCTTCCTTCTGGGCAGCGCGGATGAATCGCAATTTCGTCACACGCCGATGTTGCCTCGAGTGCGGTTTGGTTTTTTGAGGCTAATGTTTTGAGAAAGGGAGAGAAAGAAAAAAAAGAATAAAAACAATAAAAAAGAACACTTCCCTGTGGGCATTAAGTCTGTAACACGTGAAGAGAGCACTGTTAATAATTTTAAAACACAAAAACGAAAAGATATGCAGGTCCTTTGCCAAAAGAAGGCACAAAGTGTGGCAAAACTGCGCTGTGCTGTATCGGGGGGTGGGTTAAAAGGTTGAATAGCTGAGGATCTAGTCTACTCGACTTCTTGTTATTGCAGTTACACGGACTAGATGGTCGTGCCTCTCGTCTGTGGAATGTGCGGAGGGATACCGCCAAGGTCCCTGGCACGGCGTGCTTCGGTCGCGTGTGTGCTTTCTGGAGCTGCTAACAATGTGAGTGGGTTTTTTCAACAAATGCCACACTGCGCTCCATAGAGACCGGTGGCATAAATTCCGGTGCTACTGCCGTAGGGGTTACGTTTAATTCAGTCCCCGGGCGCTTCTCATGGCAGTGCTGTCGTGTTGTTTTTTAAGCTACTCCTTTTTTCTTTTCCCCGAAGCCCCGTCTCGTGCGGTTTAGCAGGAGCGCGTGCGTGTCGAGCTGCCTCTCCCTCCACAGGCGCGTTATCAGCGAGTGGGAACTTGTTGGGAAACACACACACACACACACACACACACACACACACGGGGGAGGGGGTTTCAGCGCTAAGTCAGCACTGCACGGGTAGATACACAGCAAGAATGCGAGAGGAAGGTTACACGCGCTGCTTGGGAGCCTGAAAACAGTCTCCATGCTGCTACACACCACGAACAACGTCTTAACGCGCCGCTGTGGGGAAATGAATGAATGAAATCATCATTATGCAATAATAGCGATGCTTTAAAACGTTAATTGAGTATCACTTTACATTTCAGAAATAATTTGTTTTGCATTTCTTTTAAAAATAATAAAATATCACCAAGTATTCCAATTTAGTCACAAATTTAATCTGTAATATTTACTAATTTATATAATATTACATGGGTTATTATAACAATCTATATAATGTGACTTTATTATTATGTCTGGGGGTTTTTTTTCCAAAAGAAGTAAAATTGTTTTATTTATTTATTTTTTAAATCCGCAACATGTGAGCAGATGATGAACCTTTGGTGGGATTGGAGTTCCATCTAGTGGTACTGAGCGCGTGGGACTGATTTGTAGAAAAGCGCGGTGTGGAAATCTGCGTGTCCGTCCTGCTTGCCGTAGTTTTAAAATGGCGGCGCCCTTGATGGTATTCTTTTCCTCAGGTGAGAGAAATCATAATCCACGGTTAGCGCTTAATTTGTGTGTTTTTTCTGTAGGTAGTCACCGCATATGCATGTTAATCTGATTTCTTGTACAAGTAAACAATAATAGAGGTGTTAGTTTGAAGCTGTTTTTGGGAACGTTAAAGCGCTTTGGTCCTCTGACACTGGAACTCAGACTGACTGCTGTTGAAATGGAATTTATACATTTTGTGAACTTTAGAAAAGGTTCATGTTCTGTTTTTTCCTTCTTCTAAAGCGTTACGACAATCTGTGCGGTCGTTCTCTTCGACGTGCTCCGTCTGTGCAGGGAAGAAGTGGAGACTTGAGTACGTATACATTTCAGGAATGCGGAATGAGGAATACATTTTTATTGAGGTTTTTAAAAATAACAATGTGAATTATGTATGTCAGTTCCTTTATGGAATATTTTAATAATCCAAGTTAAAAGCTATAACAGCATGCTTTATACTTTCTCAGATTAGGGTTATTTGGCTTTCAAGTGAAATTCTTGGAAAACATACATTTAACAATACAGTGATCTTATGTAAGTAGGGCATTTAAGCTGTAGCATGCAATGATGATTTCTTCATCTCAAACAATTTATTGAAACAAAATCCAACAGTGGTGAGTTTACCACAACAGAACATGTCATTGTCTCTATAACATGCCATGTGCCTTTGAGCATCAATTACAGCTTGATAACAATGTCTCATGCTGTTCACAAGTTGACTTTTTGCTGCTGAGGCATCCTACTCTTCTTGAAGGACGGCTCTTTGGTCATTGAGGTTTTCGGATACAGAGTTACGAACCTCTACATAGCCTCTCAGCTGATCCCATAGGTTTTCTATGGAATTCAGGTCTTGAGAAAGTGCAGGTCACTCCATTCGAAGTTCCCTAGTCTCCAGCAGCCGTTTCCTAATGATGTGACCTCGATTAGCTGGAGCATTGTCGTCCATGAAGATGTGTTGTTCATGCAGGTGCTCAATGACTGGATTAATGAGGTTCCTCAGGCTTGTCACTGTACCATTCACAAAGTGTAGGACAGTTCAGTATTGACTACACACTCCTGCCCAAACTAACACCTACAACAATGATATATATCGCTCTCCTTAATGTCCCCAACATCGTGGGTGGTCATCATTTCTGCTCAACGTGAATCAGAGAAGAGCACAGATGCCCACTGGTCCCTCATCCAGCGTAAATGCTCCCTGGTCCACGCAAGACGATGATGCTTGTGCCTGGTGGTGTGGTCAGGTTCCTTTACAGGTCGTCTAGCACGGACACCACGCTGACTTAAACTTTTAAATGGTCTGACGTGACACTTGAGGCTTCTCATCTCCTTTAAATGAATCTGGAGTTAAGTGGCATCATCATCTGGTTCTGCAAGGACACTGTTCTCAATGAAGCGGTCATCAGTGTGATGTGGCGAAAGGTCGTCCACGTCTATGTCTTTCTGTGACTCTTCCAGTCTCTGTCTCTCTGTTACAACCTGCTGATGACTCTCTGACTCTCCACTTCCGTCTGAGAACATCCTGTCTGAACCTCACGATGGTGAGATACTGTTTTATAAATTGTTAGGTGTCGTCTTGGTCTCATGTTGTCAGAATGTGAACAGCATGATGAGGAGGAGTGTTTAAATACTACTTCTGATTAAAGCAGGAAATGTATTGGTCCATTCATGGATCAAACACCTGTTAAAGTAAAAAGTACTGAAACATTGAGCAGTTGGACATGTGCATTCAAAAGTTTAGGGAAGGTCACCTGTAAAGGTTGTAGTGCATTTTAGGAAAATTTCACCCGAAAGCTAAAAATCCCTAACATTTTGTGAGTAGTGTTTGCTAAAATAATTCACACACCAAGAGCTTTTTATCTGTCCTTTCTGTCAGAGAAGTTACAGTTTTCAGTACATTTTTAATGATGTTAAAGTAACCTTGTCTGTCTTGTGTCTGCAGGAATGGATTGGCCAGGACTGGATCAGAATATGGTCCACTGACAGATCTGCCTGACTGGTCATTTGCAGGTGAAATTAATTAAATATTTGCACTGATTTTCATATAGTGAGTTCAGAATTTATTTTGCATTTAGCTATTAATGCTGATATGGTACAGTGTAATTACAGTGCCATTCAAACGGCAGTTATTTAATTTTAGTCAAACAGTACCGATTTTTCAGTCCGGAGATCAAAGCAGAAAACATTTTAGCCTAAAATAAAAGTCTTCATCACCAAGTATTAATTTTAAATTGTTTTTAATTTGTGTTTATGTATCTGGGGGTCACGGGTGGTCGCAAAAAAAAAAGCATTTCACTACACATCATATTGTGTATGACTGTGTATGTGACATAAAATTTGAATTTTGAATTTGAATTTAAATGAAGGGTATACTTTCTTACTTTTGTGCCTCCATTGCCTCTTTATCTCTTTTTTTTCATTCCAGTCTTGATCCCAACCAGTTACAGTTGTATCCTCTAAACTAAAACCGCTCCCAAAACTTACATCACGTTCCTTTCAAAGAGACCTTCATTACAGACCTGCTCACATTAACCTTCACTGGCCTGTGAATGTCTCATGTGCATCTAAAATGCCTAAAACAGATGTTTCTGGGGAGATTAGAAAATTGGGGGAATTAAATGAACAAATTTTATACACACATCTGCATACACATGTAGTTTTGCTGAAAAGTATCTGGACTTTTAAATATGTATTCAAAGTCTAAAAGTAGATGAAGAGAATATAGTTAAACAACTGGCATACATGATTGAAGTATCTGTATGTGGCAAAAGTAAGGGAATTATGCTCTGTGTTTGCTGTGACCCCTTTTGCAGCATTACTGGCAACTAAATGTTTGTGGTAACTGTTGATCAGTCTTGCTCCGAGATATTTTAGCCCATTTCTACATTCAGAAGAGAGAGTGCTCTTGGATGTTGAGGCGTTTCTAACACGAACTGCTTGCCTTAGCTTTTCCAACAACATTTGACCCAAATGTAGCCAAACAGGCCCAAACCTGAAAACTCCCACCACCATGTTTTACAGATTCTAGCATTCTATGCTAGAATGCAGTGTTTTTCTTTATCCAAATGTAACACACTTCATTTTAGCCAAAAAGTTATATTCTGGCTTCATCTGCTCTCAAAATATTCTTCCAGTGTCCTTCTGGTTTGTCCACTTTATCTTTAGCAAACAGTAGATGGTCCACAAAGCTTTTCTACCCTGCTTAGAAGTTCTACTGGTTTCTTTTGTAACTCCCCAGGTTATTACATGCCTTGCAGTTGGAGTCTTGTAATCTTTCCCAGTTTTCTTTTTCCTCAGATACCTCTTTTGTTTGAGTCATGGTACACATTCACAAATATGCTGTATGTGTAATGTGGCTTTGTTGTTGTTTATTTAACAGGGTCTCCCACTCACACTGATTGTCCTGCTATTAAAAAACACAAATCTGATTTCACCCTCAAATCCTATGGGTTCACCGACTTTTTTACTGTCATGGGCTCATTATTTTTAAATAATTGCATGACCATATATAATACATTATTTCATTTGTTTAACTATCATCTATACTTCTTTTTACTTTGTAAATCGATCTGTTTTAGGTCACATTCTTAGAAAAATATTAGAATTTCAAGCAAAACACAAACTTTCAAGCCCCACTGTATATTTTAGCATTGAAGCATAATACTTGGTTCAAACTTGCATTGCCTGCTCAAACTCCGCCTTAAAATATCACTGGTGAGAAAAGACTGATAACAAGAGGTACTTTGATTAACTGCTGTCATTGTTTGTATGCAAAAACAGGAAATGACATCGTAAATGTGCTTTTATTTCCTTGTTTGTGTGGTTGTATTTTCTATAGATGGCAGGCCTGCACCCCTACTGAAAGGACAAATCAGGAGACGGAAGGAGAGGGAGGAGTTTGCTGTAAGTTAGTAGGTTATTTTTTTGTATTTCAGATTATTTGACTTTTTTCTTCCAACCAATTATTAATTGGCATTTGAGTTCTACTTTTATTTAATGTGTCTTGACAGCCTTTTGTATAAATTATGTTTTTGAAACGAGGAAAAAATACCAAATACAAATAGACTAGAGCAGTTGGTCCCTGCGTATTTTACTGTTTTCCATGCTGCTGTTGGTTTCTCTGTTAGAGCTCTAGTAGCTCAAATATGATTCTTCTGCTTGTCTTGGCAGAATGGGAATGACACGCAAAACTTAAACAGAAGCATTTTCCACTTCGTTATGAGAATATTTTCAAACCCCATTTCCAACAAAGTTGGGGAAACTTTCCAAAATAAATCCAAAACTCTAACATGGTAAATCAAATGAGCCCTTATTTAACTGAAAAAAATAATAATAATAATAATTTGATTGACCTGCTTAATTGTATTTTGTGACAAATTATGACTGCAACAAAAGTTTGGACTGAAACATTCACAGAATAAGTACCCCAAATAAAGCACGAAATTAAGCCATTAAGTAGCAGGTGATGTATTATGATTGGGTATGTAGCCTCCATCAAAGGTTTAAGCTTCACAAGCAAGGATGGGCCGTGGCTCACCCCTTAGTTCCAATATTTGTGAGAAAATTGCTAGTCACTTCAAAATGAGTGAGATTGCACAGAATAAAATTGACTTAATGTTGTGAAAAGATTTGGAGAGCACATCTGGGCCTGAAAGACTGAGGAACTCTGTTCTGTTCAGATGAGTCCACATTTCACCTTGTTTTAGGAAAATAAATTCATGCCAAAGAGGAAAAATGAGCATCCTGATGATAATGGAGAAACACACAAATCCAGCATGTATGATGGTATGGATGAGCATCAGTGGCCAAGGCACAGGTTAGTTGTATATATTTGAGGTTCCGTTGGGCTTGTTCAGTAAGACAATCCCAGACCATGTTCTGTACAGGTTAAAGCAGCATAGCTACAGTGTGTGTGTATGTGAAGAATTTCAATTGCAAAACTGCTAAAACCATCAGAAAAGAGAAGGTAGTAACACAATGGTAACCACTACTCTGTCCCAATATGTTCGATTTTTTAAAACAAATAATGTTGTAATAATTATTTACTGAGCTTGTATGATTGGTTGATTAACTGGTCATATTTATATTTTCAATGGTACTATAATGTGAAATTGGAAAAATTACATTGTTTGACATTTGTTTAAAATTGAAACATTCAGGTTGGTTAAATCTCCTGGGCCACTGAAGCTTTTGTTTGGTTGTCTGGGGTGTAAGTTGCAAAAGGTTGGAAACCCCAGGTTTAAGACACTATGTTGCCAAAAATATTCACACCTCGGCCATTACACGCATATGAACTTCAGTCACGTACTATTGTTAATCCATAGGGTTTAATATGATGTCAGTCCACCCTTTGCAGCTATAACAGCTTCAGCTCTTCATGGGCAAACTTTCCACAAGGTTTAGGAGTGATTATGGGAATTTTGGACCTTTCTTCCAGAAGCAAATTTTTGAGGTCAGACACTGATGTTGGACAAGAATACCTGGCTCACAGTCTCCGCTCTAATTCATCCCAAAGGTGTTCTATCAGGTTGAGGTGCAGGCCAGTCAAGTTCTTCCAGCATCCGCTGCCCCAGCTCTGTCATTTTACACGGCTGAACACTTTGTGGCAGAATTGCTGTCATTCCCAATCACTTCCACTTTGTTATAATACCACTGACAATCATTTTACATTACATTTACATTTATTCATTTGTCTGACGCTTTTATCCAAAGCGACTTCCAGGTTCAGGAACAATCAGAATAAATTCAGACATGACAACACTGATGTGTGAGTTACAGGGAGTTCAATACAATCTTCTTAGTCATAGAAACAGTGC
>JBBIGC010000013.1:529070-539501 GCA_037576955.1 Lepidarchus adonis | reverse complement strand
AAGCATTTAGAGTCAGAAAGGCTGAAGAAATGTAGAAAAAATATTTTTTGGACTGAAAGATATAATATTAATCATTAAGTACCATGTCATCCACCTGTATCAATAATTGTGCTTTAAATAGGTTAAATCAGTGCAGAAAGTCATTTTTTGTTTTGGCTCTACTGTAAAGTTGGTGAAATGTCACTTACGTCCTTTTGGCTCTCAGCCCTCGATATATATATATATATAAATTATAAACAAATTAATCCAGGCCCTATGATCTAAAGATACTTTCTACTCCTCTAAATTAGACTAGGATATGTTCTTGCTCAATAACACATTGAGCAACAAATTATAACACTGCTACATAGTAGCGACGGATTATGTTTAAATTGTGAATTAATCGGACACACTAATGCAGATGTGCTGCCCTGACCTTTCTGCAGACATTCCGTCTTAACATTGTAAAATCCATTGTCTGCTACATAAGGGATTATTTATAAAAGTCATTAACTTGTATCTCATTCTTGCCATTTGTCTTCTCTTTTGAAGTTTCTCTGAATTTGCTGTCAGATGTGGTCGTGAATGGGTGAATGTGGCGACTCTTACTGGCCCGCCTATCTCGCTCTGTGGTTACCAGCTGCCTAAGCCAGTAGAGTTGTATGGGGGAAACATTACAGTGACGCATCGCTACTACCCACACTTTTATTCTGTGGCAGGATTCCGCATGTCCTACATCAAAGGTAGAGAGTATAATGTGGTGCTGTATAACCATTAACCAGGTGTGTGTTGCTCGTTCATTGTAAAAAATGGCTGAAGTTCTCCATCTTTCTTCTGTCTTGTTTCCAGACTCTGGTCCGTGTTACCCAGGGGAGTTTGAGTGCTACAGTGAACGCTGTCTTCCCGCATCCTGGCACTGTAATGGGCAGGTGGAATGTTTGGGGGAGGGTGATGAGCTTGGTTCTGATGAGGAGGGATGCGACTATGTCAACCTCCAGCCTCACTTGGACCACAACCCCTCACCCTTTCCGACTAAACCCTCCACCAGTGTAGGTGTGGATTCTGACTCAGAGAAAAGCCATACACCACACAGAGAACCCACCCTGCCTCTTCTCCTAGGAGGACCATGCGGAGGCATTCTGCATTCGTTTTACGGCTCGTTCATCCCTCCCGTTCTCACTGGGGCTCAAATGGAGTGTGTGTGGACTGTTGACCCCCAGGACTCACGACCTCTGAAGCTGGAACTACAGCAGCTGGAACTGGGCCCTGGAGACACTGTTACTGTCACTGATCAGCCAGACGGCGCTGGCAACTTAATTAAAATTGTGAGTATGTAGTGAGAGTGTGTTTTGTTTAGCACCAGGGGGTTAAATTACCGGATTTCACCAACTAAACGTAGGTTGTAGAGGAGGGATGTGCAACTCTGGTCCTGAAGGGTTACAGTGTTGAAGTTCCTGAAGCATTCCTGCTACACCTGCCAATCAACGGATGTACTCAAGAGGTGTGTTTAAGCAGTGAAATCACCAAACTGATGGACCTGGATCTCCATGACCAGAGTTATGCACCAGGAGCTAGAATGTAACAGAAAGCGGTGGCTGTCTCGGGGGTGGTGGCTATGGGCCCTTGCTTGGTGAGGTGTTGCTCTGGGCTCCATTTGCCTTCTCCTTGGCTTGGCGATGGGGCGTTGTGTCCCCCCGGCAACATCTACCACCACTTCTAGTGACTCCCAAAGACAAAACGGTCCACATTGATGTGGTCACACGTGGGCGGATCCATATAAAGCGACTAGGGAAGTCTTCATAGATTAGATTATTATCACAGTCATTGTTTGTTACTAATGTTTTGTATGTTGCCATAGTTCATCCATGATCCATATTGTATGCTGTTCTTCTCACCCCCCCCCCTTGTTTCTTTTTCTCTTTATCTATTTTTTTCTCTTCTCTTGTCTGTTTGTCTCTGTTTGATGTGTTTGTCTCTGCCTGTCCAATCTGTTGCCAGAGATTATTAAAATAATAAACTCAGCAAGAGGGGGAACAACCAAATTTCTCACTAATTAAAGAAGAATATCTTTGACTCTCCGCTCTTGTAGACCAAAACTGCCCTAGAAATCCCATGCTGTTTGTTAAAAAGAGAAGAATGTAATAGAAATGATGCATATTATCCTTAGTTACTGCAGTCAGTAATTGTGCACATTTGGATGTTGAACCTAATGAAATGTCCCGGGTGTGTTCATTAGTATTTTAATGAAATATTTGCTGTAATGTGGTTTATTTTTATGTTGTATGAAGCCTCTGCCTTTTTTTCCTTTCTGGTAGATCACATGTACATCTAATTACAAAGCAGTGGACCTGGAGTCTCCGACTGGCCAGCTGTCGTTAGCGTACCGTGCGCGAGCTGGCTCCGAGGGGCGTGGCTTCAATGCCACCTACCGTATTGCAGACTACTGCCTGCCATGGGAGGGTCTCTGTAAGGGGTCCGAGGGGGGCTGCTACACACAGAAACAGAGGTGTGATGGCCACTGGGACTGTGCAGAGACCGGCCTGGACGAGGAGGGCTGTGGAGGGTGCGCTGCTGGACATTTTCCCTGCGGGGCAGTTCAGAAAACGGGTCACGTCAATGGCCGACCTTTCTGTTACACCATAGCAGAGAGGTGCAATTATCAGCTGAACTGCGCTGACGGCAGCGATGAGCGCGAATGCACCGTGTGTCAACCAGGAACCTTCCACTGCGACAGTGACCGGTGGGTAGAAGGTGGAGTCAGTACAGTGTATACATCTATCAGCCATAGCATTTACACCTCCTTCATAATAAGTTCCTTTCATAGCATCAGAACTGCTGTCTGACCATGTTGGAATGAAAGTATTCAGCAGTTGGTGATGAAGTAGCTCTTCTGTGGGATCAGACAAGATGACATTTATCAGTGCAGGTTGTCCCTCCAGTGGTCAGTGCTAACCAATGCTAACCAGGAACAATCTAGCCAACTAACCATCACATTGTGGCTCAGATCCTCATGTTTGCACATTTTTCCTGCTTCCAACACATCAACTGCTCATTTGCTGACAAACGCAGGTCCATATTTATTTGCAAAGTGAGAAAACTGCATTCGTTTTGCATTAGTACACCACCACCACCATGATTTTTAAATGAAGTGAGGTACCACTGGTACTATAACTATAATAGTTTGGACTTTGCCCCTGAAACCTGAGAGTCGCAGGTTCAAGTCCCAGCCCGGGCACCACTGAGGAACCCTTGAGCAAGGAACCGTCCTCTCTTCACTGCTGCCCGGGCGCTGTTGATAGCTGCCCACTGCTCCACGTGTGCACGTGTGTTGGGTTAAATGCAGAGCACAAATTTCATTGTGGTGTGTTCACAATGATCGGAAATCACTAATCACTAAATTAGTGAATTAGTAAATTCCATTTTAATTCAAAAGGTTTAAAATGGGTATTACTATAAACTTTCAGTTACTGCCAAATATAACCAGAGGTGTAGTATGTTTTTCACATCCCATCATTCTGGAACAAGTTAATTTTGATTTCTTCTGTCCAAAGAATCTCATCTCGTGTTTTTCACTAAATCTAATTTGTCCTTTGTGCTCTTGAGAGATAATCGTCTCTTTGTTTATATTCTTTTCTTTATTGTAGACAGTGAAACACCTAACATCTCAAGAGTGCTCTTCACTTGGAGAAATGTTGTCTTTTCCTTTTAAAAAAAGAGAGAGCTATCTGCAGTCATCCACTTTAGGTGCTGTGCTTGCCATTTCATTTACTCTTTAAAAGTGCACCAACTTGTTCAGATGTCCTTGAACTTAAAATGTTATTCTTTTCCTCCAAACAGTGGCATCTTCACACAGCATTTTGAGTTGTGGTGAACGACTATTAATTTCTGTGATTGAATGAGCTTCACACCCTTTATCTGCTTAATTTGCCATGGAATTTTGAGGCCACACCAGAGAAATGTACTATTAATTTTGAGCCTCTGAGAATAAAGGAACAGTGTGTGGAGGGAAAAAAGCTGAACTTATGTCCATTGTGGTGGTGTACCGAGCTAAAATGACCAAAATCGTATACACACAGGTGTATCTCACTCCATATCAGATGCCATGGCTGATCAGATGATACTCACTGTGGGTTTAATGCTGTGACTGATCAGTTTGTATACTGAGTGTAAAACATGTCGACCGTGTGATGCCTCTGTGCAGATGCGTGTTTGAGAGTTGGCACTGTGACGGGCAGGTGGACTGTAAGGATGGCACTGATGAGCTGAACTGCACCATGATTCTGCCTCGAAAGGTCATCACTGCAGCCACTGTGGGCAGCCTGGTGTGTGGACTGCTGCTCGTCATTGCTATGGGTTGCACCTGCAAGCTCTACTCACTCCGCACTCGAGAATACAGGTAAAATACACATATTTTCAGTTTTTTTAATACTTTTCACCAACTTTTTAAAAGGGTACACTAAAAAGTGAAAATGCTCAATTTAAATGTCCTGGCCTGTTTGAAAGACCCTCCTTCATTCTTTTTTGCTTTAGCTTGTTTGCCCCAATCAGTCGTCAAGAGGCGGAGTTTATCCAGCAACAAGCCCCGCCCTCCTACGGTCAGCTTATTGCTCAGGGAATCATTCCTCCAGTAGAAGACTTCCCCACTGAGAACCCCAATGAGGTAAAGAATGAAAATATTTTTATCTTCAAGCAATAAATATAATTATAAAGCATTTATAATTAGTACAGTTATTCAGAAATTAAACAACTAAACATTTCCAAGTATTACTTATTATTATTCTGAGGAACAGGAGCCCAAATTTTATTTATTGGCTGTAATAAAACGTAAATAATTATTCTGCCATAAGTTTAAACGTTAACCAGGACTCTAGTCTGCTTTTGCTTGTTGAATTACACTTTATTGTTTTTTTTTTTTATCTGTGATGTAACCTTTTGATGTTTCTTCTCTTTCTCCACCCTCACTCAGCCCACCTCCCTTTCTCTGAGAGGACTGCTTCAGCTCCTCAGACAGGATAATATCTCCTCCTCTCGGCGAAGACGTAGACCACGATTTGTCCGCCGCGCAGTTCGCCGCTTGCGTAGGTGGGGCGTCATTCCAAGGCCTGCGTCCAGATCCACACAGACCACAAATACCACTTCTCAACAAACAGATACTGCCCCTTCTGGCCAGGAGTCCAGTCAGTCCGTCCCTGACGGCTCCTCAGTGGCCTGGGAAGTGGCAAATCAGCCCCTGCCTCAAAAAGTAGGTTTGGGGCTACAGGCAGAGCAGCAACAGCAAGCAGAGGCTTCTGCTCCGCCTCCCCCTCCTCCTGCTGCTCCTTCACCTCCACTTACTGCCTCCATCCAGCCTGTCGATGCTTCAGAACCACCACAAACCCCTCCCGTCGCCGTTCCACCCAGTGGCCCATCGCTGGCGTCTCTCTTCCATTCACTGGGACTGAGTTTTTCTCTGTTCAGACCCTCGTCCTCCCCCACAGCCCTTCCTCTCTCAGCCTCCTCATCATTTTTATCCTCTTCCTCAGATGACGAGGTGCTGTTGATCCCTCTTTCAGATGACACGACCTCTGAGGATGATGTGCCCATGCTGACCTGAGCTAAACATGCTGCTCCTTTCATTTCTCTCTTGCATTTCTTTCTTTTGCACATTCTTTTTACTTTTTCACCACTAAATTTATTATCTCAGCAGCACATAAACAGGCGTCGTAGTTGTAGTCTGTGCTGGCAAGGTGCCTTAACTCGAATGGGTTCATTCTCCTGACTTGAGATTATGGAGTGTTGTGTGAGTGTGTGAGAAACGTCAGTGTATCTGTGTGTGTGTGTGTGTGTGTTGGATATGCACTTAGTGTGTAATGGAGGACAATTTTGCACAGAAAATTTTAGCCTCTCTTAATGAAATTGTATTATGTCTTACCTTTGGCTAAATACACTGCACCATGCTACACATCCAGTGGTATTTTAGGGTTTATTTTTTTTAAAGCACATTCCAGAGTTCATTTAATTATTGGTGTGTATGTAACTCAAACTGCTAATCATTTCGCTGTGTGTATTATTCAGAAGTGCCTTTAAACGAGCTTCCTTTAGATCACTAGACACTATGTGACTGTATATGTACTTGCACATAAAAGGCCAAACACACACGTGCACAAAGGTTTACACATTTATTTTGAATTTAACCAGGCTGTGTCTATGGCAATGCATGGCAATTGTGGCAATAATTTTCAATTGTGTAAGTGTGTATGCTCTTGTTTGAGTGTGTGTGTGTGTGTGTGTGTGTGTGTGTGTGTGTGTGTGTGTGTGAAAGCAGTCACTAAGACAATCCCTAGAATGACCTCCCAGTTGCTCCGACCATTAAGTTTTCATTTAAATTCCGTTTTTTTCTCAGTGAACAATGAATGAAAAATCAGTGCCATCACCCGATCTCGCCTGCTCATCCTTTTTTTCTCTCTTTTTTGCCCTGTCAATATTGCTTTTATTACTGAATGTATTTTGGACATGCCTAGCTGTGTAATGTGTTCCTGGTCAATGGTGATTGCAGTAGAATGACGTGGTTTGAAACGGAAAAGAAAATAATTTTATTAGGATGTTTCACTGTATATATGCTAGAAGAGCTAGAACGTTCACAATGAATAAATGATTTGCACTTTTACTAGGACTCTGTCGTCATTGCTGGTGGGAAGGGGGCAGTACAACTGAAACTAGAGCCGAGGTGTCACGTGTGTTCACTATAAAGCGTTATTTGCACATCAAAGTCTTCATTGTCATTGTCACATAGCAATGTATTGAAGCCATCAAGCACTGTGTGGTTTGTCTCAGACTCTGAAGAGCGAGGACATGATGATAGTATGCAGTTGTTGTTTTTTTTTTAATTAACTTTAACTTTTTTTGTATTTTGGGTTCCCTTCTGAAAGAGGTGAGTACAACTTGATCATGTACTTACACGTTTACATTTTAATGAGCAATCTGTGAAAGGGAAAACTTTTTCTATGAGTAGTACAGACACTAAAGGCTCCAAATCATTTCAGTGTGGTAGAATTAAAATAGACTTTGCTGTGGTATTTTGATGCACTAGTATAGTTTGGCTAATTTAGCTTTACCAATGATATTGAACTTTAATTGAATGCAGGTGAACATGTGGTTGCATTATCTATAAAGATACTAATAGCTTGAGACTCCATTAACCGGGTACTGGCAGATATTAGCATTAGCATTAGCATTAGATATAAACAAAAGGGAATGAGATCAGGGCAACTCTAGTAAAACTTTCCACTCTTTTACCAGTTTGTGATTTGCCCCAAGATTTTGCATTAAACCCTCCTCTGTCATTAGAAATCTCTTTTCTTTTTGACCCATTGCTTCATTTTGATCTGTGCATCAAATCTCTCACTAAATTTGCATTTTCTATCTTTGTAATATTGCACTAATTTTCTCGCTGATATTAATGCTCAGTATTTGGTCCTTGCTTTCATTATGCCATGGTTGGATCTCCATCTTTTTTTATTTGTCATTAAAATCTGGTAATTCAGAACAGGAATCCTCAACTAAAATCCTACTATAAAGTTCTTCATGGGCTTGCTCCTCCATACTCTCCTCCTGAATCTCTCAGATCTTCCACCAGCAGGTTACTCTCTGTCCCTTGTACCAGGCTTTCCAGTTCTCTCCCTCAATCTCTGTGATCACTCCTCTTCCTGTAAACTCAAATCTGACCTTAAAACGTTCCTGTTTAATGAATATTTAATGAATAACCCTCTCTGTAAAGCAACCTTGGGTTTGTGAAAGGCGCTGTATAAATGTAATGTTCATTGTGCAGTTTTCCAGATGAAGGCCGTTCAAAGCCTCATTCCTTTGCTCCTGCTGCAGCTGCTATGGCCTCTGTGCATTTTGGGAAAGTGTATCTTTGATGAAGTGCAGAGTTCTACCAGACTGGTGTCTTCACCCATCGCTTCACTAAGCTTCCCTGATTGGTCCTCAGATGAAGCTAAAGTCAAAGACATATCGTCAGTCAATACTGCTGAAGATGATGGATGGACACAATTTGCCACTTCACCACATTCCCAGTCTCATAAATCCAAAAGAAAGTCAGGGAATCAGAAAAAAGCAAGTGTTCAACCACAGCCAATTAGGATTAAGACATGGACTCCTAGAGAAAGCCCCATCATCTCCAGCTGGGAAAGAGAGAGAGTGGAAGCAGCAGTTAATGAAGCAATCAGCAGTGTATCCGACCTTCTCTCAGGTAAGAAGGTACTGGATCGGCCATAGGTGTCTTTCTATGTGCAAGCTTTCCCTGTGTTTGTGTGGGTTTCCTGCAGGTTCTCCAGTTTCCTCCCACTGTAGAAAGGCTTGTGGTTTAGGTTGACTAGCTACTCTAAATTGCCTATAGGTGTGTGTGTGTGTGAGCGCGTTGGACTTTGATCCTATCCTCCTGTATTGTGCCTATAATCTGCTGGGATTGGCTCCAGCTTGGATAAACAGATTGGAAAATGAATGAATAAAAGTATAGTTAAATATTTATCTGGGCAGTGCATGTGTTTTTGCCTGTAGATAATATGAACAATATTAATGACCACAATCTCTACAATGCAAATATAGCAGGTTTATTCACTTTATTCATTTAAATTCTTTGCAAATATGGAAAAAAGTGGGATCTACTCCCCTTACAAGATCTTACACATTCACCTCTGCTATGAATGAGCTTTAGAATTACAGTTTAGATTTATCTTCTCATAAATCTAGATGTTTAAGCCAACAGGCTGCATATATGTAACCTTTCACGTAACATATTCTGAAAAAGTAGCAAAAAGCACAAGACAATAGACATCTGGTTCTGGTGACCAGCACTGGGAACAATTCTCACATGGACACTCTTTGTTTAACGTCTTCGTTTGCATTTTAATGGTTTAGTTTTGCAGATATTTTGAAAAGTATGTGCAATTTTAAATGTAAATTGATTAAAGTAGCTTACAAGTCAACCTGCTTTTGCCTGATTTGCCTTCTGTTACATAGAGAAACCTGAAATACTTTTACATTTCATATAAACCAAGATCTTGAGGGCTATGAACATGCTTGATTTGGAAATAAATTCATATACTGACAGTTTAATGTTCAGTATTTAGTGTTTCAGCATCAACTGTATAAGAAACATATTCAGTCAGATGTATCCACCCTTCACAGAAGTATAGAGTTTGTTACAATGCTATATTTGCAGTTACATTCACTGTTCTGTTATTGATGGGCCCAAAGTGATGAGGGTTCCTGACAGGCTGCTGCTGAACAGAGACGTCAATAAGTACTGTAGGTTCATCTGGAGGAACATCAGCAGCGCCAACTACAACAGGTCTGATTTATTCCCCCATTTTCTCTTTAGTTTTGTTGTGGAAGAAGTTTTCCTGAAACATGTTCCTGCTTAGTATCATCTGAACGTCTTTGGTTCAGTATTGTAATGTAGCTTTAGTCATTTCTTTATATAACAGTGTTTATTAACATGTCCTCATATTCTGTGTTAATGAAAGGAATGCACATCACTTAAATCTCCACCCATCTGATGTTAATTTTCATTTAAAATGATTATGCACTAAATCAGATGAGGTCTTTCTCCTCAGGTGTGGCAGAGCCAATGGCCAGTACAGAAGTGAGAGATGTCTGGGTGTTATTGTAAGTTTAAATGCAAAAGATTGAAAATGCACACATATGTAATATACAAGTCTTTGGCCTGAAAAAAAAAACTACATGTGAAAGCTGAGAAAACTATATAATATTTTATTTAAAATACTGTATATTTTTTCTCTAACAAAACATTAATATTGTGACACAGCTGGGGATTGGTCGGCACGGCCGCCATCTTGGACGTTAATTTGCATACAGACAGTGACTGGGGTGCTGGGTGTTATTGCAGGCTTTATTTTGTTATTGTGTGCGTTCAATGTGTTATTATGTTGTGGGACTCATTTGGGGTTGTTTTGGGTTGTTTTGTGGGGTTTTGGGGGTGGATGGCTGCCTCGGCAGCTCAGGCCTCCACCCCCATACTTAAATGTGGGTGTGTTTACCGCTGTTCTCTGGTGCACTCCATAAACGGACGCCATCTTCCCCTTGCTTTTTTAAAGAGCTGTAGAGCGCAATAAAATGTCCCAGATTGCTTTGTTCGAGAGCTCCACCTAGTGTCAATTCTTCATTCTTCACACCTTACTACAATATATATAATTATAAACAACTGTAACACAGTAGACACTGACTTTGTGTCATTTTTTTGGTTCAACCATACAAACCTGATAGGCTATGTTGTGTAGCTACAACCTGAACAGCTGTATCTTAGGGGCTCAAACCAGACATGTCAGGCGTCCCAGACACAAGCTTTCTGCTGTATGTGTCAATGTGTTGGTTCAACCATTTCCTGATCTCCCCATAGAAGCCCAGTGTTAATTGTAGTTGCCATCAAATCCCTCAGTCAGTCCTTCCTTC
>JBBIGC010000013.1:514740-528970 GCA_037576955.1 Lepidarchus adonis | reverse complement strand
CAAATAAAGAGATCCACGTTTGTTCCACATTTACATGTTCCAGCCATTTAATCCGATTGTACATTATTTTGACAAGCACCGTGGTAGATCGATGCTACTTATACAGAAAAGGAGAACGCTCTGTCTGAACTTCATCAACGTAGACGGGGCTGTTCAAGCAGCCGATTCTGAGGTAAATAAACACGAGTCTGTTTTACAGCGCGACCGAGGCCCCGCCTCCATCGCCCGGTTCATTCTACACATGGTTTCCGAACGTGTCGAAGGTCCATCCAATCTCTTCACCACGGTATTTAATTGTTTAAATGTGTCCAAAAAAACCGTAGTTTCAGCTACTGAACAGTTTTTGGTTTTAAGTACAGTGCCACTCATTTTTGCTGACCGCTGCTCCTGAGGTAAACTCTCTCATCTGAGGTAAATGCTACGTGGCTAGCGTGTAGCTAGCAGCCGTGAGCCCATGCGCATGCGCAGGAAGAACGCGAGCATTTTTTAATCGGTTTACCTGTTTACAAGAGCCGTTTCCTCGATCGATCTGATTAAAAGAAAGGTGTAAACCACCTCTTTTAATCGGATTGAAAATTTAATCGGATTCAGTGGAATCCGATTACATGAACCGTTTACATGGGACATTTTTAATCGGTTTCTGTATTTAATCGGATTAAAAGTGCAAAAAGTGTCCATGTAAATGGGGCTACTGTTAAACAGCCTGTGGTTTCTTGTGTTATATGTTTATTCTTTTCACTGACACTGGATTGAAGTCCTACTGTGTCAGTTTAACATTTACAGTTTCTTGTCGCTGTGTTTTTAAACCATTAAACCCTTTTCGCCATACAATTCTCCCAACAGATATTAATATTCATTAATATGAACAGATGTTCAGTTTACTGCTAACACAGCTATTAATCTACGCACTCATATCATCTCCGCCCGACATGTACAAACACAAACATGTACCTGCAGCTCAGAGAAACATGTCAGCACAGCACAGCAGCAGAAACCTCCAGCAGTTCTATAGCAAGATCCACAGCAACAGCCAGTGGCATTAATACAGGAAGATCATTTCTCACTGGACGTCTGAACGAGACACAAAGCAGCAGCAAAGCATAAAGCAAAACACACGACAGCGACAAACAAAACCCAAGAAACTACAGTCAAACGTTCACATTGTTTTCTAGTTACTGCTACAGGGTAATGTATCATATTGTTTAAAACTCCTTTAGAACATTTAGAAACCCTAACCCAGATATTTAATTATCGAAAATCAACTTTATAACACATACCTGCTTCCTGTTCATGCCTCACGCCCAGAGACTCACAAAGTACTTTCAGTTTCATTATCACCCCGCCCCCCACACACACACCCACACACACACTTCCGGAGTTTGTATTGGTAAGTACACCAGGACACACCAGGAAATACTTTATATAAAGTTGTATACATGTTTATAAATCAATCAAATATTAATGCATGTTTATAATCACCACCACTGCAAACAGTTTTGTTTTTGTAATAAAACTCTATTTGATACAGCAGGTAAACTAAATATTGAACACGCCATTACTTTCCTAAGTAAATGTATTTCTAAAGGTGCTATTTAGATGTCAGTGACAATCTATTCAATCCACACATGTAAAAAAACCCAAACCATACATGTCCATACATTAAGTCAAGTGTAATAAAATGGAATTACACATGAACACATGAAGAGAGGAAGGTGCAAAAAGGCTGAAAAGTCATGACACCAGCTGAAATCTACCAGTAATTAGAAAGCAATCCTGTCACATAGTGCAAATTAATATCAGCTGGTTCAGTCCCAACATATTGCTATAAAAATGTGTCTCTTTACCAAGAAGTCACACAAGAAACATCTCATGATGGGTAAAACCAAAGAGCTCTCCCAAGACCTTCAATCTTATTGCTGCAAAACATACGGTTACAGAAGAATGTCTAAACTTCTGAAGGTTCCACTGTCGGGGCCATAATCCAGAAGTGGAAAGAACCATTGGTTTATTTTAATCAAATTCCATCTTGACCAAGCAATGCCATCTCTCTACAGGGCTCTGATCCCTGCCAGAACTTATCTCTACATGCTCTGCATTGCTTCCATGATCATCATTTCATTTTGGTTGAAGACATGATGTTGGTGAGCTAGCTTCTCCACAGAGCGCTAAAAAAAAAAATAACAATCACAAAATGGCATCTGTGAATTATAAAGACATTGTAAAGCCACCAGAAAAAAGTCTGGAGGTAATGATTATCTAGCTAATTAACTAGTGCAAATGTCTAGGCCATGTTTCACCACTATTTTACTGCATTCATTTGGTAATAGCGGTTTTTTAAATGAATAATTTTTCATCAATTAATTACTGTTCTGGTTTGCTTGAATTATCCATTCCACCTTTAGCAGCGCAGAATGTTTCATTTGTTTATTTCATTTAACTTTATTTATTTATTTTTTAATAAAAAAAAAGAATATTTAATTTATGGTGGAATAGAAAACTAGGACAGGTTCCACCCTCCCACAGGTGATAGCCACGAGGACCATCAGTCCTTCAGAAGCCGGCTCTAAAGTCCCCTAGTAGTTCATGAAACCAGTGCGAGGTCTCGTGTTTTCCACGTTCCTGAGAGATTCTTGTAGTGTTGGATTATTTGGTGAGTTGACTTTTTGCCCATTTTTGTGTTGATCCTGTTTTGCTGTGTTTTTGTCTATTTGCCTGTTTTGAGATTTTGCCTAAGCCTTGTCTACATAGTTCTTGTTCGCCATGGAGACTTCTGGACTGTTTTCATTAAACTTTGTTTTTACCTGCACCTCCATCCTACTCCGTTTAGTCACAAAGTCTTATACCTTCAGCTTTCATTCAATTTCAGCTTTATAAACGACCAGTGCAGTAACTTTTACAGCCAAGTCGCTAGTTATTTCAATATTTTATAATAATGTAATTAAATACAGATTCAGCAATTTGCTGTGCCTTGATGACTATGATGAGATCTGGCCGGACAGACCCAAAAATATAGTATTGACATTAACATTGGTATTTGGTATTGAATTTCTCTCCTCTCTCCTGTAGCCCTGCACAAGGTAAGAATGAGCTACAAGACCGTAAGCAAGAAGCTGGTGAGAAGGACACAACTGTTGGTGCAATTGTTTGAAAATGGAAGAAACACAAAATGATCAAATCCTGCAGTGCTCACAAAGTTCCCCTGCTCAAGAAGGCACATGTGAAGGTCTGTCTGAAGCCAAAATTGAGCTCTTTGGCCTCCAACTCGCCTTGTTTGAAGGAAGGCAAATGCTGACTATGACCCTAAGAACACCATCCTCACTGTCAAGCATGAAGTGCTTTGGGGGTGTTTCTCTGCTAAGGGCACAGGACAACTTCTTTTCACCGATTGGACGATGGACAGGACCACATACCATAAAATCTTGAGTGACAACCTCCTTCCCTCTGCCAGGACACTGAAAATGAGGTGTCTTTGGGTTTTCCAGCTGGACAATGACTCAAAGCAAACAGCCAAGGCAACAAAGGAGTGAGTGGCTCAAGAAGAAGTGCATTAAGGTCATGGAGTGGCCTAACCAGACTCTGGACCTTAATCCCATAGAAAACCTGTGGAAGGAGCTGAAGCTTCGAGTTGCCAAGCGACAGCTTTCCAACCCTTAATGATTTAGAGCTGATCTGCAAAGAGGAGTGGACCAAAATTCCTCCTGCTTTGTGGACAAACCTGGTCATCTACAACAAGAAATATCTGACCTCTGTGCTGCCAACAAGGGTTTTGCCACCAAGTACTAAGTCTTGTTTTGCTAGGGGATCAAATACGTATTTCACTCAATGAAATGCAAATCAACGTATATTTTTAATATAATGTGATTTTCTAATTTCCTTTTTGATTTTCTATCTCTGACTGTTAAAGTAAACAAACTATTAAAATGATAGACTGTTCATTGCTTTGTCAGTGGACAAACTTGCAAAATCAGAAAGAGGTCAAAGACTTATTTTCTCTACTCTACCTGTAGTGTAATGAGCGAATGACGGCCTAACAGAGAGAGAGAGAGAGAGAGAGAGCATTTTATGGCTGGAAGTGAAAACACTGACTGTGAAGTGATGTGTGTAGGATGGCTATTCGTAAACAATTGTGTGCACTTTGCTAATAAAAAAGAGAAATATAAAGAAAATTAGTGATTCAGTGAACACACCACTGCACACAGTCACCACAACGAAATTTGTTCTCTGCATTTAACCCATCACACGTGGAGCAGCGATCAACAGCGCTCAAACCACCAACCTTTCGGTTACAGCCGAACGCACTAACCGATTACGCCACAGAGACAGAACTTGTACAATTACTTTGTTTTAAAATTATTATAAATAATTTTTATATTAATGTAAAACATAAATCCATGAAAGACCAGATTTAACAGCGCAATAGTGATTCATTATCATTTTTTCGATCAGCTCTAAATTTATAGTTCACTTCAACACTGTCAGGTCAAAAAAAAGCCTTTTGAGGAAGTAAACCAGCAAAGCCACACACACACACACACGCACATAAACTGTTAATGACACTTATTGAAAATGAAGTCATAAGCTAATTATGTAAGAAAGTCCATTTTAACTTCAGGCTTTTCCATTAGTGACATTACTAACCAGCAGCCTGAATTACTGAGTATAGGTTGCGTTCGCAATTCAGTCTTATATTAGCATCCATGTGCAAACTGTCCACAATATCAGAACACTCACAGTTAAATAAACTGGTCACAGGATCGTAGCAGTGACACGGTCTGTCTCCTTTATTCATCAGTGCATAAAGGACTTTAAGACATTAGTTACACTGAAGAAAGAAAGATGTGGAATTGCAAACAATGTGGAAATGTTTTCTGAAATTTGGTCCAATATTGGAAAACAAAGTGAGAGTAGATTTTAAAAACAGATAAAACAAATGACTACAATTGTTAAAAACATGGAAGAAAACATAAGGCTTATTATCTGATTCTGAAATTTGATTAATTAACACATAGATAAATACATGAAATGAATTTAGGGCAGTGAAAGCTAAGATGTGAAAACTTGTCATAAAAGGCAAGAAATGTGAAACCCAAGAGCTTTCATTCAGTGCATAAAAACAATTAAATAAGACAGAAAAAAGATTGAAAAAATAGGACAATTACATATTTTGAACACTTCCTGTTACATTTTAAATACTGCCAAAGAAATCTCAGTGAAAATTAGTGGTCTAAACCAAAACCACTGGAAATAATTTGGCCTTGTGTGTAAAATGTGTGTTTAAGTCTGTACCTGTGTCTGGGTGTCGAATTGTTAATGCATAAATAATATAATATTATATATATTTATATTATAATATATATCCCACTGCATGGATTCATTAAAGGCTATTTTGCTCAGTAAGGACATGTTTAGGCCTTAAGACTGGACTTGAATTAAGTTTGCAGACTAGCCCAGTATCCCAGACTATAGTTCTGGTCTAGTTATCAGAACCAAACACAGTGTTCAGCTGCTGAGTCACTCTGATGAAGGTGGTACGACGACTCAGCTCTTTCAGTTTAGCGGCTCCCACGTAGGTACAGGTGGACCGGACGCCTCCCAGCACGTCTCTCACCGTGACCTCCACTGGACCTTTATACAGCACCTCCACTGTCTTGCCCTCAGAAGCCCTGAGAGAGAGACAGCCAATGACCAAATCCAATGTTTTTAATTGTCAACACAATTATAAGATATATATAAAAGTGATTTTTAAAACAGGGTTCTACTGATATACAGTACTGTACAAAAGTCTTAGGCTCCCACACAAATGATTTAAAGTTATTTATCTCTGCACTGAGGGTCTTTGTGGAGGAAGAACACAGGTTAACATTAGAATAAAACAGTAAAGCAGTAAAAGTATCAGGAGTTTGATCTTTGTAACCATGTGTAAAAGTCATTGAGATGTTGTGAGCTGGTTAGAGGAACACAGGTTTAGTTCCAGATCTCCTCTCCAGGCCTCCAGACATTGTATAGATGTGAGAAACTCCAGCAGCAGCTCATTTAATGGAAGGAAGGACTGACTGAGGGATTTGATGGGAACTATAATTAACACTGGGCTTTTATGAGGAGATCAGGAAATGGTTGAACCAACACATTCAGTGTTTACTGTGTTGCTGTAAAAAGTATACTAATATTATTGTTTTGTTGGAGGAAAAAAGCTTAAATTATCATTTTTCTATGTTCCTAAGTCTCTTGCACAGTACTGTATAACAGCTGTAGAGCCATGGCAATTACTTGATTTTGATAAATGAATAAATTAAAATATATATTTGAAATAAAATATAGAAATTACGCTTTATTCTGAGTGAAAATCTTGGCATCCTCAGCTCATTCCGCAGCTGTGTTCAGGGTTGAACACAAGGGGGCGCCATTACCAACCAAATCGCTTTCGTAAGCGTTACAGAAAAAAATCAAGCTCATTTATTTGAATAAAAAAGAAAAATCCTGTGCCTTCTACCACTCTTATGAATTTATGGTATATAACAATAAGTACTGATCATCTTTTCATTTATATTAATAAAAAATTGTAATTTTAGCCCAAAAAATGATCACCTACTGTAGCAGTGTCTCTCTCACCTGTATTCTGCCACTCCTCCTGCATGCTTCTTCATGGCCGTGTCTGAACTCATGCCATAAAAGAGTTTATACTTCTTCCCATTCTTCTCAATGATCTCACCGCCGCTCTCGGAGTGACCTGCCAGCATCCCACCCAGCATCACAAAATCTGCTCCTGCACCTGTCGGCCACACACCACCAGCGAAAACGTTAGTCAGACATCGAGATCAGAAAAAACACATAAAAACATACAAACTTTTTCTACTGTAGCATATCTGGTTCTGCTTTTTGAGTTTTGGATGATTTCTAATTAATATGATCCAAATTCCAGTGCTCACCGAAAGCCTTAGAGACATCACCTGGGCAGGTGCATCCTCCATCCTGAGTGAGAAACCAGAAAAGTGATTGTAACAATGTAAAAATGCATTAATATCTATTATTTCCAGAGAAAGTCACTAATATGTAGGTGCCCATGTCTACAGAAGAGATGTCTCACAGAGATGATGTGACCACCCAGCCCATGTGCAGCATCTGCACACTCGATTACAGCGCTCAGCTGGGGGTAGCCCACACCGGTCTTCTTACGGGTCGTACACACTGAGCCTGCACAGACAAACCAACCAACAAACAGACGTCAGACACTGATACACAAGATACGAATCAAATGACAGAATTTTAATATTACTACCTGGACCGATGCCAACTTTAATGATATCAGCACCAGCGAGAATCAGCTCTTCCACCATCTCTCCAGTGACGACATTACCAGCCTTGAAGTAAAATCATGTTTATAATTTACAATTATGACCATTTTAATATTCGCTTATGTTATTATTAATAATTTTACAATATATGATGTTACATATATTGTAAAAACTAACCATGATTGTGTGCGAAGGGAATTTCTCCCTCACGTCCTTCACAAAATGAACAAAATGTTCTGAGTAGCCATTTGCTACGTCCACGCAAACGTACTGGACCTGAGGCACAGCTGTCAGAATAGCACCGAGCCTCTCAAAATCCCCCTCACTCGTTCCTGTGCTGACTGCCACAGTCTGGAGAAGAAAAAATCAAAAAGAACGAGAGAAAGACAGAAGAGGGAATGTCATTGAATGTCTTTCAGATCAACATTAAAGTGGAACTGCTTCTGCTTTGGAAAAAATGGTTCAGTAGCTAAACAAGCCAAGCGTGCATTTCTTTTTACCTGCAGGCACTCCGGGTTCTTTGCTGCAAATTCTTTCCAGTCATCTACACAGTAATGTTTGTGGATGGTGGTAAAAAGTGTGAACTGTAAGAAAACAGAGGGTTGTTTAACCTGGTGATTAAAGTTAATGAGATAAAGTGCAGTCAGCGTAGTGCAGACGCCCTTCAATCAATGTGAAGCCAAAAGTCAAAGTAAACTTTATTGTCTCTGCTATATGCAGTACAGTATAGAGAGACGAGACGACGAGGCTCCAGTTGAAAAACAGCTTAAATTAAACATATATGACATAGGGTAACAGCAAAAAAACAAAAAAAAAAATGGACATGGAGTGAGAATATATAAATAGTTGGGGAGGTCAGAGATGTGCAGTATCTGTGCAATGTAATATATAAAATGTAGTGTAATTGACTGGCATCGAATGTGTGTCAGATCAGCATTATTTTTAAGTGAAAAGAAAAACAAACTGATCTGATGCTCATTCAATGCCAGTCAATTTAACTACATTTTATATATTTACAAAAAAATGATCAGAAATGGGATTTTTGTCATGGATAGGCCAAGGATAATCTGAAGTTATACGTTTCAGTCGTACCGGATGCAGAGCCACAGCCATCTCGAACGTTCCAACAGTGTCCATGTTAGCAGCTATGATAGGGATGCCTCTATAACTTCCTTTAGAGTTTCTGAAAGTGAAGCTGCGCATCAAATCCACCTGAGAGAGAAAATGGCATAAAACAGAGAAGAGTGAGATTACAGGACAGAAGGGAGATCAGTAAGTGTAGACTTGAAACAGTCAGGCTCTGTACCTTACAGAAAGTTATTACACTGATGTTATTAATGTGCTGTCCGATGCCTGAGACATGATTTATGATTATTTATGATAGTTTTTAACATATTTAAAACATGCAGGTCATATAAGTATACAGTGCAAGTCCCAGAAAAAGACCTACAGCTACATTATCATGATCATTACATTGAAAAAAATCATTGGTTGTTTTTAAACTCATAACCTCTGGTTTCTGTCATCACCGTTGAGTCTGTGGGTTTCTGAAGAATGCACCATTTATCATTGAAACCACTGTTTAGATCTCAAAGATCTCAGTGATTGAATTAAGCAGACATTGTGAAAACAAAATCAATAGACGTGCCCTTTAACAGATGATAAAATGGTTTGAGCTAGAGTTAGGTGTCAAAGACACAGAGAGAACTGAAGTAAAGTAGCTTTACAGTAAATAAGACTTAAGTGAAGGAGGTCCATCACCTCACTGCGAGACTTGAGGGTGCTGCGTTTGGGGCGAAGAAGCACATCCTTGAAGTCCAGCTTGATGTCATTCTCAATGCGAGGCATGTCTGCTCGGCTTGGCCTTGAAGCTCCTGCTATCTCTCCAAGCAAAACAGCAGCTGTGTGTAGGAGTGCAGTCCTTCTACTGTCTGTAACACAAACAAGAGATTTAGACACAGAAGAAAACCCTGTCACCCACCCCATTAAGAATATACAAAACCATTTGAACACATGTATAAACTGTATTCCTATAATCGTTTTTAATCAAATAAGTATAGAGTTAGAACCTGTATTAGATGCCCATGCAGCTGTGTAAACAAAACATCTAGCATATGTAACAAACTAGCTAACACACTCTTATTTATACCGATTTCGGTGAATCACACTATAAGCATCAGCCTGAAAGATACAGAATAAAAATATGCTATTTTAAACTTTTATTAGCTATTGTATCACTGTAGCTTTACCTTCTGCTGGAGAGCTGGACAGGGTGACCACTGGAATGTATGAAGGAGGCTAGCAAGAATGCACATCACTGTTTCCGGCATGTAAAGGCGGTAATAGTTTGCCCCGGATGTACAGTAAAACATTAACTGTAGTTTTACAACCATAACTGCCGCACCCATACACGTTCACGGCGCCACCTCTGTGGACTACAAAATGGCGGAGCGTTTTGACGTCTGCGGTCCGAGTTGATCTTTTCTGCAACTTTTAGTTCCAACCCAGTTAATTAACACATTAAACAGAGGCAGTTTACACATATCCTAGAATAAACATTTGTTAAATCTAGTACATAATTTTGTTTTAATTATATTTTTTTAATTCTTTAAACGTAGCGTTGTATTTTCTGTCGGAACCTTAAGTCGTTGGTAGAAGACGGTAGGATATGTTTTCGAGTTGCTCAGGAACCTCCATTGAAAGTGAAATTGAGGGAATTATTGATATAGGATAATTCTGTTACTGTTTGTTGTATTGGTTACATTTTTGTGCCTATTTACAACTTGTGTTGTTCCAAAAGAAAAGCCAAGATGTTGATCAAAGTTAAGGTAAGGTGGTCAAAATTAACGCCGTTTTATTCACGGTGCCGGTTAGCTAGCTGCGTTAGCTTAGCACTTTTCCGCAGTTTGGCTGGAAACGAGGTACAAATCTGCTCGATGGCATGTGCTGGGACTCAGTCTGTCTATAAAAACCACATCATTTCAAAAGTGCAGTATTTTGTGGCCGTTATGTGATTTCAAATCTGTATTTTAGCTGCACAATTACTTGGTAAACTGCGGCGAGGATGGTATGTAGTTGTATCCAACGTCTCTTAAAATCTTAAGATTGTCTGATGTTGAGCATTAATAGATGTGTTGAAACTACTTGTTTAGTTTTCAGAAATAGTCGTGTTAATAATATTCAGTACTTTTCATTTATTCTATTCAATCTTAGCAGAAGCTGAGCTTTATCCAATATTATTGGGATGAGTTGGTGTGGCTCTTGTGATCCAGAGATAACCAGCCAACCTCAGTACTTGATATTACTAACGCAATTCTGGACGGATGCAATCAAATCCTCACAGCAATGCTCCAATGTCCAGTTCACATGGGCACCCACTGTTTCAGTTTCTGATTTTTCTGTTCACACTCCTGGTTTGACTCACTTCTCAATAGCTCAGGCCAGGTTTAGTAAGTGTTTAGTGAGTGAGAGCATTTGAAACTGCTGGACTCCAGCCTTCCAGGGCTAAACATGTGCTTAATGGAATTTGCAATGTTTAGTCCCTATTGGCATTGCAGTTACTGTAAGACTGGGCTTAATACACATCTGGGAACCTGGCCTATAGTGTATTATTGTCTTAGCATTACTGAAACACTAATAAAAGTGTCTTAATGCATAATCACATCCTGGATTTGTGGATTACAACGACCCCCACTCTGAAAATTACGTTCCAAAAGACATTTGCACAACTGAGCTGTTTGTAATTGGTACCATGAATATAATAGCAAAGCATTTACTTACTGTTCACTATTTGTGATGTTTCTAGACCCTGACTGGAAAAGAAATCGAAATTGACATTGAACCAACAGACAAGGTATGTTAGATCAGTTAGATTTTGTTTAATGCAACAGAAGATTTAAGATTAGTTTGCGTTTCATTGTAATTTGTCTGTTGCATTCAGGTGGAGAGAATAAAGGAAAGAGTGGAGGAGAAGGAGGGTATTCCACCCCAGCAACAGAGGCTCATCTACAGTGGGAAACAAATGTAAGATTGATCATGAAATCTGTCTGTCTGTCTAATGGAATGAGTGTGCCACCAAACCTAAGCATGTCAGGTTTATAGCACTATGTATACTTGTACTTATTTTCTATTCTTTCTATTAACCACCAATTTTGCTTTTACATACATTTTATTTGACCAATTCTATCTCCTCCACTTAATGAAGATAATTTACCATAAAACAGACATTATTGCTGACATTCACACTGGATTAAAATAACCATGTAATTTCAATGGATCTTCTAGAAGATGCCATAAATATGTTAATGCAGAAGTCCACTGTCTGATTTGGCGGTTTTGAATGGGACTAAAATCACTCGGGAAGTATCACAAATCATATTTACATTACCCAACTTCTCCTCAAATGAATCCTGTCCGAATAGTGCTAAATAAATATCAAAAGTCTGCAAGCTTCACTCATGCCTTAGCATTCCAACCCATTTAGGTTTAATTAACTTTTTTTTTTTAATTTTCAGTCACAAATCTACATTTCCAGTGTCCAATTCTGCTTGTTTTTTTAGGAACGATGAGAAAACAGCAGCAGATTATAAAATCCAGGGTGGCTCTGTATTGCATCTGGTTCTTGCACTCAGAGGGGGTCAAGTGCAACATCCCAGCAGCCACCTGCAGGCCTTATAATCACCAGGGTTCTCCACCATTGACGTCCACAGCCCACAGTTCCCTAAATGATCTCACTCAAACTCAATGGTTTCAACTCCACTGTTGACCTTTGTGTAATAAAGCCGTTTTGTTCTGTAGCGTCTACTACAACATTTTCCAGTCGGTATCGCCCTTCCTCTAATTTATCCTTCATAGAGCCCTGTCCAGCTCTGTTTAAGTTTACTCAAATTAATGCTGAATAATCAATGTTTATGTCAAACTGATGCAGTAGAATCATTTGTCAATAAAACATCATATTGGCATTTTTTACTCCTCCTGATTATTGAGCATTTTGCCATTTTATAAAAAATACTGAAACATGTTCATGCAGCAGTGATGAATGATGAAGGAAGAACAAAAGTAATTGTGGAAATCTTGAGGTAAATGAATTAGTCTGAAAAAAAAACACAGTGAATATCTTAAGTGCTTAGAGCTACTGTCTAAGATTATACTAAAGAGTTAGACTCGAGTTCTAGACTTGGATTAAACCTCTTCTTCTACGCTTGGAACACACCACCTCATTAAGGGCTGGTTTTCCAGACCCAGATTATTCCTAAAATAAATAAATAAATAAACTGACAATGAATTGAAAGAGTCGGTTTTTTGCATTAGTTTTGGGTTTTATTTTACCTGGGCTCTCTCCTCTGCACTCTCCTCTTCAGCTCAATTCACAGGTTTTCAATGGGGTTGAGGTCTGGGGACTGAAGTGGCCATGGGAGGAGCTTGAGTCTGTGTCTGGTGAACCATTTCTGTGTAGATTTTCATGGAAAATATTCATTATTTATTTGTCAGGGATTTTTTCCCCTTAAAATTCAGTTGAGTTGAAGGTTAATTATTATTATTATTTTTATTTTTATATTTTTTTTTTACAATTTTCAGTGTGAGAGTTTGCTTCTGCAATAAAAACTGAATTTATTTTAGGCTTTTAACACATCTTAACCAGGGGTGCCAATAATTATGGAAGGCACTGTATTTGCCAAATGTTGGAATAATAAGTTTTAAATTAATTTAGTAAAATTCAGAAGTTTACATATATTTCCATAGTATTTGGTAGCGTTGCCTTTAAAAACTGTATGACTGTCTATCAAACTCTTTGGGTTTCCTTCCACGGGTTCAGGTTTGTAGCCGTTTTGTGATGGCCACTCCAAATCATTGACTTTGTTGTCATGTTAAGTCACTTTGTAACTAAATTGGCGATATGCTTATGGTCATTGTCTATTTGGAAGACCCAAGCTTTAACTTCCTGACTGATGTTTTGATGTTTCTTCAATATTTCCACATAATCATCTTTCGTCAACATGCCATCTACTTGCGAAGGGCACCAGTCCCTCATGCTGGAAAACACCACCCCCATACTTCACAGTTGGGATGGTGTTCTCAGGCTGGTAAACTCACTTTTGTCCCTGTGTGCATTTGCAGACTGTAATCCGGCTTTTCAGTATCAGTACAGGACTCACCAGCTTCAGCAGCATCTTCACAAGGTCTTTTGCTTTTGTTCTGGGGTTGAGTCTCACATTTCATCTCTGGGACACAGAACCCGTCTCCTTCCTGATCGGTACGATGGCTGGACATTCCCATGGTGTTTATACTTGCGTATGAAGGCGGCACCTTCAGGCATCTGGAAATTAGACCCAAGGATGAACCAGTCTAGTGGAGGTCCACAATTCTATTCCTGATTTTTTTTAGATTCCCATGATTTCACACTAGGAAGCCGTGTGTTTGAGGTGCTTTAAAATACATCTGCAGATGTGCCTCCAATTAACTCAAGTGTGCCAATTAACCTATCAGAAGCTTCCAAAGCCATGACATCATCAGCTTTCCCAGAGAGTTTAAAGGCATAGTAACCTCTATGTTGGTCAAATTGACTTAGAAGAACGTAATAAAAATGATCTCCAACAGTTAACAATTTTGGTAATCCATACTGACCTAAAACAGGAAACGTTTCGTCTGATTTGATATCAGACTGTAAAAAAAGGTTTTGTCTTTTTATACAATATATATAAACTTGTATCTGGTAAACTTTGATGACATCACTACATACATTTACTTTTACATTTATTCATATTTTGTCCAAAGCGACTTCCAGGTTCAGGAATAATCAGCATAAATTCAGACACGACAACACTGATGTGCGAGTTACAGGGAGTATAAGTGCAGATAAGAGCTACAACATTACTACCTGAAAGAGAAACACATTTCTACACTATAATTAAGAGCTTATACATAATTCTGAAACACAT
>JBBIGC010000013.1:491596-501713 GCA_037576955.1 Lepidarchus adonis | reverse complement strand
TATATAAAAGGCTGTAATATATATATAAAAGGCTGTAATATATATAAGGCTGTAATATATATATAAAAGGCTGTAATGTATATATAAAAGGCTGTAATATATATAAGGCTGTAATATATATAAAAGGCTGTAATATATATATATATACGGCTGTAATATATATATATATATCCCTAACTGGAGTCAGGTGTTAGCATACCGGTGTTAGCATACCTGGAGGCTTGTTAAGAAAATGAGTTTGAAGGTGAGATACTTTGACTGATAGAAAGCATGTTCTGACTCTGCTCATGTGAGCCATGCCTCACTTCCAGAACTTTCTGAGGATCTACAAACAAAAATTGTTGAGTTGCATAAAGCATCCTTGAGGAAGTGCCTTCACACTCTCGTCACACGAGGCCGGGCATTGTCCTACAGCAGGAGGAACCACTGCACCAGCGTAGGGTCTGAAGAGTTCATCCCGACACCTAATGTCAGTCAGGGTGATGTTCCTTCACCTGTAGAGGTCTGTGCTTCCTCCATGGATCTGCCTCCTTAGACCATCACTGACCCACCACCTAACTGGTCATGCTGGACGGCTTCCTGGCTTCTCCAGACCCTTTCATCCTCAGGAGTAATGTGCTCTATCTGTGAAAAGCACAGGAAGTCCTGCCAATTCTGGTATTCTGTTGGGCTCCACACTGTGTCTTAGAGTAACTTCCAGTCTCTTGGAATCTGCTCCTGCTCTCGAGACTGTGCTGGTAGATACAGCAAACCTTCTGGCTATGGCACATGTTGATGTTCCATCCTGGAGGAGTGGGGCAACCTGGGAAACCTCCGTAGGGTCCAGGTATCACCTCATGTCACGAGTAGTGAAACTGACACTAGTGCAGTCAGAAATGATGAGAAGGAAAAAGATAACTGCTCGTTGTTGCTTCTCTAGTGAACACCTCAAATATACTGCTAAAACTGATAAGAGCCTCCTCTGCTACTTGATTGACCAGATCAATATACCAGACGTTAATTGCCTTGGTGCTATACTCTTAAAAAATGTTCTTTTAATTTTTTGAGTAATGTATTTAAGTATGAAAGGTCTCTTTATATATAAAAATACTGTAGAAGTCTTGTCTGATTTTTTTAAGTGATGAATTTGAAACGACTAAATTCCACATTTGGAGTGGGTGATATGTGAAAATATCAAATCAATATACTTTGACAATTTTTTCAATACACAGTATGCGACAATATGTATTTTTCCATCATCTTTTAAGTGAAAAAGAGCCAGCAGGTTCATATTTTAAAATATGTATAATGACTACAAATAATTTTAATTGTGTTTCTCAGACAATAAATACAATAAGTTCACGTAAGCGAATCTAAGGATGCTGTCTTTGAAATTAAACAGTGTTTCAGTACTGATAATATCACAAAATGATCAGAAAATTATATTGTGGTCACAATTTATCACAATAATGATAAATCCCATCATGTTGCCCAGCACTAGTCCAAATGACAAAATTAAACGCTATGCTTTTGCTCATCTGTCATTATTTGCAGCAGTGTATTCTGCAATCATTTTTGTCGTGTCTGTAAAGAGTTAAATGTTAAAACATGCAGAAATCTCAAAATGTAGAATTTCCTCATTTGGTGTAGAATGTCAGAAAATTGCATTCTCATCAACATCTATGTTTTTCATAGCTGTAAATGTGTTGCTTTTTGTTGTCCCAGGAGCTCAGTTGAACATCTCCAGTACACATTCTTCTGGTGATTCCTTTCCTGCTGGAGAGACAGTCGTACACTATACAGCCACAGACGCCGCTGGCAACAACCGCACCTGTGAGCTCATCATTACAGTACAAGGTAAAACCAGGAGGTCGTGGTGAAGCACATACTGTATTTTCCTTTAAGGTGTCGCGGATAAAAACAACAAAATAAAATGATACGACCAACACAAAAACTGTGGTATTGTGTAAATATAATAATAAAGGTGAATCCACTGTGTAATTATGTAACTTTATTAGCAGCGTCTTCCTGAAATGCACTAACAACGATCAGAGTAACGTCGTCCTCTGCCCCTCACGCGCTCTG
Organism: Lepidarchus adonis; assembly: GCA_037576955.1. Lineage (NCBI taxonomy): Eukaryota > Metazoa > Chordata > Actinopteri > Characiformes > Lepidarchidae > Lepidarchus > Lepidarchus adonis. The sequence goes on along the minus strand of JBBIGC010000013.1, from coordinate 499,649 downwards.
GTTGCTATGGTAACATATAAACATTCCTTTCAGAATAAATTTTCAATGCTGTTGTGGTTTCCTCCAGAATACCGGCAAAGTTGAGTCTCTAACACACCTAGTTGCTACGGATTGAGATGTTTTATTTTTTTTAAGTTTACATTTTTTGTACGGCTCGGTACAAAATGTTCCACGGCCCGGTACCGATCCGCAGCCCGGTAGTTAGGGACCACTGATTTAAAACACATGAGATCAATTCGATTATTAATTTTTTAGTCTAATTGTTCCCATTGTTTTTAACTTGGTTTTTGTGAAATTTGCGTTTGAGCAATGTCTTCTATAAAGAGTGTAGTTGATGATTTAAATTATTTGGCTTCATTTGCCTGATAAAATACAGGTTGTTTTATGCTTGTATTGCTTTTCCTGTTCTTTATGCATATTTATTTTTATTATATTATATTATTTTTTATATTATATTATATTATTTTTATATATTGTATTATATTATTTTTTATATTGTATACCATTTTTATATTATATGCTATTTTTATATTATATACAATATTTATATTATATAAATTTTATCTCCATTTAGTTTTATGTCTATTTTATTTTGATGTTTTACTTTTATGCCTTTTCAACCTCTGTAAAATTTAAGCGGGTGTTTTACAGATGATCTTTTGATTGCTTTTCTTTAATGCTTATTATTATTTATATTTTCTTTGCCTGTTTTTATATATCTTCACTTTCCTTGTAAAGCACATTGAATGACTATGTGTATGATAATGTGCTATATAATTAAACTCGCTTGTTATGCTGCTGTGTTTCTCAGGTTCTACGTGTGAGCAGCCATATATACCAGTGAATGCAGATTTCTCCTGTGTGGAAGAGGAAAAGGGGGTAAACTGTTCCCTGGTCTGCAGACAAGGCTACAGTCTTACCCAGAATGCAGTGCAGAGCTACTTTTGCCCCAATAATGGCCGGTGGGAGCCACCACGCTCGCCAGACAGACCAGACTGTTCTCGTCAGTATTATTTGCATTATAAATGATCCCTTAGATATTTTTTCTGCCCTGTCTGTAATCTGTGTCTTTTCATGGATTTTCTAGTATCATTTTCATCTTTTTTTGTGTCATATACAGTATTTCAGTAGTTTATTTTATTGAAGCTTTACTGACTGAGGAGGGCCCTTTAAGTTAAGTTAATATTAACGTGATTTATTTGAATATTTTCTGTTTGTAGTGAACAGAATAGCCAACAATGGCTTCAAGCCATTTGAGATGTTATTCAAAGCGTCCCGCTGTGATGACCCAGACCTGCTGAAGTCCTTCACTGGCGATTTTACCAATGTCCTCGGAGGCATAGTGAGCACATACACTTAACATAATACCAACCAGCCAGACATGCCTTGCTGGAGATCCTCATCCTCATTGTTTTCCTGTCAAGGTTCCCAATATCTGTAGTGGAGATGATATCAACTGTAAACTAGAAGTGATGTCGCAGGGGCAGTGTCTGGAGTACAACTACGATTATCCAAATGGATTTGCCATTGGTGAGAGTGCTTTTCTTCTTTTAGAGACATTCTTGTTCAATTTAGTGGTTGCAACAGTTTTTATGAAGAAGGATCTCAATGTTGTCTTCTTCTTCTCACTTTGTTTGCAGGTCCTGGAGGATGGGGTAGTAACTGGGCCTCTCAGAAAGGTCAGGATTATTCGTACTTTGACAGTGGATTTTCTCCAGACCACCAGCACACGCCTCCACAGCAGGACGGTGTGTTGTATCACACGAGAGCCAAACGCCATCGCAAAATCATTCAGCCTGTCCATGACCAGAAGATCCAGATATACTTTAACATCACAGGTAGAACATAATGCGTTACAGCAAGGGCCTTAAGTCCTAGTATTAGAGGACGTCAATTTTAGCATTTCTCTTGTTCCCAAATATATAATTTACAGATTTATCAATTTTATTTAATTTTTAACTTGATTTAGTTTTTTCTTTGTTGTTATTAATTGTTTTTTTTTATCAGTAAAACCTCATATTCAAGTCCAGTTTGCATGGTTTCATATAGTTCTACATACCTTAAAGTGTAATAAATAAAGCCATCAAATTTTTGATGTAATCTATGTGCTGGTCTGGGCCTAGTTACAGCAGACAGTGTATTCCAACATCTTTCCTTTCTCCCAGCAAGCATCCCACTGCCCCTCATGAGGAACGACTCAGTGGAGGTAGCCAATCAGAAGCGGCTCTTACGGACTCTGGAGCAGCTCACCAATCGGCTAAAGCGAACACTGAGCAAGCAGCAGCATCTGAACACCTTTCACGTGTCATCAGAGATGATTGTGGCTGATCCTAAATCCCTGGAGAGTAAGAAGGCCTCGCTCTACTGCCGACCAGGCTCTGTGCTCAAGGGTCGCATGTGTGGTGAGTTCACTTTTCAAGGGTTTTTGCACAAAATACAGCAAGTATAATGCAAGTCACTGTATTATAAGCAATAATTTAATAATTATAACATATCCTTTATCAAATTACCAAAGTACAGTAATGGTAATATAATAAATGAACAATGACATTAAGTTTGTTGTTACACTCAATAAAAATATAAACGCAACACCTTTGTTTCTGCTCTGATTTTTCATGAGATGGACTTAAAGATCTAAAACTCATTCCAGATTCACAATATTACCATTTTTCTCAAACATTGTTCACAAATCAGTCTATCTGCTTTGCTGAGATAATCCATCCCACCTCACAGGTGTGCCACATCAAGATGCTGATCTGACATCATGAGTAGTGCACAGGTGTATCTTATACTGCCCACAATAAAAGGCCACCCTGGAATAGTGTAGTACTATTCCAGATTAACTGTTCAGTTTATGGTAAAACTTATGAATTGCATCATGTGAACACATGTATAATGCAGCTACATTTTAAACACATGAACAAAGCTGTAAGTGATTCTAAAAGGATTTTCTGTTTCTTCCAGAGCTTTACCTTGATGGTGTCTTGACTCTAGCCTGTGCACTAGAATAGAAATGTATTTTTGAGCAAAGTATAGCACTTCTACAAGTCCAAGCATCTGCTAAAGGGAATTTTCAATATTGTCCTATTGTCTTGTAGTGCAGTGTCCAGTGGGGACATATTTCTCAGAAGAGTACGTTGAGTGTGAGAGTTGCCAGAGAGGTTCCTATCAGGACGAAGAAGGTCAGACAGTGTGTAAGCTGTGTCCAAACGGATTCTCCACCCCATACCTCCACTCCCGCAGTGTGGCTGAGTGCAAAGGTTAGTTCTGCAGTCAGCAATGTATTAGAGTATCTGTAACAACTCCATTAAAGTCTTGATCTGCCGACCGATCCGGTTGCCGCCCTTACACTACCTACTAGTCTTAATAAATACGATTTTTTGACCATTATTTGAACCGTGTCCATTAATCTATTCAGACAGCAAGTTGACCACCTGTCCATATATTTACTCTTTGAATTAAAATATTAATATTAACTACTTTAAATTGTTGCACAAATGTTGTATGTTTTATAACTAAGATGTAGGTTTTAAATGTATTTTAATTTATTGACGTGTGTTTCCAGCACAGTGTAAGCCTGGCAGCTCATCATTGAGTGGGTTGGAGACTTGCGAATCATGTCCGCTGGGGGAATATCAACCTAATTTTGGCTCACGTTCCTGCCTGCTCTGCCCCCCTAACACCTCCACCGTCAGCCGTGGAGCAGTGGACTCCACTGAGTGTGGAGGTGAGCTTCACACCTTTCCATAACATAGCACTACTTTCAGTGTACAGCCTGTGAGTACAGACCATGCTTTCACTCAGTAGTTGCATTTTGAAGACTGATGTGATTGATACACTGTAAAGCATGGGTTCTGGAGGTTCTGGAGGCCTGATTTCCAGCACAGTTTCATGATTTCCCTGATCAAACATTCCTAGTTCAACTCACTTGCCTTAGTGAGTGTGTTTGAAGAGCAGAACCACCAAACTGTGCTGGACACTGGCCCTCTAGGACCGAGTTTGGGCACCTCTGCTGTAAAGAAATTATAACTTGAAGTGAAAGTGAAAAGAAAGTGATTATTGTCATTGTGAACACCATCACACACAGTGCATCACTACAAAATGTGACCTCTGCATTTAAACCATCACATGTGCACACGTGGAGCAGCTATGAACAGCGGCTGGGGAACAGTGGTGCTTTACCTCAGTGGTGCCCGGGTTGGGTGCTAACCGCTAGGCTACAACTGTTCCACAATACACAATGGCTCAGTGAGTTTCTGCTCTTATGCACCTGATCCAACTCGCTGTTGCCACAGGAAACAGAAGGGTAGAAATGAAAGATATAGGAAGAAACAGTGCAGTGTAGTGAAGCAGTGCAGAACATTTTCCTAGTAGTAGTTGTTAGTTAAAACCATTAGTTGATTGGTTGTTGCATCTTTACAATGCTATAACCAGTCAGTTCCCCATAATGACAAAGTAAAAACGGACTTTTTTTGACAATTTTGTACATTCATTAAAAAAAAACATTGAAATATCACATTTATTTAAGTATTCCGACCTTTTGTAGCAACATTTGAAGTTTACCTCAGGTGCTGGTGAGTTGCTTCCACACATTACCACCTGTGGTAAATTAAATTGATTGGACAAACTTTTATGTGAAATAAGGTGCGTGAGGTTCAGTGGGTGTATGAACACAGTACGTTACGCAAACAACATGGCTTGCTAACAGCACAGCTAACAACACGGCTAACAACCCGGCTAACAACCCGGCTAACAGCACGGCTAACAACACGGCTAACAGCACGGCTAGCAGCACGGCTAACAACACGACTAACAACCCGGCTAACAGCACGGATAACAACACGGCTAACAGCACAGATAACAGCATGGCTAACAACACGGCTAACAACACAGATAACAGCATGGCTAACAACACGGCTAACAGCACAGATAACTGCACAGATAACAATGGAGGATGTGACGATTGTTTTCTTGCACAAAAGTATTTACAGCCACTGTAGAGAATTAACTGAAGGGCACATGGACAAGATACAAAATCAAAGGAAAGATATAGCACAAGAAAGAAGGCAGCATTTAAAGATGCTTAAATGCTATCGTTATCGAAAAGATGAACAGTGGATACAGAACTTTAGTTTGTCACACAGTAATGTTATTTATCTCTGTCACAACCAGAACTGGGAAAAACAGAAACAAACAACTGTTTATGTGTACCCCTCCAAAAATGATTGCCAATGTGGAAACTCACTATTGACTTTGCACTATAGAAGTATTTCACATGTTTAGTGTAGGAATTTCAATATTTCTTCAGTGAAGGTGAACCAATAAATATTTTATGACCACAGACATGGCTCTTTTATCCATATTTTAAGAAAATTTTCATTTTGAAAGTAAAGAATTCACATCTGCAAATGTATAAACTATTACAGTGTATGATATAAATAATGACAAATAAACCTCCTCTTCAAAAACTAGTCACCATCTGGATTTGAAAAGTTGAAAAGTCAAATTCCAGTAACAACTGACACAAAGAGGTGAAAGTTTTATCTATGTGCAGATCTTTATGTTCTTCCATAATCCACAGAAAGTTTCTCAAGGACTAAGTTTGGTTGACTATTAGAGGCAGCCCCGTATAAGACTTTTAAATCTCTAACTTCATCTTATCTCTCTCTCTTTCCTTGGATCTGCATCTTCTCTTCTATCTTTAACACCCCACCTGTCTACATCTTCTTTCTGTTTCTGTTACCTCTCCAGTTCCATGTTCTGCAGGTCATTTCTCTCGTTCTGGACTGGTCCCCTGTTACCCATGTCCTAGAGACTACTACCAGCCTGAAGAGGGTCGCTCCTACTGCCTCTCCTGCCCCTTCTATGGCACCACCACTGTCACAGGAGCCAAGAGCATCCAGCAGTGCTCCAGTATGCTTTATTATCAGCTTAATTATCAGCTTAATTATCCGGCAAAACCTTGTATATTCAGAATGTAAAACTTACATGTAAATCTTCCTATCTGTGAATGAAATTAATAGAAAAATATGTTTCCTATTTGATTAATTCATTGTGAAAATTATAACACAGTGTAAAAGGAACAGGTATTTTCTATATTTCTACAAAATATATATAAAAAATAGAGATACAAGGTTTTGTTATGACAGTGACAATACAGTTTCGGTACATTCTTGATAGCAAAAGGTAATTAAAAACATTTACACACCATCTCTTGAAGGAACCTAAAATCTCACATGTCTTTTATTTTGGATTTTACAAAGTTGCTTCCATTTTCTTTTGATGCAGCTTCACACACTCTTGGCATTCTCTCAAGCAACTACAAAGCTAACTTGATTTTTTCAACAGGCCCAAAGATACTCTACATATGCTTAGATCTTTTTAGCTCCTGAAAATAAGAATTATCAAGTCTTGCAGACATCACTATTTGTATTTGGCAGTTTAGATCTTTGATGTTCACATATGCTTTCAGTTAGGAGTGTACAAATGTCCTGAGAGGTACTGTATATGTTCACAGTGTTACTTGCACAAAGTAGATATCCTGCAGTTCAGCGGTTTAAGAGAAGATCTTAGAATGAGAACACACTGATTTCATTATAAAGGTCACTCTCTGGCAGACCACTCTGAATGAAGAATTGAGTTGCACCCAGTGGAGAGATTTTAGTGCATTTTTAAGTAATTGTAGAAGGATATGCAGTTGAAACAGATTTATTGAAGATTAAGTGGATATTTTGAAGATGTAGCAGATAAACTAATGTCTCATTCTTTCCTTCTGGGGCTCAGAGATTTCTCATTCATCCAGACTCCAATGGCTCACAGCTGGAAAGTTGGGTAGCATTACTCAGAAACTGTCTCTGCCAAACTTTAAACCTATGGCATCGAAAGCCTGATAAAGGGAGTCGTTGTCCTCTAAAACGGACCCCTAATTTAGAATAGGACAAATGAGTGTGAATGCCATGTTTGATAGCGCTCATAAACACAGTACAGGAGAAGACTCTGGAAAATATGCTGCAGGATGGAAAAATTGATGAAGATGAATGCCTTTAGATCATCTTTTCCAGTTCTAACCGTAGAAATGTCTACCCTAAAATACTGTCTGTGTCTCATTTTCTCCTTTTTTCTTTTTTTCACCCTCCGTCTCTACGTCAGGTTTTGGCTCTAGCTTCTTGCCTAAGGAGGAAAGTGTAACAACAGCTCCAGAGGTTGTGGTGAGGAAAGATTATCAGGCTAGCAGTCAGGTGAATGGCAATTCAATTTGCTTTTTAAATTTTATTTCCTAATCCTTCCTTTACAGTGATGTAAATATATTAAATACTGTAAATAATAAATGTTCTCAAACACGTAAATAACTTTTAATCATTTGTTTTAGTTTATTATCTACAAAAATGTGTTCTCACAAAGGTTGTAAAGATTTAAGTATTGTGATCTACAGTAATTTGACAAAATGGCAAATTTTAAGGCCTATAAAACAGAACACTACATTTTTGGAGGTACATGAAGATCAATACCTTGAGGCAGAAAAACTTGATATGTATGTAATTAAGTGAAGGGCTTTTATTATTTTATTAGAATAATAGTAAAATATAATCAAACCTAATCTAAATAAATCATATCTTATGATATAAGTGGTTGATGATTTATATTTATTTATTGACATTTCATAGGTTATAAAACTAATCTGTTTAGTTTGAGAGAGAAGTTCGTACACTGAGTGACTTTCAGGAATGAAACTTGGAGACAGCGAATTAACTAATATTTTACTATTATTACTATTATTACTATTATTAAGCTATTACTTTTTAACTATGGATCTTTTATCTATATGGCTATGTTGACTTCCCTGTTTTTCTGATTTTAGGTATTCCTGAATTTTAGGAATACATGCTTTATTATGTATTTTTGACATATTTACAAAGCTAATTTAAATACAAATGATTTATTTTGTCTTTCTTAGAGGTATCAGCATGATGTTCACTGTTTTTGATTTTTTATATTAACATGTTGTTTAAACTTGTTTAATCAAATAGTGTTCTGGAGTTCTTTCGAGACCTAA
>JBBIGC010000013.1:480992-491496 GCA_037576955.1 Lepidarchus adonis | reverse complement strand
CCCCCCCCCCCCCCCCCCCCCCCCCCCCCCCCCCCCCCCCCCCCCCTACCGCAATCTACTATTTTTTACTGATTTTTACTGATTCATGTAATGATTTTATTACATACAGATATTGTGTAAAATGCAATCAAAAAACAATCTACAATTTGTGACATGTATTTAACCTTTATTTAAATGAGATGTGAGGTTCAAAGAAAGAACTTTCAGAGGCTTGGCTGACCAGCTTGAATGTATTTTGTAAATTTAACCAAATTTTTACATTTTATTATCGCAAAGCTCAAAAAAGTTGACATGGGCAAAATGAGTTTGATGAATGAATTTTCATGTTACATAATATTTCAATTCATGATCACAAATTGAGGTAGTCAGATAGATTTCATTTAAACCGAGTTAATACTATGCCTGAAAGCCCCAACAGCTTTTTTCTGGATCAGCATTTATAGTCATATGCAGCGGTTTGGACAAATGGCAGATTTTGGTGATTTTTAAAAAAGATGTTAACAGAGTCTCTCTAGGATATGAAACAAAATATATAATATTTTCATACAAATATTGATGCCTAACCTTTTATGCCATAAATGTAACAAAAATAACAATAAAAACATTGTTATGGCACTGTGCAAAGGTTTGGGTACTCTTAGAGTTTCAAAGTCTTATATTATTTTTACAAAGTCTAATTAGATCTGATGCATGGAAACAGATGTTATAAGTAAATATCAGCTGGTGCTAATTTCAAAGCTTTACAAATACTCTGACTCTTCACACCTTGTGCACACACTTGTGGACACAATTCAGGAGAAGGATACAAGAAGATAGCAAAGTGTTGTCAGCTTGCAGTTTCCACAGTGAGAAATGTAATTAAGAGATGGCAGTTCAGGGGAACTGTGTAGGTCAATGTGAGATCTGGAAGATCAAGAAAACTCTCAGAGAGAACTGCTCATATGCTGGTCAGAAAGACAAATCAAAATCCCCATTTAACTGCAAAAACCTGCAGGAAGATTTAGCAGACTCAGGAGTGGTGGTGCACCGTTCCACAAGACCTTGAAAGAGTCAGCAGAAGAAAACCTTACCTGCATCCCAGTCATAAAATCCATCATCAGAAGTATGCAACAGAACATCTACATAAACCTGATAAATGTCTGTAAAAAAACAAGTGCTGTGGACTGATGAAATTAAAATAGAATCTTTGGTCACAATCAGCAAATACATGTTTGTAGAAAAAAGGAGCAGCATTTCATGAATAGAACACCTTGCCAGCCATTAAGCATGGAGGTGGATTTATTAGGCTTTGGGGTTGTGTTGCAGCACACCAAACATCACACCATCAAAAGCTGACGCTGAAAAGAGAATGAGCTTCTACAACAGGACAATGATCCTAAACAAACCTCGAAATCCACCATGGACCTCAAGAGACGCAAGCTGAAGGTTTTGGAATGATCATCACAGTTCCTGGTTTAAACATCATTGAAAATTTCAGCTGTGTATGCAAGACGACCAAAGAATATTACAGAACTAGAACCTTTTACATGAAGAATGGGAGAAAATCCCAAGTAGAAGAACTGAAAGACTAAAAAGTGTTTGCAAGCTGTGTTTTTGCCAGAGGAGCTGTTATTATGTACTGATTATGTACGGTGCCCAAACTAATGTTTTTATTTTTATAAAAAGTAACTGTGCATCAATGTTTGCTGAAAATATTATGTATTTTTTTAATATTCTAGAGTGTTAAAATCACCAAAATCTGTTATTTATCTTTTTAACGGTTAGATATGGATCAGTAGCTGTATTCTTGTAAAGGTAGCATAAGAATAAAATTTAAATTCCTGATGGTTTTTTTTCAGCTGACATTGTAGCGTGTTTTATACAGGACTATAGATCATGGTATTGTTCTAAGAATGGTTTGTAAAACAGTTTCAGAACCTTAAAAAGAATCCAGAGGCTACTGTACTTTTTTTCAATATGTATTTATATCCATTATTGTTTTCCACCCTGTAAACATTTCATAGCTAAGCTACACTGCTCTCTGGGTGCTGTTGATAGCTGTCCACTGCTTTGTGATACGGGGTGTGTTCACAATGACAATTTGTCTCTTTCATTTTAATACCTGTGCAGCTTTTATATGATTCGACAAATTACACCATCACCTGTTCTGCTTATTAGATGTTCCACGAGTGCTTCCTCAACCCATGTCAGAATCAGGGCACGTGTGAAGAGGTGGGGGTTGGATATGTGTGCACTTGTCTGCCAGGTTTCACAGGTATCCATCTTTTTATCTTTGTTTTTATGAAGGTGTGAGAATATCAGACGTTAGTTATGTTACACAAATTGTTCACAGTAAACACTACACTCTACGTCAGTATTGATCACAGGCCTCACCAGTAGCCATGTTTAAACCTCTAGTGTCAGTATGTGGTATGTTTGTGGATAGAAATGGTCTGTATGTTAATTAAATTAAACTCCCGATTGATCTGCTTTGTCAAAAAGTGAGTTTGTATTGATATTTTGTGTCTTTAATTTAATGTTCTCTCTCAGGAGCAAAGTGTGAGAATGATATTGACGAGTGTGACTCCGCTCCGTGTCAGAATGGCGGTCTGTGCAGAGACGGGATGGGAGGTTTTCAGTGCCAATGCCAGCCAGGCTTTGCAGGTAAGAAGCACAAATTTACAGCAGCAAATATTAGCATTCGGCTGCTTAGCCAAAGTCATTTGCTTAACAGGTCTGATATGGCCGAATGAAAGTGTAAAAGTGAAAGTGAGATGTTTAGAACAGGGGCTGGCACAGAGCTGTGAGATTAATACTGAATTTATTGGGTCTGTGGGACACATGCTTTGTCTTACAGCTCTTTTCCATTCCAACACTGTCCTCCTTCCTGCCTATGATAAAGCACAAGTCTGCTTCTCGGGTGTTTTTATTAATGTCTGACTGACTGAGTGTGTGTGTGTGTGTGTTGTCTTGGAAAGGATCGTTGTGTGAGGCTGAGGTAAATGAATGCAGCTCCTCTCCCTGTCTGAATGACGGAGTTTGTGTAGACGAGGTGAATCGCTTCACCTGCAGCTGCGCAGATGGATTCACAGGTGAAAAGTTCCCTGACATTCAAAACAATAGGTTTTTGCCATTTCTGAGTAACCGGGTAGTAACTGTTGGGAAGGACGTTATTGTAACTTCCTTAGTATATTAAATATTATATTATATTTTCATGGTTTTTTTGTAGTAAGATCTGTATTATGCTTACTAAAAGTTACCTAAAGGCCTAGTTTAACTTTTTAGTATGTCTAGATTTTTATGTTTTTTTATCAACAGTTCATGATATTACCTGGTTAGTAGCCCTTAAGACTAAAACATGAATAGTAATAATGCACTTTAAGTTGGCATAGCACAATGTCCAAAAAAAGTTGGGACATTGTGTAAAATGTAAGTAAAAACAGATTTTTTGATTGCAAATCTTATAAACCCATGTTGAATCCACAATAGAACATAGAAAGCACTTTGAAGTTGAAAGTGAATATTATATATTACTTTTATGTGAAAAAACATTAGGTCATTTTATATTTGATAGCAGCAACACAAAATTGGAATGGGAGAACAAAAGACTGGAAAAGTAAGAGATACTAAAAAGAAACAGCTGGAGGCACATTTTGCCACTAATTGGCATCAGGTCAGTAACATGACTGGGTTTAACAGCTTCAAACAGATAAGATAAGATAAGATCAGATAAGATCAGATAAGATAAGATAAGATAAGATCAGATAAGATAACATAAAATAAGATAAGATCAGATAAGATAACATAAGATAACATAAGATAACATAAAATAAGATAAGATAAGATCAGATAAGATAACATAAGATAACATAAGATAACATAAAATAAGATAAGATAAGATCAGATAAGATAACATAAGATAACATAAAATAAGATAAGATCAGATAAGATCAGATAAGATAAGATAAGATCAGATAAGATAACATAAAATAAGATAAGATAAGATCAGATAACATAAGATAACATAAAATAAGATAAGATAAGATCAGATAACATAAGATAACATAAAATAAGATAAGATAAGATAACATAAAATAAGATAAGATAAGATCAGATAAGATAAGATAAGATCAGATAAGATAACATAAAATAAGATAAGATAAGATCAGATAAGATAACATAAGATAACATAAAATAAGATAAGATAAGATAACATAAAATAAGATAAGATAAGATAAGATCAGATAAGATAAGATAAGATCAGATAAGATAACATAAAATAAGATAAGATAAGATCAGATAAGATAACATAAGATAACATAAAATAAGATAAGATAAGATAACATAAAATAAGATAAGATAAGATAAAATAAGATAAGATAAGATCAGATAAGATAAGATAAGATAAGATAAGATCAGATCAGATAAGATAACATAAAATAAGATAAGATAAGATCAGATCAGATAAGATCAGATAAGATCAGATAAGATCAGATAAGATAAGATAAAATAAACCTTTATTGTCCCACAAGTGGGAAATTCCACAACCATGTAGGAACCATGCAGAGGCATGGTTCCTCAAAAGTAAAGGGCAGAATTTCACACCTGCAAAAACTGTGTCTACAAAATGTAGAATAATGTCCCTCAGCATAACATGGCAAGTCTTTGAATATTTCATCATCTGTAGTACATAATATCATCAAAATATTATGAGAATCTGGAGAATTCATTGTGTTCAAGCAACAAGGTTGTAAATTAATACTAATCTTCAGGCCCTCAGGTGATACTGTATTAAAAGCAAACATGATTCAGTCATAGAAGTCTATCATGCAAAGAAGAAGCCATATATGAACATGAAGCTTGCACATCTGGAGAGACAACATCAGTGTTGAAAGGCACTATATACAGGTTTTAGAGCAACATATGCTCCCAGCTGGACAATGTCTTTTTCTGGAAATGCCTTGTATGTATTTCAGCGTTGCTAAACCGCGCACTGCATCTATTATAACAGCATGACTTTGTAGTTGAAGTCTGGAAGCTGAACAGGCCTCTGTACATTCCAGACCTTTTACCAGTTAAAAACATATGGTGCTTCATGAAATTAAAAATACGACAAAGACGACGCAGGATTGCTGAGCAGCTATATATAAGACAAGAAAGAGATAATATTAATTTCCCAAAAATCCAGCAATTAGTCTTCTCATTTCCTTAACATTTGTGGACTGTTGTTTAAATAAGATGGGCTACACAGCGGTAAACATGGCCCTGTCCCAACTTGCCATCAAATTAAAAATGCTTTTATTTTTTTCTTAAAATGCTACGTTTATTCAGTTTTTATGTTTTTTATGTTCTATGGTGAATAAAATATTGGTTTATTTGATTTTCAAATCATTGCATTCTGATTTTATCTACATTTCACACTTTTTTTTAGAATTAGGGTTGAACCTTCTGAGTATCCTTATGAGTAGACTTATGTTTCACTGTTATTTTACAGGCCCTCGATGTGAGCTGGAGATAAATGAGTGTGAATCAAGTCCCTGTCAGAATGGAGGTGTGTGTAAGGACATAGAGGCTGGTTATTACTGCTCCTGCAGTCAGGGCTTCACTGGAAACAGCTGCGAGGTTAACATTGATGAGTGTGACCACACCCCCTGTCTGAATGGAGGAACATGTGTGGATGGTGTTAATGATTTCAGGTAAATGATGAAGCAGATTTGCCTATAATGGAGGTGTGATAGCTCAAGACCTTTGAACCCTCCTGCGTCACCTAGTGTGTTTCTACATTCTCTATGAAAAATGCATCTTTCCATAATACACATATCTATAGATTGGCTGTATTTTATTTTGGAACAAGTATAAAACAAGCTCTGATGTAACATTTGTAATGAAAATATAATGTACAGTTGAACAAAATTGCCAGTGTTGAAATAGTTGACATTAAAAACCAAAGCATTAAACTGAAAATTCATATTTGTGTCATTATCAAAACATTTGGCTACAGCTGTTTATCATTCATATTACAAACCATATTGGTATTTCGCAAACTCAATGTTAGACAGATTTTAAATTTCTATTTTGTTCTTTTTTTTTTATTTTTTAAATGTCAACCAGCTCTATGTTCTAACATTTTCTGTGTTTTAATATCAGTGGAAATAATTTATGAACTAATATCCAGATTAAATTTATGTAGCGCATATGTGAAAGTTTTTTTTAAAGGGCACTTCCTTGGAAATATTTTGAGCTATATATTTTATTTTAACTATTATTCATTACTCAGTAACTAGTGTGATATTAGATGCAGAAGATATGTAATCATGTGGGCCCACATACAAGCACTTAGAGGCACAATTCTAACAAATGTAAGGTGTTTTTATGTAGTATGTCTGTAGCAGCATAAAGCTTTTATCTCACGTGTAATCCTCAGGTGTGAGTGTGTGAAAGGTTACCGGGGGCAACTGTGTCAGATGGACGAGGATGAATGTGAGTCAAACCCATGTGTTAATGGCGCCACATGTGAAGATGGTGTGGGAAGCTACACCTGCCGCTGCCCTCCTGGGTTCAACGGAACCAGGTGTGAGACAGGTACAGACACCATGGCAACAAAGAAAGATACAGAAGAATAGACAAACAAAGGGAAAGATGGTGATATAAAGGCCATGTTTGAAAATATAGTCAATTTACTTTATATTGAAATTCAAATTCAAATTTTATTTGTCACATACACAGTATGATGTGTAGTGAAATGCTTTTTGCGACCACCCGTGACCCCCATATACATAAACACAATTTAAAAAACAATCAAAAGCAATTTAAGAGCAATTTATAAAACAATATAAGGGCTTGACAACAATAACAACAATAAATAGAGTAAAAATATTTTAAAAACTTCTAAAGAAATATAAAGAATAATAAAGAATAAATATAAAGAATATAAAGAATCATTTGCCCTTTTTAAACCCTTTGCACACAGAGTACAGTACTGAGTGCTACTTATTTCTGCAAATTATTTGCATTTTAATGCATTTAATTGTATAGTCTTTGTATAGTCATCTCACATCAGACACTTTTCCAGACAAAACTATGTCCGTATAGTTTGCTTTTGGCCTTAGAATCCCATAATGTTCTGCAATAAGTAATGTACAAGTACCCTAGCAGGCACAGAATTCCCATAATGCATTGGGTTGTTAATGCAACAGGTTGAAAATGTGAACCTGTTGTCCTGTTTCAAGATTCCTAAAGTGTCATTTCATTATTTCTTGTTTCTTAGATCAAGTTCATTAATGTTTCCTACAATCCAATATATTTACTGTGTTCCCTAAGCTTTTTCCTGTTTTTTTATTTGTGATTTTCAGAAATGTCCTCTTCCTTTGACCTGGAATTTGAGGTGTCTGGTATCCATGGCTACGTAATGATGGATGGATTTATGCCAACACTTGGACAGATCACATGCACATTCTGGATGAAATCATCAGACACAGTAAACTATGGAACACCTGTGTCGTATGCTGTTGAGGGTGGCAGTGACAATGCCTTTCTGCTCATTGACTACAATGGGTGAGAAGTGCTGTTTTCCTGTTGAGAAGTTCAGGATTATTACTGGACAGGAAAGAGTTTCTAAAAAGCATCTTAATTTTATGTTAGGACTTTTTCTTTATAATCCATATAAATTCCTATACAGTTTCTTCAGCAGTTACATTTAAGCTTGAACAATCATGTTAGACAGAAGTTTTCTGAGAAGAGCCCGAGTGTTGGGTGAGCCGTCTCTTTGGCATGACCGACTGTCAAACCTTCACCACTCACAAAGCTCCACCCAACCGACCCGAGTCTTTATAAGAAAACCTCAAAATGTTTTGACTAGTGACCACACGTCACGCATGCGTTCGCCCAGTGAATAACAACCGATGCTTTGCCTTTGTCCTTAAAATGTTAGCTTAGCCACCTTGCTAGCCCCCTG
Source organism: Lepidarchus adonis (assembly GCA_037576955.1). Classification (NCBI taxonomy): domain Eukaryota; kingdom Metazoa; phylum Chordata; class Actinopteri; order Characiformes; family Lepidarchidae; genus Lepidarchus; species Lepidarchus adonis. Next base: position 483,563 of record JBBIGC010000013.1, on the reverse strand, counting down.
TGCCTCTAAAGTGTAAACAAAGTTTTGTTTAGAAGTTTTAGCTTTAGCTCAGCGCTAGCAGTCTCTTTCCTGGAATGTCAACAAATTAGCCCAGCCACCTTGCTAGCTATTTGGGCCAATCAAAAGTCCTGTATGCTTTTTCCAGGAAGTTATAAAAGCTGTCTCCTCTCTTCTCAGTGTCCTTCTCAGAGTTTGGACAAGCTGTTCTCCATATCTGAAAGGGTGTCTGTCTGGAGCCAAGAGCAATGCATTTTTACTGGTTTTTTGGTGTTTTTAGATTATGTTGCACAGTTCATGTGTCAATTTCTATGAATAGCAGAGTTAAAAACCACATAACTACTCATATCACCTTGGTTTGATAGACAGACAAACACACACACACATACACACACACATCATTAATCCCGGGGGTGGGGATTTGGGTTCCAGTAGCCAGATGTTTCACAAAGTTCAGTTATATATGTAAAATACATGCGATACAACACTTAAAACACTACTCAGAAACATACAAATAACAACACCATACCAATAGCAATAATTAACACTGTACACTAAATTTACACCAAAAAACAGGGTTCCCATTTAAGAAGCAGACCCATACATGTAGACAGTGCCTACAGTGATGCTCGTGCAATATGAATTTGGGGGAAAAAATTAATTGATAAATCTAAAGTGACCCATGTCATAGTATTAAAATAAATAATAAAGCGACGTGATTGAGATGTTTAGAGTGAAACATTGTGTAAGCACACACCTGTACCTCTATATAAAGTGGTGTGAAAAAGTGTTTGCCTCCCTCCAGATTCATGCACTACAATGTTTCAGATCATCAAAAAAATTAAACATCAATCAAAGACAAAACAAGTAAACGCAAAAAGTGTTTTTTAAGTGAAGGATTTTATTATTAAGGGAGAAAAAAAAAAACAAGCCTACATGGCTCTGTGTGAAAAAGTAATTGCCCCCTCCCCTTAAAACATTACATAACAGTGGTTCATCACACCTGAGCTCAATATCTCTGGCCACACCCAGACCTGATTACTGCCACACCTGTTCTCAATCAAGAAATCACTTCAATAAGACCTGACAAAGTGAAGTAGAAAAAAAGATCCTCAAAATTCCTTCACAGCGCTGTAAAAGACTCACTGCAAGTTATCGATTGCAATTGCTGCTGCCAAACCAGTTATTAGATTTAGGGGGCAATCACTTTGTCACACAAAGTTGGTTTTAAATTTGTTTGATGATCTAAAACATTTAAGAGTGATAAACATGCTGTTTGTGTGATACAGGGTCAATTATGAGATTCCATTGTTTCTTACAGTGGCCTTACTTTACATACAGCTCCGCTGCAAAACAAGCAGAAAACAAAGAAGGAATTTTGCTCAATATATCATTTTGACAAATTGTAAACTTTTATACTGTTTTTAGATATGAATATGTACATCTAAGTATGTAATTGTCACCCATCCTCTGTTCTTCCTTTAGCTGGGTGCTGTATGTGAATGGGAAAGAGCGGATCACAGATTGTCCTGCAGTGAATGATGGACGGTGGCACCATATCGGTGTGTCATGGAGGAGTGAAGATGGGGACTGGAGGGTTTATATTGATGGAAATCCTTCAGATGGAGGCAAGGGCTTATCCATTGGCACCAAAATACCAGGTAAAATTAATTTACTGATGATTTAATAGCACAACATAATATGCAAGCAAGCTATTTTTTTTAGAATTGCAATTATTTTATTTTAAATAATTTAATTTTTCTCACTTAACAAATGCTATAAGCTGAACTATTGTCATTTGATTTTATGTAATGCAATATCAGGCGTGCAATAAAAATCCACTCTTGTAGATTTGACTATAATGTTTTATGTGGAACTTCTGACAAGTCTGACAATAAATCCCATCTGAAAAATGTTATATTGCAACATATTTCTTCAAGTCATAATTAAATCAAGTCATATTTTCAACCTGTTATGAAGCTTGGTAGTTTTTAAAATGTAAATGGTGTTTTCACATGTTTGGTTTGATACATTATGTCTGATTGCTGTTTTGTAGGAGGTGGTGCTTTGGTGCTGGGGCAAGATCAGGACCAGAAGGGTGAAGGCTTCAACCCTGTAGAGTCTTTCGTTGGTTCCCTCAGTCAGCTCAACATATGGGATTATGTTCTCTCTCCACAGCAGGTACATCTACACAAGACCAACTTTATAAATACTGTCAAGTGGCAAGAAAAAGAATGTGAACCTTTTGGAATTACATGTTATTTGCATTAATTTGCCATAAAATGTACTCTAAGCTATATTTCCATAAAATAATAAAACAAAATCCCTGATCTTTTTATGTCTTTATTGAAAACAACTTTAAACACTTCATATTGCTAGTGGAAAAAGTATGTGAACCTTTTGAAATTACATGTTATTATCATTTAATTGTCATAAAATGTACTCTGATCTATATTTCCATAAAATAATAAAACAAAATCCCTGATCTTTTTAGGTTTTTATTGAAAACAACTTTAAACACTTCATATTGCTAGTGGAAAAAGTATGTGAACCTTTTGAAATTACATGTTATTA
>JBBIGC010000013.1:466194-476570 GCA_037576955.1 Lepidarchus adonis | reverse complement strand
ATATAATATAATATAACATAGTATAATATAATATAATATAATATAGTATAATATAATATCATATAATATAATATAGTATAATATAATATAATATAATATAATATAATATAATATAACATAGTATAATATAATATAATATAATATATATTTCTCTCATCTTCATGCAGCTGTGAAAACGGTTACATCCTTGAAGGGTCAGCAGAGCTCCAGTGTGAATCGACCCTGAATTGGAACGACCCGCCCCCGAGCTGTGAGCCTGTGACCTGTGGAGACCCTCCACCCGTGGATTATGCTGAGTTCATTTTCACCAGCACAGTCTACCTGTCCACACTGACCTACACCTGTATGGAGGGATACAGGTAAAAAGAGCTTTAGATTTGAGCTTGATTTGTCTGTACGTTTTTTCTTGTGGCAGTACAGTGTATTTCTCGCCCCAGTGTAGCAGCCGGTAACCAGTTTATATCTTTTAATAATATTTTACCACAAACTGACAGTTAGTCATTGTTCTGCATTGAAAGGCTCCAGAAGTGGAGCTAGCATCTCCAAACCTCTCAGACTGACCCACAGAAACCCTGGACTAGGTCTGTAAGTGGCCACGATAGAGCTTCAGTTCCTGGTCCAAGAGGTGAAACTTCATACAAAGTCACCTTCTTCTCAGGACAGGATGTGCCCAATATTTCTCACAATACTTTACTTTTGTAAAAGAATAAACACCAGCACCCCATCTCTTGTCAACTGGACTGTCACGTGTGATTATTTCTGTGTGTTTGCAAAATTGCATCGTATTTGAATATCAGAATTAGAATCAGAAAAACTTTATTGTCCCTAAGGAAATTGCATAATACTAATGTTGTGTTAAATTTGTCTGTGATTTTTTTGCACATTATTTATTAGTATGTTTAAAGAACAAAATTTCATTTTGTTGTTTTGTATATTTTATTCCTTCAAGCATTTAGCATGAAGTGCTAAATTCATTTATTTACATGGCACATGGAAATTTTAATGGTTTTAATGGTTTTAATGGTTTGGCTGCCCAACTTGATTATATATTTTAACAAATTTGCACACTCAAAGCTGTTACTGGGCAAAATAAGAGTGAAAAGTTTCCACAACAAGCGGATGAACTAGTAACAAGTGATGGTATGATGATTAGAAAAAAGGAACATCCAGGAAGATATATAGACAGTGTATCATCCATTTCTTTGTGTAGATGTGAAAAAACCTTGAAAGGCCAAAAGAGTAACTGTTTTAGGCATGAAAATAAAACCCATTGTTCCCAAATAATTCAGAAAAGCGCAATTTTAAAAAAGGAGATGCAACACAATGGTAAAAATATGTTGCAGGCATCAGTTTCTAAGATTTTTAATGTATTTTACAAAATGTCCCAAGTGTTTTGGCATTTCTGACATTGTAATCATGAAACTAATGCTTCACTGGATGTTTTATGTGGAGGGGCTGTGAGTGGATTGTATATGATGATAAGTCTATGATGGTGATCTTAACTGTGAAGATTGCAGGGCTCTCGGGAGCTACAGTGCGAGGCGTCTGGGGGATGGACATCTCCTGCCCCTACCTGTGCCAGAGTGGACTGTGGGGAACCTCCTCCCTTAAAGGATGCAGTGATCCAGGGAGAGAACTTTACTCTGGGCAGTCAGGTTCAGTACATCTGCAAAGAGGGGTACTACACATCTTTATAATCTACAAACATGTGTATGACTTTTAATAAAGAAAACACTGTTGAAAGATACCTTTTATAACATAAAATATATAATATATATATAATATACGGTACATAATAATATAATCATACCATAATGTATGATTGTGTTTGTGCATTTAATTTTATTCTTAGTAAATGGAAAGTAGTGTGAGGCCTGGATGTTTTTGGATAAATGAATGCGCTCTGAGCGACCTAGACATTTTATACCGGCGTTTGATTGACTTCCGTATGACGTTACATTGGCGTTTGTTTGTTTCTGTTGAACGCCAACCTGCAGCCCAGACTGCAATGCTGTGTTTGTACCTGTGGGGGCAGTATTGAGCAAGCCCAGCTTCATCATTTATTGGTTTCACAATGAATGAATTAAAAAATACATATACATACTCACATATATATGTATATATTTATGTAAAATTTATATGTAAAAAATATAAAACGTCGATGTATGTGGAGGATTTTTTAAATAAACGCCAATAAATTTTTAATCACAGTATAGAATATTTCTAACTTTTTTAAACCTTCACATGCTTATGTTAAAAATCTTCCTGATTTAGCAATGTAGGCAGAGAAAACCTCACTGCTGTTAGCGGGTTTATCCCATGAATATATCCCATGATTCTTCACTCGCTGTGCAGTCTCCAGAATGGTAGATTAACGACATGTAAACGTAATGTAGCCGTTTTCTTTGTACTCATCTGTATTTTGGCAGAAATTGATGCCAAGCAAATGCGACATGCAACGTTTTTTTGATGGCAGCTGAACAAACACCGCACTCAGCACTCAGAATGATGTGGACAAGGCCTAAGATATGGCCTGTAATGGTTTAACCTTTTTCTTGTGTAAATTGTTCATGATAATGTTAACAACAGTGTTCTGTGCTTTCAGATTCACTCTACTGGGTGCTGAAACTCAAGAGTGCCTACCAAGTGGAAAATGGAGCCATAACTCTTCCCAGTGTGTGCCTCGCCAGTGTGGATCACCACCACACGTTGACCATGCCCTCTCTGACGCCGGGCACCAGTTGTTTGGTGACACTGCTATCTACTTCTGTGATGATGGATACACCATTGGCAACAACACTAAGTTGTTTTGCAATGCAGAGGGCATCTGGGCACCACCTGATGGTTTTGGTATGCCACACTGCACTGCCAATTTTTGCCAGCGACCCCCGGATCTACCTCATGCCATTCTGGACTCTATCACCAAGCCCAAATATGCTAGTAACACAGAGGTCAGCTACAAATGTGAGGAAGGCTTTGTGCTGAATACCACAGCAACTCTGAAATGCTTAATGGGAGGAGAGTGGTCACCTTCTCCTTTGGACATTGGATGTGTCCCAGTCCGATGCTCCAAGCCGGAGAGCATTGACAGGGGTTACGTCAGTGGAACCAACTACAGCTTTGGAGCTATGGTTGCATATTCCTGTGACAACGGCTATTATATCAGAGGGGAAAAAAGAAGGACGTGCAAGGCTAATGGAGAGTGGGGTGGGATTTTGCCAACTTGCCAACCTATCGCTTGCTCTACTCCACCTCGTTTAATAAACGGCTACATCCAGGTTCAGGTACATCCAGCAGTTTGTATAAAAAATAAATGAATAAACATATATATATATATATTGTATGCAGATCACATTGCCCAATATTTTCTTCACAATAAAAGATAGAAAATATATCACATGTTTAAACGAGTAAATGGAGGGAAAAACAAATAGTCATTTTGAATTTAATGGCAGCTAAAGATCTAAAAAAGTTGGAGCAGGGCCATTTTTACCGCTATAACCTGGGAACATATGTTCCTCTAAAACCTGTTTGTACCTTTTAGCAGATGTGTGCGCTGCCAATTCCATAGGCACTAATGCACTGACAGCATCAGTTATACAGGTTTTGAACTGAAGACAAGCCAGATGGACCCTCTCCTCTTTAATGGATGTGGTGTTTTCCCAATTTTCAATTCAGTTTTCCAGTTTTCCACTTTGCCTCAGTACATTTTAAATGGATCATCTTCACATATGGCTTCTTTTTTGCATGATATAGCAAAGACAAATCTTTATTAAAAAGTTTTCATGAGCCCATGCAGTGATTTCCAGCAAATAATCGTACCTGTTTTTAATGCAGTGCTGTCTGACGGCCTGAACATCACAGGCATTTCGTCCTTTTTTTTCTGTCCTTTGTGGTCCAGATTTGCTGAATATTTTGAGGATATTATTTACTGTAGTTGGGCTATTCAAAGTCCTCGCAATTCTACATTATTCTGAAATTGTTTCACAATTTGTAGATACACTTTTTACAGATTGATGAACCTCTGCCTCTCAAAGATGCAACTTTTATACCCAATCATGTTGCTCACATGTTGCCGATGGATACAAAATGTTCCTCCGGATGTTTATTTTTAGTGTCACTTACTTTTCCAGCATTTTGTTGCCCAGTTCCAACATTTTTTTTAGACTTGTTGCTGCCATAAAATTTAAAATGATAATGGTATTTTATTTATTTATATTTATATTTTATATTGTACAGTGGCAAGAAAAGTTATGTGAACACTTTGGATTTTCATGGTTTTCAGCATCAATTTGTCATAAAATGTGATTTGAAGTTGAGGGTATTTACAAACACAATGTGCCTAAAATATCACAAAAAAATCTGATACTTTAAACCATAGACAACTCCTTTTTGAAGAATATGTGGAAAAAGTATGTGAACCCTTGAGTTAATGGTCTCAAAAAAGCTAATTGGAGTCAGGTGTTAGTAAACTGGAGCCTTGTTAAAAAAATAGTGATAAATGACTGATAAAAATAACTCAAATAGTTTGCTGTACATAAGATGAATACACTCACGTGAGCCATGCCTCACTTTCAGAGCTTTTGGGATCTACGATCAAATTTGTTCATTTACAAAAAAGGGTTACAACATGATTTCAAAGACTTTAGAAATTCACCAGTCTACCAGATCTGCAAATGGAGGTACTTTGGGACTGTGGCTACTCTACCAAGAAGTGGGCGCCCAGTCAAAATGACCCCAAGAGCCCTATGAATACTCATCAATGAGGTACAACCCTGGATTCACTGAAACTGGCAAACCTCTGTTCATGAGTCTACAGTATGTAAAACATTGAACAAGCAGGGTGTCCATGGAAGGACACCACCAATGAAGGTGATCTGAAATCTGTGAAAGAGAACATTGACACTCCACAGCGGTACAAATGTTTTGCAGTCTCATGATATTATGTTGGAGGAAACGATTGGTCCTGCTTTGCTGCATGTCCAAAGAATATGACCAAGAAAAAGCAATTCTGTCAGGAGGAATGAGCTCAGATTCCTCCTGAACGATGAGCTTATTGCAGCCAAGGGGAGGTCAACCAGTCATGTGTTTCTGGTGGTTTAAAAGACATAATCAGATCATTGATTTTTTGTGTTATTTTATATTTATTTTATATTTGTCAATAACCTTGATTAATTAATTAATGCATCGATTAATGCAGAAAACCATGAAATTCCAAAAGGTTCGCCTACTTTTTCTTGCCACTGTATATTTAGTTTTTTGTTCTATTGTGAATAAAATATGTGTTTGAGATTTGCAAATCATTCTGTTCTTAATTACAGTTTATTTTACTCAATACTCAACTTTTTTGGAATTAGTGTGTGTATTATTGCTGTATTAGCTATAAATAATTAAGTTTTCGTTTTTATTTCTAGGACCCCAAGAATAGGACCAACTATGTGTACAGCAGTAAGGTGACGTATGCTTGCAATGCTGGTTATCGCCTGACTGGGAAGCCTGAGCGTACGTGCATGGCTAACAAGCAGTGGTCCAACAATTATCCCCTAGCCTGTGTGCTTTTGACTTGCCCCACACCACCCGAAGTCAAGCATGGACGCTACCGTGGCTCCAGATTTGAGGTGGGAAGTAAAGTGGAATACGTCTGTGATGAGGGTTATGAACTCACTGGAGATGTCGTATGGACTTGTTTAAAGTACGGCAAATGGGACAAGAGCAAAACCCCTCATTGTTCTCCAGTTCAGTGTCCGGAACCTCCTTTAGAGGAGAACCATCTTGTATGGAGAATCCTGGATTCAGACCCAGGAACTGTGGAGCTCTCCTGTGAGAGTGGCTACGTGCTGCATGGGTCAAGGATTCTCAGATGTACCCCATCCCAAGAATGGAATGATTCCTTTCCAGTCTGTAAGCAGTTGTCTTGTGGATCACCCCCAGAGGTTTCCTTTGGCGATCCATCACCAGCTTCTTCCTATTTCGGCAGTGTGGTTACCTACTCCTGCATGGCTGGTTTTACCCTTCGGAAAGAAGCTTCTGTAAGTTGTCAGGCAGATGGAAGTTGGAGCACTCCTTACCCAGAATGCATTCCTGTAGAGTGCCCACATCCTGAGGAAATACCACATGGCATAGTGGATGTACAGGGCCTCATGTATCTTAGCACTGCTCTGTATACTTGCAAGCCTGGGTATGACCTCGTGGGGAACTCAACAGTGTTGTGTGGTGAGAGCGGCCTTTGGATTGGAGGGGTACCTGCATGTCATCCAATCGAATGTCCTCCCCCCAAGGATATCCCTAATGGCTTTGCCAAGTACTCACAACATCGGTTTAGCAGGTCTGTTACTTACTCCTGTCACAGAGGATACCGCCTAGAAGGTCCAGAAACTCTTGTCTGTCTGGAACATGGTAAATGGGACAAAGAGGTTCCATCTTGCAAACAAATTTACTGCTCACCTCCTAAACCCATTGAAAATGGCTTTGTTGAAGGCAGAGACCATAAGTATGGTGTCACCATCTTTTACAGCTGCTTTCCAGGCTTCTTACTTGTGGGACAGAACCACCTCACGTGTGAAGAACATGGTTGGTCAAGTTCAGTGCCTACATGCACTCCAGCAGATTGTGGCCTTCCCCCACACATCGACTTTGGCGATTACTTGAAAATCCAAGACCCATCTGCTGAGATGTCTGGAGGAGACAGCAAACCAGTAGGCCAGCGTTCACCAGCAGACACCAGCTTTTTGCATGAAACCTTGATCCAGTATCGCTGTAATGCAGGGTATGATATGATTGGTGGAGTTGCATTGGTTTGCCGAGAAGATGGAACATGGAATGGGACAGCTCCTGTGTGTGTACCTGCAGAATGTGAGACTCCACCTAATCCTGACCATGGATCAGCAATCGTTACAGACTCTGTACTGGGCAGCTTAGTAGAGTACAGCTGTGAAGAGGGTTATGAACTAGATGGTCAAACAGTACGACAGTGCATCTCTGGGCGCCAGTGGAGTGATGAAGCTCCCAATTGCAATCCTGTGAACTGTGGTGACCCAGGAGGTATTGCAAATGGCGAATTTACGGGAAGTTCTTTTCATTTCCAGGAAGTGATATTGTATAATTGCCATGATGGATTTATTCTTCAAGGTTTGAAGACTAGAACTTGCCAAATGGATGGTAAATGGGACGGCAAAGCACCATGGTGTAGTGCTGTGTCCTGTGGACGTCCTGTGGTCTCAAGCGATGTGGTACTGGATGGAGATATTTATACGTTTGGCAAGCGCCTGCTCTTCAGCTGTAACCCTGGGTTCATCCTACATGGGGCATCCACTAGTGTTTGTTTATCCAATGGCACTTGGAGTGAAGGTGCTCCTAGGTGTCTCCCAGCGAACTGTGGTCGACCCCCTATCATAAAGAATGGGCGTATGAGAGGAACAAATTACGGTTACAATGGGAAAGTAAATTATGAGTGTGATGAGGGCTATACCTTGACAGGAGTTCCAACTCTTGTCTGCACGGGTGATGGACTATGGGATGTTCCTCCACCACGATGTGACATAATCACATGTGACCCTCCAGAAGACATCAGTCATGGCTTCCTGAATGGTTCAAGCTTTAACTATGAAGATGTAGTGGAGTATGTTTGTTTCCCCGGCTATGAGATCATTGGCAGTCCACTTTTACGGTGTACGGCAGAAGGTACCTGGCTTGGGGAAGTGCCAGAATGTCGAGCGTGTATGTGCAACCCACCAGTGCTAAAGTTTGGTGCTGTGCTAGGCCGAGATCACACCTGTGGAGCCAGTGTTTGGTTCCGATGTGACGAAGGCTATAAAACTCTTGGACCTACAGAAGCCGTGTGTGAAAAGGGTGAACTTTGGAGTCCAGGGGTACCCATTTGTAGCAGGGGGAGATGTTCCACACCCCCACCAGTTGTACCCAATGCTGTTGTAATAGGCAGTGCTACTACAACGGATACTGTCACCTATGGATGCAGGCCAGGATACCTTTTGCGAGGGCTTCCAAATCTCTCCTGTGGAAGACTGGGTAGGTGGGGAGTCCCAGATCTGCACTGTGATCCTGTTTCCTGTGGAGAACCCCCTTCTGTCCCAAATGCAATGATAGTAGGATCAGCATTTACTTATGGGAGCAAGGTCAAGTACAGGTAACTTTGGAAAGAGCACGTTTAGTAATATATATTGTTCCTGAATGTGTTTTATAATGAGTCTTTGTTTCAGGTGTACAGACGGCTATGACATCACACAGACCGACTCAATAAACTGCCAGAGTAATGGACTTTGGTCAAAACATAGTGTGAGGTGTCGACCAATACCATGTAGCTTGCCCGCCAACTTAACCCATGTTGTGCTGGCAGCAGCACAGCTCACACCTGTAGGAAGCACTGTGACTATTTCCTGCAAGCCTGGGTTTTATCTTGAGGGACCAGGACTATCTGAATGTGGGGTATGACCTCCTTATTTAACCAAATTTTAAGTCAAAAACATACAACACTGCTTAAAATTATGCATAAAACAATTTTCACTGATATTATGGTAGAGGTTCACAGTATGTAAAAGATACATGTTATTTTTTATATTATTTAGCTTTTTGGCAGGTGGTTTCCATCTTTCTCCTCCAATTCTTGTGTGCCTGTCATCTGTGAGAAGCCACTTCCTCTTCTCCATGGCAATATTGAAGGCAAGAGCTACAATTATGGAGACATGGTTATATACACATGTTTGCCAGGGTTTGAACTAGAGGTATGTTTCAAATATTTATACACGTATAATGTATTTTAATGGCCGCATGCTTTATTCATTTACAGTGGCATTGCTCTGTGTGATATGTTTAGTATGTAGTTGAAAAAGCTTTAGAAGATGATACAGGTGGAATAGGTATGCACCAATGTGAGAATTATAGGCTAAAGTCATTTTTTTTATATTTTGTACATACATAAACATGTATGCACATCAAATTGCAATCACAATATCGGTCCAAAAAAATCACAATTAGATATTTTTCCCAAATCGTTCAGCCAGTATGAAGTGTATAAATGTCTTTTCCTATCCCTCCTTCTGTGGTAGAGTTTCCCAGAAGGTATGTAGTGTAAAACCAAACTACAGAGTTGCTTATTTACTGATTTATATATTTATATCTATACACCTCAGGGTGACCCTGTCCAGATCTGTCAGGGGGACAGAACATGGACTGGAGCTCAACCTATATGTGTGGGTGAGTATATTTCTTCACAATAGTCAGTGTACAGCGTTGTGCAAAGATCTGTAATACATCAGTGACCCGAACAGTAGGAATTTGAGAAAATACTGAGTAGTATTTTTATATTTAAATGGTATAGTCTTAAAAAAACTGCACTGGTTAATAGTGAAAAGAAAAACATTTACTGCACCGGTAAACAGTAAAACAAAAAAACAAAAAAAAACTGCACTTGTAAATAATACGAAACTTGTTCAACAGTAGTTTTAATTAATTAGTATTAAAACAGCTTAGGCAAATCACTATGTTTTTTGAGGTCTGAATTGTTAGTTATAATTAATAAACTACATAAACCCTGCAACTAAAATAGAATCTGCCTAAACCAATTTTATACACTTTTAAGTTAATAGCCACTAGAATGAATATAACACACATTAATCTAAATTAAAACTCTCATTACTTGATGGTATATCAAAGTCACATGACATTGATGTATGAATACTCTACTTTCAGCCGTCTCATGTGGTCCTCCACCGTTTGTGGAGAACGCTGCTTCACTGGTGACCAATGACTCATACAGAAGTAAAGTCACATATGTTTGTAACTCTGGGCTGAATCTGAACGGCCTGCAGAACCTCACCTGTCAGGCTGATGGGACATGGAGCTCACCTGCACCAAGCTGTGATGGTAAAAATGTCTGATTACAGATGCTCTGCTTGATTTAAACTACATTACAATCTGTAAACCCACTAATACTAATAATATGATCAATTATTCTCATTTTCTCTCAGCCCCTGAAGTTTGTGCAAAGCCGGAGAGGTTGTTAAATGGAAAAGTGCTGGAGCACAAACTGGCCATTGGGAAAGCGCTTGAATTCTTCTGTGATACCGGCTACGCTCTGCAGGGGGAGTCCCTTGTTGTTTGTATGGGAAATGGCACCTGGAGCTCACCTTTTCCTACCTGTACATGTAAGACTGACATTCATATGCACATTACTAGAGCTACAATGGTGTGTCTTTCACTAGAGGTGGCACATTTTCTAGAAAATTCCTCTTAGATGATCACTAAAACTTTCTTTTGTTCCATGATTTCTTAGCTGTTGTAGTATTTAAATTCAAATTCAAATTCAAATTTTATTTGTCACATACACAATCATACACAGTATGATGTGTAGTGAAATGCTT
>JBBIGC010000013.1:439941-450510 GCA_037576955.1 Lepidarchus adonis | reverse complement strand
TCCGATCTGTGTCACATATGAGCAAAAAATCGGAATTGGGTCACATTTAACTGGCAGTGTAAATGAGGCCTTTGTTACTTTGGTCCCATCTCTCTGCAGGTCATTAACTAGGTCTCCCTATGTGGTTGTGGGATTTTTGCTCACCGTTTCTGTGAACATTTTGATCCCACAGGGTGAGATCTTGAGTGGAGCCCCAGATCGAGGGAGATTTTCAGTGGTCTTGTATGTCTTCTATTTTCTATTGCACCCACAGTTGATTTCTTCACACCAAGCTGCTTACCTATTGCAGATTCAGGCTTCCCAGCCTGGTGCAGGTCTACAGGTTTGTTTCTGGTGTCATTTGACAGCTCTTTGGTCATGGCCACAGTGGAGTTTGGATTGTGACTGAGGTTGTGGACAGGTGTCTTTTATATTTATAACGAGTTTAAACATGTGCCATTAATACAGGCGACGAGTGGAGGATAGAAGAGCTTCTTAAAGAAGTTGTTAGAGGTCTGTGAGAGCCAGAAATCTTGCTTGCTTGTAGGTGACCAAATACTTATTTTCCATCATTATTTGCAAATACATTCTTTAAAAATCAGACAATGTGATTTTCTAGATATTTTTTTTCTCATTTTGTCTCTCATAGTTGAGGTAAAGTTATGATGAAAATTACAGGCCTCTCTCATCTTTTTAAGTGGGAGAACTTGCACAATTGGTTGCTGACTAAATACTTTTTAGCCCCACTGTATAACCACAGAATATTCGTAGATTTGTTATGGGTGATGCATCAACTACTGTAATGTGTGTGGCTGGAAAAAAAAAACTCGTAATGGTCATCCTTACTTCAGTAATTGTTAATTCAGTTATTAATATTGTATAACGAAGCCCATTAAATATGGTTTATATTCACGCGCACACACGCACGTCCTTACTAGTTAATGTAGCTTATGTCGTTTGCTACAAGCCAGTGGAATGGAACATTTTCATACTGGCTAAAGGGCACTACCAGCTTTCCCAGGCACAGCTGACGCGACAGCTTGGGGATACTCTGCTCAAAGGAGTTTCTGTGCATGAGCCAGGGCAGTGGCCTGGTTCAGGAGCGTCTGTGGAGGGTTGGAGAAAACCAGCTGCTTCTCCCCATAATAGAGGTTGCCACTAGTATGGCCTGTTGACGATTTGTAGGAGCGTCTGGGGTAAATACGCAGATCATTGGGGTCGCCATTTTCAACTGCTAATGTGTTATTAATGACCGATCTAGCGATAGACAATGATTTTTTACATTTCCTAATTTAACCGGAGTTAAATTGCAATTTGTCAGGTCATAGCATAAAGGGAGAGAAGAGACGGGACTGCATGATGTTATAAAAAAAAAGTATTACTGTTTTATTTATTTGCTCATTGGTTATTCTGGGTATTGACTTCAGGAGCCGCTCTGCCAAAATAACAATCAAAAGAGGACTAACTAAAAAGAAAACAACTAAAATAACTCTTCCAAAGAAAATACATATACCTAAACCTCACTCCCTAACTATAACCAAAACAGGAGAAAACATGTATCAAAACAAAGGCAACGGCTCCCTACTCATCACCCGCTGATACCACAGTTAGTACATTCAATGAACAACAAATAATTCAGTTAAATTACACAGTCAGGTCCTCGTCTCTCTCTCTCTTCCAACAGATCACAGTAGGGCTTTTATCCCATTGGTCTCCGGTCGGTTAATCTAGCACACCTGGTCCCAATCACAAGCTCCCGTGGTTCACCTGGAGAAAACGGCGACACCACAAAAAATTATGGTCATAACACTTCTACTTGAGTTTATTTTTTTATGCTTACGCTTGTACTGCATCGTCTTTGCCCAGACTGAAGGACTGCCAGCACAATGTGCTGCATTAATTGTCTGAGTATCGGGCATTATGGGCCCATCAGGAACTGATGTAGGGGGATCCTGACTGGCAGGCATTATGGGTTGTGTGAAGGGGCCAGCAATCTCAGGCATTGCTGCAGTTTTAGAGAGATGTAGGGAAGATACCGTATTCCATCATGGCGTAGTCTGTTGGAGGGAGGATGGATGGCTGGTGTGGTGCTGGAGGTAGGTCTGCAGATTAGATGGAGGTGGTCTTTGTAATAGTAAATGGCTGTTTTGTGGCGTGCAGGTTGAGGAGCCTCTTTTGGTGAGAAATGAAGTCCTGGTCTTGGTGTTAAATTTTGGTAGAGGAATGCCTGCTATGCTCAGGACTGGATCCTTTGCCAAAATCCGGTGCTGGAGTCTTTCATACACCTTGAGGTCGGATTTTGTTTTCAGGCCTGGAGTCAGACCCTTGAGGCGATCGCAACAGCAATTTCACCGGAGTGTACATCAGCCTGTTGTGCTGAACATTGATGTCTTGTTGAGCTGGTGTGTAGCGTTTGGCCATCTTCACTTTCTGTATTACTGCAGCATCAACAAGATCATCCCTCTTTGTGTGGCAGTAGAGTGTGTTGCTGGTTAAACCTGTGGGTGATTGTCATGTTCCTCTACTGTGTTCCAAGCTTCAAGGACCTTGTTCCTCTGTTCAGTGGTAAGTGACCGCGTGTCTACACCAAAACAGAACTTTTCCATCTTTTGAATGCCAGGAAGAGGTGTTGGACTGACGGCAGTTAAATGCCATCCAAATATAGTCAGTTTCAATCCATACATTGCTTTTTTTTTTTTTGCAGCCACCCACCATTGCAATGTGTTTTATTCTAGCAGACACACACAGGTCCTCACAAAGGCTGGAGGGTCAACCGTCGGGGTTTCATTGCTGGTGAGAGTGATGTTGGGCAGGACAGCACTCAGCACATCAGCAGGTGTCTCCGTGTTGCTCTTTGTCTTCAGCTGGATCGAGGTGTTCAATCTTTAATGACCTATTCTTCTGGACTGGGTTTGTTTTGAGCGATGCCCCGAAGAGAAAAGGGTGCAGATTCACCCGTGCTGTGGCTGAACAGTTACTCTAACCCAAGCAGCTCGTTGGAAGGGACATTGGCGAGGTCTGGAAATTTTCGTCCATGGTCTCTACAAACAGTTGCTGACCGCGGGCGTTGAGGCGGTTGATCAGGGCTGCAGAATAGATTGTTGTGCTTTCCTTTGCCACTGAACACAGCATCTGAGCTCCTGTCCGAGGTCCATAGCCACTTATCAGGTTAACCTGATGGGGCCGTGCTGCACAGTGGGGACCTGAACAACACAATAAATGGATTAGAATAGCGACAGGTCACATGTTTAATATGTATTTGTTACAGTCTACATTTTCATACCTGGAATCATGTGAAGCAGAGCTTTGTGAAATGTTTCCAAGCTGTTGCTTTCACACAGACATTTGTAGGAGGGCACGTCCACCTTGTTGATGGTTGTGGTACGTCACCTGATACATGCTCACGTGTGATGCATCCTGGACGCACTATAGGTGTCACTGCTGAACCGTTTCATACGCACACTTGTGATGTGGCTCACTGGCATGTGCAACCACCTCCGCACAGAAACGTTTACCTTCTGTTCTCTCTCTTTGCTCATCACTGAATTCCCCTGGCCTGTCCTTCTGAGTAGGGTACTGATTGTACAGATCCCACGTCTCCTGAAAGGTGTGATCCTCAAACCTTCTCTGACAATAGATGCACCTGTCAACGTTGGCATCGAGGAGAATGGAAACTTGTGGGAGTCTTTCTGCATGTTCTGTGAGGTAGTCTTTCACCCACCGTTTCACTGTCTCTCTCCTTCTCGGCAGGTTTGTCACCTCTGATCTGTTCTTATCAAGTATGCTGGAATCCTAAACATCAACTTGGTATCATCATTAATTTCACTGTGATGATGAGTAAAGAAACTTTGCAAAGTCTAAATATAACCACGAGCTTCTGTGGAGCTTCCCCCCGATGGTAGCAAGCCTTTTTGGTTGCCACTAGTATGGCCTGTTGACGATTTATAGGAGCATCTGGGTTAAAAACGCGAATCATTGGGGTCACCATTTTCATTTAGTAATGTGTTGTGATGTACAATGATTTTGGAAGTTTCCTATTTTAACCACAGCCAAATGGCAATTTCCTGGCGTTCGATGTCGATCAGGGTTCTCGACACGTGATTGGTTGTCTACGCTCGAATTCTGAAATGTGATTGTGAGTCTAGTCACCGGGACCTCTGACTGTAGACTCCCAATGATGCATTTTTTCTTTTTTCTGCCATGTCTTTGGGATAAGAAACCGCATTCAGCTTCTCATCTCCTCTCCATCCAGGCATCCATCCAGGCATCCAGGAGGCATCCTAATTAGATGCCCGAGTCACCTCATCTGGCTCTTAATGCGAAGGAGCAGCGGCTTTACTTTCAGCCCCTTCCGGATGAATGAACTTCTCACCCTATCTCTAATGGAGAGCCCAGACACGGAGAAAACTAACTTCGGCCGCTTGTATTCGCGATCTCGTTCTTTAGGTCACTGCCCACAGCTCATGACCATAGGTGAGGGTAGGAACGTAGATTGACTGGTAAATTGAGAGCCTTGCCTTTTGGCTCAAAGTCGGTCCTGGAGGCCGGTGTCCTGCACAGTTTGGTAGTTCCATTCCTAATCAGAATGCACAAGTGAATTCAATTGGGAGTCTTCGGTCAAATTGTAGAATCCGATTGGGTGTCTACAGTCAGAAGCCACTACGACTGTAGACTTCAGACCAATCAGAACACAACTGTCTATGGTCGACTGTAGACTAAATGTGTGGAATTGTTGTCAGATTAGAGCACATTAGTGTGGTCGAACTGAAATCTTTAAATACTATTATAAATTACGCTATTACATTGCAGTTTCATCCAGAATTATTGGCATGCTTTATATGATGAAGACTTTGTTTTTATTGCGTTGATGATTATGTTAAGTTTGAGATGTTTACTTTGAGTAAAGTAACTATTAGACTAAACATTCTCATGTCCATTCTTGGCATTCCAATATATTTGCTTTCAGAATAATGTAAATTTGGACGTTTCAAGCAGTCTACAATGCTTTCCTGTTTTACTGGGGTATAAAACTGTTGTTTCAAAACATGTTATAGGCTGTAAAGAACTGAGAATGGTCATTGTTTGAATTTACAGCATTAGGAGGTCATTTACTTGAATCTATTGAAGGATATTTCAATCAAAAACATCTTAATAGGTCGAGTTACATATTAAAATAGGACCCTTTATTTGATAGCAGCTTCACTATTCTTGCATCCATTGAATTTGTATGTTTTTGGGGAGTTTCTGCTTGAATTTATTTGCCGGATTTCAGAATGGCCTTCCAGATCTAATGTTTGGATGTGAACTGCCTCCCACCCTCATAGATCTTTTGCTTGAGGATGCTCCAGAGGTTCTCAATAGGATTGAGGTCAGGGGAGGATGGGGGCCACACTATGAGTTTCTTTCTTTTTATGCCGATAGCAGTTAATGATGGGGTGTAGTCTTTCATCATTATGGGACAAAGGCTTGTGCTGTAGGTTGATTGGCTACTCTAAATTGCCTAAAGTCATGAAAGGTCAATCATAATGTACATGACTGCATGGGTTTAATTCAGGACCACGTCAAGGCAGAAAATTCCTGAGATCGCCACAACAACCTTGAAAACCTATTTCGAAAGGACTGTTTACGCATTACCAGAGCGCATGAGGAGCAGAGGACGACTGATTGTTAGCGCATTTCAGAAAGACGCTGCTAATATAGTTACATAATTACACAATGGATTCACATTTATTATATTTACAAAATGCAACAGTTTTTGTGTTGGTCGTATTATTATTATTATTATTTTTAATCTGCGACACCTTAAATGTTGGTCCACAAAAATATTGTCTGACATTAAACTGGTCTGTGGCGCGAAAAAGGTTGGGTACTGCTGTTCTAGGATACAGCGCTAACACTGACCCAAGTTTGGTAAGCTATAGGTGGAGAAATGCTTGCACCTAAAACTTGGTACATTTGTGTGATGGTGAGAGGCGAGGTTAGCAGTATGGAAAGAAAATATGTTCTGCGGCTTTTCATGGCGAGGGGAGATAACGGGTGGTGAGCTAACATGGCTTGACTGTTCCCACAACACATTTCACACTTTTGCCATCAGGCAAACACTGCAGAAGTGTAAAGTCCAGGGCAACAAGATTGACCCACAGCATTGTTAATGACACTTTTACTCACTGACCATTCCTAAGGGTCTCACACCATTTAATTATCATGCTGTCTGTCATGCACCCTTATTTGCTGTTGGCTTGTCTATTGTCTACAGTGATGCTCAGTGCACTTTAGGACAATCCTGGAAATATTAAACCATATTACAATGTCAAATGTTCAAAGTTATTTTCTGACATTAATCTGCAGCTCATAATAATGCACATTACACTTTATTAATGCTACGAATACTGCCCGATATTCATTCTGTGAGTTTGTACATGGCCTCATTATTGCATAGGCTATAACGTATTTTTATTTTTTATTTTTTTTTAATATTCATTGGACACTGTTAATGCTTGTTATATTCTGTACATGACAATAAATTCTTACATTTTCAATCTTGTATGTAATTTGGACCACAGGTTGTAAATCACACAATAGAACACAAACATATGTTGAAAGTAAGACATATTATTACATTAAAAGTAAAAGTATAGCTCATTTTGAATGTCAAAACAGTTGCAGTAATTGGTAACTGGTCAGTAACATAATTTGAATATTAAAAAAAAAAAAACATCTTTGTTTCTCAGAAGTAAAGAGTGAGCTGAGGATCTGCAAAAACTATCTACAAATTGTGAAACAACTTGGATGTTCCTCAATATAAAATTAAGAAAATTGAATGTCACATTATCTACAACGGGGGTCCCCAACCACTGGGCTGGTGTCTGACCATGGAGCTTTTTGTAAAAACTACAATTAAATTTTTTAAAATAAAAAATCTATTTATGACTTCGGTCCGTAGTATCTAGTGCATCCCGGTAAACAAAGACTTAAACTGCTCTCTATCAAAGGCCCGCGTGCAAAACACATATTACTGATGTGATTGGCAACACTGTTTTCGGTCGTGGGCCTTATCACACATTGGTAATGTGATTGGCTCTTGCCCTCCCCTGCTGGTCGTCTTTGGTTAACGTTAACTTTTACATTAAGAAAAGTTACTGTATTTATTTTACCTATTTATATTTATGTAAGATTTTATTATAGTAATTGGTTGGTTATGTAGATGGAAGTGAAACCTGTTCTTGGTGACAAAAGCAAGGGGCCACTGATCTACAGTACATAATGCTAAATCATCTAAAGATTCCAAAATTCTGTTTTACATTTTACATTGGAAGCACAAATTGTTTGGGGCTATTGGCTGTACATATAAGTACAGTGATATTGTAAAAAAAATAAATAAATAAATAAATACACATTAATGTTTATGAGCCCATCATAAGAAAAACATTTGCAAAGAGAAAGCCACTGATCTCCAAAAAGCATTTTATTCTCCATTTGCTAAAGATCACATGGGTAAGTCAAAAGGCTAATGAAAATATTAATTGAGCATAAAATATCCTGTAGCAATAGCAATGTGGTCTGAAAATGTCTAATTCAGGACAAGAAACTACAGATTTGCATGAACATGAAGTGACACCCTTGGTCCATGCTGATTTTGGAAAAGTATGTTTTTCACATAGATTAAAATAATGGGCTGAGTTTACTCATTACGCAATCCTGCAAATTTTGAAAAGGAAACTATAACAGTACTCCAGGTGATTTATTGTGGTTCTGAACTGTCAGCTGGTGTTGGAGTCATCTCTTTTGAATGACGAGATGAACATACAGATACATGTAAAATATGACTGAATTAAAAAAAAGAATTTAAAAAGTAACTCCATAACCTCTACCTTTTATTTTTAAGACATTTGAAACTTGAATTTGGTAAACATCCTTAAGAAGTGACAGATTAGCAGTTGTAATGTGACAGGGATCACAAACTCTTTATAGTACAATAGGTATATTACATAATTCAGTCTTCATCAAAGAAACCCTTGTACTTACACACCAAGTGATTAAACAGCTATATTTCATTTACCATCATCTTCAACTGAATCCCTCCCATAACACACACACTCGCTTGTGCTAACAGGCCATAAACTGCACTGATAGTAGAGCAGTAAATAGGGGCAGGTTTCAAAGGGCATCCAGCAGTTTCAGTCAGATCCCTACCACTGTGCCTGTCATTAGCTGCCACACTAACAGCAGCACTACTTTTACACTGAGAACTCTGTTAGAATTTTGGGAAATTAATCTTTAGCTGTGGACTTTTATTATATATATCGCAGACCTTAAAAGATGTGTTGTACAGGAAAGTGTGCGCGGTTAGTGGGTTTGATTCTGCTGCCTTCAGCGTTTGCGTGTATGATCGCCAACGTGCTGCTGTTTTTCCCTAATGGCGAGCGGCTGGAGACCAGTCAGATTTCAACTCAGGTCTGGCTCATGGGAGGACTGCTTGGTGGAGGACTGTTTGTGAGTATTGGTTTACGCATCTTTTTGTTTCCAGCTAGAGATCTTTGTGTGAAACCATAGAAGAACATGTGGATAAATATTTCTTTATGGAACTTCTTTGTAAATGAGATGCGAGTGTGAAGGAGCTTCTAAAGGTATGAAGAACTTCTTCATAATGAAAAGGTAAAATGGGTATGGAACCAATATATAATATGGTTCTTTATTTCTTTGAAAGGTTTATGTTCATTCATCACATTTACAAAAATGGATCTTTACATAATGAAGGTTCTTCGCAGACATCACTCAAACACCTTGTTTTACTTAAGCAGCTTTACTGCCTTCAATTTGCTTGTACACACCTTCGAATAAACTAAAAAAAGACACAAATGTTTGTTATAAACTTTTTATTCAAGTTTTGGGGCATGCAGGTTAAAAATTCACATTTTTATATAGTTCATTTTTGTACAAGTGCATGGGAACCTGCACAGGGTTCTTGTGGATTATAAATGTATTAAAATTTGCTATGGTAGACTTGCCCTTCAGAGTGAGAGAGATACATTGTGAGAGGGTGAAACCTGCAACTCTTGAATATGATTAGATAAGAATAACACATCATCCGATGGCCATGCTCACATGGTAAACTGCTATTATTAAACACACATCATAACTGATGTTGTAAAAGTGCTTTATGACTGTGTATACTGAATTTTTGTTGTCCATCAGATGCTGTGCCCAAGCTGTTCCGCAATCAGAGCTGGGGGCAAGGGTTGCTGCGGGAAAGGTTGCTGTGGGAACCGTTGCCGTGTGAGTGAACACATTCTAGAGAATATAAAAAGAGAAGATAAAGAAAAGATCTTTAATCCAAAGTGTTATCACCTGAAAAAAGAGACACGGAAACCGTAGCTGTTGGTGAAGGAAACCAGTACATTTAAGTTTGACTTGTGAACATTAACAAAATCAATATTTTGTTAATGAGTAATAGAGTTCACACACAGCATGTACACAGAGACACTTCTTATTTCACTCCAGATGTAGATTTCATTGAAAAACTAAATGAGCCAATGCATTTGTCAGTTGCTGAGGTAAAAAAAAAAGGATATTTTTATCTTTTACTCATCAATCAACCATAAAATTTAACACCACTAACAGGTAAAGTACATAGCATTGACTGTCTAGTGTGTTCTTTACAATGGCACCTGTCTGGGGCATGGGATGATGTTACAGTGATAAATTTATTTGTGAGTGTGTGCGTTTGCGCCACTGACTAATTCTACTATAGCGCCACCCCAAAGTGTTTAAACAATGAACTTCTTAAATAATGGGTATCCAAGGTTACCATTAACGCACCATTAATTTTACATGCAGAGCTTTTTATTAATACTGATACATTAGACACTCAGTCAACAAATAATTTATGCACGAACATGACAAACATGGAAATGCACTTGTGTATAATATATGTAACAAAATCTGTCGGGCACACAATACCTGCACGAAGCCAGTGTTAATCTAGTGAACATTTCCGCCATTTTAGGAAGGTTCTGATAAATGTGTGATTATAGAATTGAAATTTTGTGTCTCTGGACACTTGATGCTTTCTGCATTACCATTAGACCAGGGGTCGGCAACCCGCGGCTCCCGAGCCGCATGAGGCTCTTCAGCCACCTTGCTGTGGCTCTTTTTGGCCTTGACGAAAAACCTTATTTATTAATTCACCTTTTAATTATATATTTTATTTTTGTTTATTTTGTTAGTTATCTTGGAGTTTGAGGTGATAGTGTAACATTGTGTAATTATGTAACTTTATTAGCAGTAAATAAAGTGAAATTCGAAATGCGGCATCATTTTTAGTAACACCCCCTCACGCGCTTTGGTCGCTATGGTAACGCGTAAACGTTCCTTTCAGTTCCTTTCAAGTTTTCAGTGCTGTTGTGGCGATCAGGGTTTTCTGGCAAGACTTTCATCCAGAATAGCAGCAAAGCTGAGTCTCAAACATATTTAGACGTATTTTTTTTAAAAAGGTGTAATTTTTTTGTACAGCCGTTTAGAAGCTGTGTTATGTTTTGCGGCTCCAGACGATCTCTCTTTAGTTGAAGATGGGGCAAAATGGCTCAAAAT
>JBBIGC010000013.1:424043-439841 GCA_037576955.1 Lepidarchus adonis | reverse complement strand
AACAGTGCCCTGAGGAACCGGATGATGAACCACTTAACTCCAGGCACATTTAAGGAGATGAGAGGAACCCAAGCGTCACTTCAGAACATTCGACACCATTTACATCAGCGTGGTCTGCGTTCAAGATGACTCGCAAATTAACCTGACTACACCACCAGGAACAGGGAGGATTTACGCTGGCCTCAGTGCTGTTCTCTGATGAAAATCGATTCACGTTGAGTAGAAATTATGTTGGAGACATTGAGGAGAAACTGTGCATCAGCTTTGGGCCTTCCAAGAAGAGTGAGAAACCTCAGCAGCAATAAGTCGACTAAGCTGTAATTGATGCTCAAGGGCACATGACACGTTACTGAGACATTGACATGTTGTTGGCTTTTGTTTCAATAAATTGTTTGAGATGAAGAAATCACCATCACATGCTTCTACTTAAAGGCCCTACTTTCATGAGGTAATTTCAACAGAAAGTCAAATATCCACAACATTTTGTGAGTATTTTAGTGCCTCCCAGTGTGAGAAAAATGCCTTCAATAGAAAATATCTATTATCTATTATTAGTAGGGTTTAACAAACATTGGATTTGTGGGCTAATGTAGATATCCTGTTATTCATATACATATCTACTAATATATGAGTTAAAAAAGTTTTTTTTAAAGATGACATCTACCTTATTGAGAAAAATCATTAGAAAAATTCAACATTTATTTATATCTCCAAGCTTACAACATTGTGTTCTGCATTATAAATTCATCATCAAAATTGGTTTCAAATATCAGGAGAATTAGACTTCATCATTTCAGACACCCTCCATTAAAACCTGTCAATACTGGACAAGCTAAGATATGATTCTAATATATGGACATAAATCAATCGTTCCCCTATGTCACTTGGCAAGTAGCGTTAGCATCGTGTAAACAACAAAGTCAAGTAGCGTTAGCATGGTGATAACACAGTGGAACGGACACTACACAGTGCATTGCTCCCCATGAAACATGCAACAAAACATACATTATACATTCTCTCAGCACTGTCACATTTTCTCTATACTGCATAAATGTATATTCATGTACAACTCACATTATACTGCACATATATTTGTACAAAAATTTATATTTTATTATTACTGGTAATGTACATGTGTGTTGCTTTAGCAACGAAGATTTAGTCATTTAAATATTGATATTGCTGACGTTGTATCGATTATCGTATCGCGTGAGCAAAGCCAATGATATATCGCAATATCGATACTGTGGCCCACCCCTAGTGTGCATGCATTATATTTCTAGCTACAGAGAGTCCTCGAGAGCCGTTCCTATGGGAGCAAGTCAAAACCCACCTACATAAGCACCTACATCACTCACATGGAGCATGAACAATGGCGTTCAAAGCATTTCACTGCATATTATACTGTGTATGTGACAAATAAAATTTGAATTTGATGTCTTCCTCGTATAGCGCCGCATGACGTATTCCACTCGCCAACAAGTCCCAACTGTTTTTACATTGTAAATGCCATAAATGACGAGAATTATTTGTTTCCCAGACTTTCTTCACTTTAACATGTTTTAACTTGTTCTGGCAGATTTTGGCAACTGTTCTCCATCCTAACCCCCCCAATCAGTTATTAAAAAAAAAAAAAAAATCACACAAATCACTTGTTAGCATTTTTAAAGTATATTATACATTGTCATTAAAAAAGTATCCATGTAAGGCAGTCAGTATCAAATATAGTAACAATCTAGTAATTATGCAACCATGTTTCCACATTTTATATGAGCAAACATTTTTATTTTAGTGAACATACATGCTGTTTGCAGTTACACATATTTTTGAGATCCTGTTAGTGTGGGTCTCCTCTCTTCCAGTAATTAATAGTTTTCCTTTATTATTAAACTCCCCACTCACTGTGGGATAAAGTGGGATCTGAATAAACTCCAATATACCATCAACCTTCAGAACAATTATTTATTAATTTAGCTATTTATCTAACTAGCTACAGTCTTGGCTGACCCAACTGTCACTGCAACATGTTTCATTCATTGTTTGTGGGTTGTTGCAACTTATCAGAAAAGGGTAGTTTACAGACTAACCCAGAAAAGCTTAACCCGAAACCTTCTCTGATCAGCTATAGAGCTAAATTACAAAGTAAATCACACTTTATCACAAAGACATGAGCAGATGTTGTGCTCCAGGGTATATACAGGCTGCTCAGTCGCTGTTTACGGTCAGACTTCACGCGCTCGGAGCTGAAAGTTAGCCACTTAGCTTCTGACAGGAATCTCCGGTCCACCTTAAATACGTGGGAGTCAGAATGGAGCCACTGCACAGTTTAAGGTGGACCGGAAAGTTTAAAGTAAAAAAAGCAACCGAGTTGGCTATGTAACTGTTCGGTATTTCGCTGAAAAGCAGTATTTGTGTGTACTCGCCTCTCCGGGTCGCGCGGAAACCTGAAAAACGCCAACACCGAGTGCGAGCTCATGCGCGAGCAGTGCAGCGCTGCGCAGAAATTCGGCATTTTCATGCGCTTTCACACTTGTAAACGTTCCGGAATCACACCGCGCACATTCCTGAAGAGCTCGTTTGCCGATCGGGGCAACAACAAAGTTTCCCAGCTGTAGTTTCAGGGCTCAATTTGAGGCGCTCACGAGTGCTTTGTGCGGTCTGGAGGAGTCAGCGCGCAGCGAGACCCACAATGCCTTGCGTGTTGTTCAGCGACAGCAGCGTCGTGCGGCAACCAATCAGGATCCGCTAAGAGTAAATTTGGCGCCAGGAAGTAGTAGTGAAGGTTCTCCCCGGAAAAAGGAGGGAGGGTACTTGAGCTGAACCGGAAACTCGATTTTGAGAGGCAGGAAAAATAAAAATATAATGTGTATATAATTCTGCACAGCTTAAATGTTTCAGTTACAGGATGTTAATGTGGATGTAACGGGACATAATAATAAGTCCATGTATTTTAAGCAACACTGTAATAATTTTAAATATTATAATTACATTAAATAATTACAGTTTCTCATGCATACACTATATTGGCAGAAGTATGAGCTGAGACTAAGGTTGCATGTGTAGGTGCAGCACGGAACCCTGGGTATTGTGTTTGGTGTTGGTTGGGGTTTTAACTTGTGTTTATGGTGGGGCGCTGTGTGAATATGTGAAAATGTGTTTATGGGTTGCTATTTGGGTTATTTTGTGTAGGCCATGCTTATTGCTCTGTGCAGTGACTTTCAGTGAGCTTAGCCATTCACTTCAATGGGGTTCTGATGTCTGAATTCTCTATGTGTGCTATGCCAGTTGGAGGAGCACATGCTTTAGGAGTTCTTTTAAGAGCTTTAATAAAGTCATGGGCCGTTGTCCAATTCAAGCATTAAACTTTGGCGCCAGCCTCCATCTTTTCCTTTGATGGATATTCAAGCAGGAAAATTGTAGCAATATGGCAATAACCCATGGACGTAATTAAATTCAGGTTACAATCACTTCCATAGCCACAGGTGTAGAACTTCAAGCACCTAGTCATGCAGACTGCTTCTACAAACATTTGTGAAAGAATGAGTCACTCTCTGGAGCTCAGTGAATTCAGCGTGGGACAGTGATAGGAGCCACCTGTGCAACATGTCCAGTCCTGAAATTTAAAATGATTTAAATATTCCACAGGTGACTGTCAGTAGTGGAAAGCGAAGTGGAAGCGATTGGGAACGACAGCAACTCAGCCACGAAGTGTTCGGCCTTGTAAAATTCAAGATTCAAGAGGTTTTTATTGTCAATACAGCCGTATGCACAGTACACAGTGTATTGAAATAGTGTTTCACGCAGCCCCCCACCCTGGTGCATTTGTAAAGAAAAAGAGAAAATCTAAACTACAAAGACAGAATATAATAACTATACATATACTTTTAAAACAAAATGACAGTGGGGTCAGCGAATGCTGAGACGCATAGTGCACAGAGGTCACAAGTTAAATTCTATTCAGTTTTATTTCTATAGCACTTTTTACAACAGATGTTGTCACAAAGCAGCTTTACAAGTTTCAGGTTCGAGCCCCTAATGAGCGAAGGCTAGACCAAGATGGTGATAGATGGGCTGGAGTCAACAACATTGGCTGGAAGCGTTGGTGATGGAGAAGCACAACAGTCCCTAGCGTGAGCCATGATGAGGGTCAGGCAGGCAGGACACATAGGTGGCAGCTCCTCTCAGTGATGAGTGAACAAAGAGAGATCAGAGTTAGCGTTTGTGGGGTGAAGGTATAAGACTAAAGAATAAGCTTTGAGTGCAAAGCAGGACTATGAATAAGACTCCGGCGAACTTCACTATTGCAGCGTTGCTATAACGGACAGAGTCAACGTCATGGTCATGAAAGCGTCCCAAGACACCAGCGCCCTCCACTCCACTGTCATCAAACTTAAGAGAACACGTGAGTGTAATGGGGCGACAGCACCAGCGTCGCAGTTCACTCCAATTCTCTATGTCCATGAAATCCAGACTTGGTGACCTCCATCTATAAAGATTTTTAATTTTAGTAACCAAACGCCTGGCTGAACCAAATGCCTGGCAATAAAGAGTCAATTGCTACAAACCTCCAACCTTCACATGGCCTTCAGATCAGAGCCCCTTAGTTCCAGTGAAAGGAACTCCGAATGCCTCAGCACCAAGAGATTTTGGACAATTTCATGCTACAACTTTGTGGAGACAGTTTGGGGATGACCCCTTCCTGTTCCAACATGACTGCACACCAGTGCACAAAGCAAGATCCATAAAGACATGGATGAGCAAGTTTGGTGTGGAAGAACTTGACTGCCCTGCACAGAGTCTTGACCTCCACATGATAGAACACCTTTGTAATTAATTAAAGCATAGACTGAGCCAGACCTTCTCGTCCAACATCAGTGCCTGACCTCACAAATGTGCTTCTGGAAGAATGGTCAAAAATTCCCATAACTTGTAGGAATATAGTGTATATGAACATATGAGGATTATTATTACTGTACAACTTTCAGCAATGTCCCATCTAAATAAAATATAATTAAATTTGAAGTTATTTATTACATTAAACAATAAAACGTATTTAATTGGGGCAGGGGGTGGCGTCATTATCCTATTACTACAATAATAATGTAATATTAGGCATTAATTTAATAAAGTATAATATGAAATCTAAAATTGAGTCAAATATACAGACAAAGTCATTCCTTTCCATTGTGGCTTTCTTTCATTTTGATATCTTCATTAAATCAATGATATCAGCATCAGAGAATATTTTCAGGCTCTAGTGCTGAGTTTTGCTGTATGATCTGCAAGTATAAAGCACTCACTGCGCTGCATTTATTAGTCAAAGTGAGGAATTTTATCCTTACCATCCTTCACATAGGTCCACACTGAATCTGAATCAAGCGTTTTAGTATTTGAGATTTTCTCTGCTTGTGTCTCTGTATCAGGAGGATTTTTAACATGAGTGTCAGGGTTTAGCTCTAATAACATTATAATCATTCTATACTATGATTATAAATTAATTGGAGCTGAACATTTACGTCCTTATGTTAAAAGTTCTCCACATACAGCGACGATATACAGTATATAAGTATATTGTGAATCCAATAAAGAATACATTTTAAAGCCCAGTTTACTTACTCATTACTGCCTCCACAGGTAGAAACACAGTATTACAGCCTGGACTACCTAATTTCTGCCCCCACAGATAGAAACACAGCATTACAGTCTGGATTGACTCATTACTGCCCCCACAGGTCAACACACAACACTACAGTCTGGATTGACTCATTACTGCCCCCACATGTAGAAACACAACATTACAGTCTGGACTGCAGGTCGCTGAAATGAAAATGAATGTAACGTCATACTGAAGTCAGTCAAGCGGCACTACAAAACGCCCAGGTTGCTAAGACCTTGTTCATTTATCCAATATGTACGTGTGCGTGGACACAGACTTAAACCTCCACTTTCTCAGCATCACGGTGTTTAACACAAGGATGGAGGTTTGTCCTGTTAAGCACACAAAACACCTCCAGGTTTCTGTGAGGATCCATTACTGGAAAAACAAATGGAGGAACTGAGTGCCTGATAAAGGTCCAGAGAAACAGAAGAGGGGCTCCTTAGTTGGTGTTGGGTTATAATTAATGTGCTGTATTAATGTGAAGTTCTCTGGATTGCATTATTCATCCGTCAGCCCATGAGGCACAAGACAAATATTCTTGTTTCTGGCAGCAATACATCAAAATGCAACTCAAAATAAAGATACTTGCTCATCACGACTAATGACCTAGTATTTCAAAAGGCTAGTGGGAAAACTGGAGCTGATCCCTTTTGACGATTGGCCCAAAGCAGGGTTCACCTTGGACAGGAGGCAACCATTCACTCACACACTCACACACTCTCTCACACACTCTCTCACACTCTCTCTCACACTCTCTCACACTCTCTCACACTCTCACACACTCACACTCACACACACACACACACACACACACACACACCTATGGGTAATGTAGAGTAGCCAGTCAACATAAACCACAAGCACTGTGAGAGGAAATCGGAGAACCCTGTCGAAGGACGTCTGCCCTTGCTAGCCTGGCATGGAACTGCAGGGGTGGGGCGACTCACCTGTCAAACGCACCTCACAGAAACATGTCCCAGAACAGAGTCAGAACCTCTAATTCATGCATATCTAGTACTTGTCATAGCACATACACCCCCAGGTTCCACTACAGTGAACTATTCCATGATACAAAAGCAAAAAGGCAGGAAGTGAAATAGAAATCAAATCTGAAGACTGAGAGCATTGCAAAAATGAAGCGCATTTACCAAAGATGTTTTTCAGAAAACCCTTTTTCAGAAAGACTGCTAAAAAAAACAACCACAACCCTGAACAGTCCAAAGGAAGGAGGACATTTATTTAAATTGACATTTTTACAACAAATGCCTGAACAGTCTTCACAAAGACTCAATTGTCAGAACTCTGTGGCTGCTGTAAGCCAGTGGATGATATTATATATCAATATTAATGACCCACTGCAGAGAACACACACAAAGGCCACTAAATTAAACCTTGGATACACACCCATCAGCATCAGCCAAAACATTAAGACCACCCACCTAAAAGTGAGTAGGTCCTGGAAATATTGTCTGAAACCCCCAAATACATATTATTACACTGACCAGCAAGGCCTTCAGCAGCACTTCACCCCTTTCTGGTTATGACAGATTGGTGTATTTAAATATGGCTTTTTGCCAGAACATACACAGATTATGTCCCGTTCACCAACAGATTACAACCATGAGGCATGAGAAAGTGCGTTAAGAATTATTTTCAGGTATGCGCAGCATTAGTAAAGCCTGTAATAATGTAGATGATGATATAGCCCATGAGGGAAAGAATCCATTTTAGCAGAGTTCACCTGACCTACATCGTTTTAAATCACCTGAATTAAACTAGTGTTATGTAATTCAGGTGCCTGTCCAGCGTACACGTCAAAATCGCTTATGATGCATGTCTTTAGGTGGTTAAATAGAAAAGCGTGCACTTCGCTATGTTACTTACAGCTAATAATCATCAGCAGTAGTGTTAGATAAAAGTTATAGGTGTTCTCATAGTTAATTAGGGCACCAGAATTGGCCTATCCAGACTCTGCCCACAGATACATCATACTGCTGCTAACAGGTTGTTTTATTTATTATGTGTTGAAATGGTCACGCAACATGTAATCTTTACGATGCAGTTGAGTGAACTTTAATGTTACGCCACATTCGTCGCTGCTCATTGTAAAAGTAAGGTGATGCAGTGAATCTGTAGGCCAATTAAAATTCACTGCTTTGAACGGGATTATTGCCGAGCAACATCATAAAGCTTGTCCAACTTTAAAATAGCAACTACTCCATAGTGGATTTGTGGGCGTGGTCTGGATAGGTCCGTTGCACACTCCTGTAGTTAAAACATTAAGAGCTTATTTGTTCTCTGTCGATAACTTCTCCAAGACTCCAGGCTGGTCCAGCAGCGCTGGGTTTTTCCTGTAGATGTAGGCACTGGAGTCGGCGTCATCCAGCTGCACCAGCTCAGCCAGCGAGGACACGCAGGGGTCGTGGTCATTTAGCATGTCCGGCAGACGGGAGGACTTGCGCTGGATGCGTGACGAGCGGCGGACCGGCGTGAGAAACTTTAGGTCTTTGATGGCACTCTTGCGGCGAGAGGCGCTGCTGGCGGTTTCCTCAATCTCAATCCTCTTCTTTACACTGACATGACAAGAAAAGAACATATGATCTCTTTTTTTATTCATTCAGAAGCCAGCACAGAGCTGAAAAATTGCCAAATATATGTTGTAGATGAGGGGTGTCAAATAATAAAATCAAATACACAGTGGGCCAAAATTGAAACCTTGGACAAAGTCGTGGGCAAACATTCATATTTATTGAAAAAAAGTTACGCAGATATAACAGGCTAACAAAACATTTAAAATAAAATAGCAAGCATAAATCAATAAATTAATATAATATCCTTCAATGAGCATGCCACCATTCAGGCCAATGCTTTGGAGTTGCAAGAAAAAGTGAAGAAAGATATAAATGTTAATTACAGCTCAGTTTGCTACACACTGATCTACTCTGTGTCCAAGCCAGATACCTGGCATCTCCTCCTGGATGCTAGTTTATCCATGTTTCAGATATTCTGCCTCCCACCTGTCCAGAAAGCTCCTGTACTCTTCTCTTTTCATCATTTTTGGGGAGTAGCACAGTGCTAGTATTAGCAAAAGGCAACTATGACAGAGGTTTATGGGTCCTGTCCTGATTGACACGCAGTGCATTCTGGGGTTTGTAGTTATCGTGTCGTACTGCACTCCGCAGTAGTATTAGCGATACATTCGCTGTAAAATACCGGCGAGCCAACTCTAGTAGTCATGTGATATTATCTCGTGGGCCAAATAAAATTACACGGGCCAGAGTTTGACACCTATGTTGTAGACTGAATAAGGTGAAATGCTCGGTTTTATGTCACAGAAACTGTCATTTGAAAATGGGTTGTTTTTGCAGCTTAGTTTCCATTTCAGGACTGTAAGGAGGAGGGAGGGGGTGAATGTACATTTTGAAACTATAGTAATATTTATAAGAAATCAAGGCTTTTAATAAAAGAAGAAGTGTGATAAAACAAGCCCTTTAAATGTACCAAAAGGCATCACAGTATGTAGCAGTATGATCACAATACTAACCAATACTGTTCATTTTGTGCAGCCATAATTTATACGTGTTATTAAAATATGTCTTATAGAAGTGCATCAAGATTTATTATATTGTTTGGCAACCTAAGGCTGTTGTATTTTGTTGGTATTTAAAATATACAAGCCACATGTCTGCCCTCCCCCTTTTAAAGGGCTCATAGTCGAAAAGTCCTTGTAATGACTGTCCATTAGAACAAAAGTGGTCGAGTATCCAAGCAAGGGATAATGTATTGTGAGACGGCCATTATGGGGAAATAAATCCAGACTGGTTTTCTTCCACCCGAAAAGGATTTATTTATTTATTATTTAATGGCCGTCTCACAATAAATCATCCCACTTATTATAAAAACTTTTCAGTTTGCAGTTTGGTGGCATGTGTGAAAAAAATATTGCGAAAAAAATATTTTTAGAATCTTCTGTTCATCACTTAGCTATGCATGACAACTGCTTTTTCTTCACAAAAACGTTACCAGGTCTTTAAATTGGCAGCACGGCAACATCCCAGATTCACCAAAAATATTACAATTTATATTGAAATATCGTCATCCATGTCCATGTTTGCCATCTTGTTAATGGTGGAGTGATACAAAACCACAAATCTGAACCACAATGGCAGCGGGCGTTATAAGAAAATAACGCCACACATCTGGGACACCTTCCCACTTAAATTCAGGGGAGAGCTCATTGGTGCTCAAAAGGCAGAAATGATTCTATTTTTCTAAAGATTTAGTGCTGAAGCTGTTTGCGTGAAAGCTACACTAGTGTCACACTCACCTCTGCAAAAATGGAGTCGTTTTCACGTTGTACTTCACGACAGACGCTCCAGTCTCCTCTTCAGGTGTGGAATCCATCTTCTCATCATCTTCATTAAATAGCTTCTTCTCTGTCTGCTCCTGAACCTCCTCTTCATACTCAAATTGAACCTTCTTCCCATCTACTGTAACATCATCCAGCAATTCTGCCTTTGCTTCCAGCTCTTCCTCTTCCAGGATCTCAAACTCTTTCTCGGTTTCTTCCTCCACCTTGACATTTGCCAAAATCTCAGCCTCATCCATATTTGGATCTGCTGAAGAGGAAACATCACAGAACTTTACAGTCCCTGACCAATTTATCAGAAACCCCTGCCCTGTAGCGTCTCCTTGCTGCTGTGTAGACAGAATCATGTTGCACATTGATGCACACTTTACATAAGTCAGATCTAACCTTAGAACCACTTTCACTCAGACGTAGACAGACAAACAGATAAGAGAGACAGAGATACTGATAGATAGACAAGATATACAATGTATGCATGTATGTATAATAAACATGCAGAAGAGCAGAGCTCTGGATTTAAACCATATTTTTCCTAAAAGTTGAAACAGATTAAAAGTGAACTCACCAGTCTTGCATGAAGAAGGGGTTTCCATTGCATCCAGCTTATCACACAGGTTGAGAACCAACTGCAAGAAGACAGGAGAGAACATCACACATGTGCTTTGTTCACAGTTGTAGGCAGATGCACTGTGTTTCTGATTCAACATTTTAATGTGTTCGCATTTACAAGACTGAATGTACAGACACATACCGATTCCATCCTAATCTCGGGATCTACAGGAAGATCCATGTCCGAGTTGTCCAGCAGGTCTA
The DNA here is from genome assembly GCA_037576955.1 of Lepidarchus adonis. Lineage (NCBI taxonomy): Eukaryota > Metazoa > Chordata > Actinopteri > Characiformes > Lepidarchidae > Lepidarchus > Lepidarchus adonis. The sequence continues at coordinate 429,000 of JBBIGC010000013.1, read as the reverse complement.
GTGTAGTGTTTATGATGTGGCTCGGGCTGCTAGAAAACACTGGTTTGCTCAGAGAGACCTCGTTTTGTTCTGGCTGACGTGTCGTTACCTCCCGGCCAGGCTGGTTCTCTTCAGGCCGAGCTTTCGGCTCCAGCTGTGCCACTCTACTGGGTTCCTGTGTGGCATTGGGAGGTGGTGCCGTTTTGGTTTCAGTAGGAGCCGCTTTCTCCGTTATCGGTGGTCTTTTCAGAGTTTTCCCCTTGGACGCCAGCCATTCTGACAGCTTTGCCCTTTGGAGATACAGTAACATGTGAGACCATGATGCTGTGTGTCTGAAGAATCATACCCCTGGTAACTTTCTAGCAAAAGTGAGTGTGTGTGTACACGTTAATATTGCAATAATCGATATATCGCACGACAATGACAAGGTGATATATCACAAACACTGGGATGTGTTATTAACGTACATAAGTAGCAGCAATGCTATTGTTAATTTTCCCGTATTTGCTTTGTGACCGCGGTGGGAAAAGGCTTCACTTCTGTTCCCCTTTGTCACTTGGCAAGTTGCACTTGCATCATGCTAACAACTGAACTGCAAGTCCCCTATTTTCCTGCCCCAGATACTACATAGTCCACAAAGCATTGCTCCCATGAAACATCTTCCGCTACAGCACTAGATTTAATCGAGTTTATACAGGACGAATTATGGAGCATTACGCTCCTGTCTGATCTAAATTATTGAGGAAAGTTCAAAAGCTAGATATTGGTGGGGACGTGCAATTCTGCACACTTGGATTACTTAGTCTTTGCCCAATTTTTAAAGAAGCTCTACAGCAATGTGTGTTTATTCACATTGATGGTTCCCTTGTAGTGTCATTCATCGCTATTAAAGTGCGGGAAAGTGACGCTCAAAGATACGGCCGTCACAAAATAATCTAGGGTCTGTTCTGTCAATGTTCTAAAAGCCAAAATATTTCTGGGGCATTCTGTCTGCAAACAATCGGTTGAGAAGCTTTTCTTCAGATTTCACCCAAATCTCCTGAACTCGAGCAGCGCCACCCAGGAGAGAAGAAGCAGTGACAACTGTGAGGTGGCAAATGTTTATTCATTTAAATATCGTTATTGCCGCCTGCGTATCGAATTCCAACTCATACCATTAAAGACGATGTTAATCAGATTATTATATTTTGGTCTTTAATTTAAGTTGGAACTTACTTCCTAGGAATAAACTGATAAGTAAACAATACATTTGATCTTTGAAAGATCTTTGATTAAATAATAGCATTTGGTCCAAATTATGGTTTGTCTGATTGAAAACTCCCATGAGAAAATGTACATATCACAATTCTGAAAACACTTGAGCCGTTTAACCACCCTAAGTGGTAGAAAGTGGGAGAAAACTGATGGAAATTATGTATAGTGAATGTCACAGGTGTCCTCACCTCCTTTCTTCTGCAGACTCCACTCGCACTCTGTACTGGCTGACGGTGCTGGAGGCAGCTGGCCTTTGGGATTTCTGCTCCACAGCAGCTGCTGCAGGTCTGGTGCTCTGCACTGCTGGCTCCTTCTTTCTGATGAAGGATGTGACCTTGCTAGAGGCTGGACGAGCGGTGGTCACTGGAGGTCTGGGTGGGAGGGTTGCTGGACGAGGTGCTACGGGTCGGGTGGATGCTGGTGCTTTGGGTGGGATTTGCCTTTGAGAGGCGGATCTCTGAACTGGTTTCTCTGCTCCACTTAACTGCGCGTCAGAAGCCGACTTTGTCCTGTTTGACAGGTTCGTCTGCGGTCTTGGTCTTGAGGAGCCAGGCAAGGTGGTTACACTCTTGGCCTTAACTTTAGACAACGTTCCCACCTCAGGTTTAGGTCTAGAAGGTTTAGCAGATTTAGAGACTGACGAAGCCGCAGTCGTTTTCTCTTCACCACTAGGGGGCTTCCTGAAGCAGTCTATTTTAGACTTCACCACTCTGCCCTTGTAGGTGCCAGGAATGGGTTTGGGGGGCACTGTTGGAGGGGGCTGTTGCACCTCCATCACCAGTTTTCGGTGCCTAACAGACTGTTCAGTGCGGAAAGCTTGGCTCAGCGTTTTGGGTTTGGTTACCGGTTTCACTGGCTCCTTAGCTTCAGCTTTCTCTCGCTTTACCCCCTCCTTCTTCTCGTCGGAGTTTTTGGATTTCAGCGGTGCAGCTTTAAGCAGCTTTTGCTTTAACCCAACATTTCTGGTCTCGGTTCTTTTCAGACCAGCCGCAGGCTTGGTGTTCTCTTTATTGCTCTGAAGGAAAATGATCACAGAAAACAAAATATTAAAGCCAGTTAAATTATATTTAACCCTTTGAGCACTGGGCTAATTTCAGAGTATTTTTACTCCATTGACTTTGACGCTGATTCCTTGGTCATTATAAAAGGCTACACACATAATAATAAAGACTCTGAGTCTGGTGTCATTTGATTCATATAGTGTGTTAATTTATATTAATTAGTTTATCAACAAACAATAGCACATTTAAAAATAACTATTTTTATATGTTTCTCACAACAGAAAGAGGTCATAACTTTACATATCAATATAGGGGGAGTGTCTAGAATCTAGCAATGTAAGAACCATAGTAGTGGGATGCTCTTTGACTTAAGAGCCATTATAATTTTTACTGAATAAAATACAATGGATTTACTCAGTAATAATAAAAATTCAGTTTTAATTGAAACAAAATTGCAATAAGTAAATCTTGTAAAAAATATAGAAATAGAGAGAGGCAATGTAACAATGGAAAGAAATATTGACCATAACTATATACATAAATCAAAATAAACAAAAGAATAATACAGCAGTAAAAGAATGTCACTTGCAGTAACCTTTTGACGAGTGCATTGGAATTACAGAAAAGCAGAAAGTGTAGGATGACAGCAGCAGGACAAAATCTTATAACTGGCACCATGAATAAATTTACAGTATTTGCAAAATCTGGATTACAAATATTTTTCGCAATGACGACATTTTATATCCTGTAAGCTTCGGTAAGTTTTGCTGTTCAAATTATAAAGCGACTGAAATGATAAAGTGTAAAGTCAGATTGGCAGAAATGTATCAAGTCAAAATTTCCATATATTTCTTCTGCATTTAGAACGTGGTTGCTTGCGCTGTAGTATATAGTGTGATGTAACAGAAAAGGTTACCCCCCCCCCATCTATGATCAAACCAGTGTCTGGGTATATCTTAAGATTTGCATCGTTTAGGGCCTGGTGGTTTAGATCACTATATTGCTAAACAAAATAACATTTTTGTGATTTTTAAAAAACTACACAAACCTCTGAAGCATGTAATTAGAGCTATGGAATCAAGATAAGACACAAAACTTTAAAAAGACCATTAGACACCTACAGAACAAGATAACATGTTAGGGATGAAATTATGCGAGATCTGTAGTCTGATGTATATAAATGTATATAGGCGAAAAATAAAAATAGTAATAGTACGGAAATAAATAAAAAAGTTGGGATGTCGACTATAAAATGTCTACATAAAAATCTAAAATGTATTGAATTCATTTCAATTAGCAAAAAATGAGGTAAATTAAGAAACTATCGGTTATGCGTAATTAAAAATATTAATTTTCAAGCAAATATTTTCTGATACTAATATCAATACCATGTGTTCATAAAAAAATCACATACATGCTGAACAGCTCTGCTCCACTGACTTGACTCTATACTTTATACTATAACTGTATATGCATGTGCAACCAGAGACAAGCCCTGTTCAGTAGGAATGCATGGACGTCCATTACAGCCATCATCAACACTCATGCTACAGGCCGTTTTCTTAATGCCGTATCTACATTGAAGGGGATGAATCATGGGCTGAGGAGGTGAACTGGGTGTGTGAGAGCAGGGAAAACACTAAAATGAGGTTATGGAAACACTCTAGGAACACAGTAAAATGAACTCATGGAAATATGTGGACACCACCTTACTCTAAGCGTGCAGTCTACACAACATGGATAAAAATATCAGTACTGCAATTAGAGAAACACACGTTGTGTTATGCCTTTGAACATATAAATGTTTACAGTAGTGACCTGACCACAGTATAAGGCTTTAGAGGCTCATTTGCTTTTTACAGTCTCTGTATCAGTATCGGGGAGGTCAATATATCCATTATAAGACTGATATAGTTGATGCATGCTGCAGTGTAATATGAATGACAAAATAAAAGTCTAAAATATGTTCAGACGACGTATTGTGCAGCCATATTTGTTATATTACCTTTTTCACCGCTGGGTCCATCTGTGCAGTCTGAGGCCCTCTCCACACCTTTACACTGAAATGATCACCTGCTTTTAGGAGAATAAGGAAGTAAAAAAACAAAATTAAGAACCATTCAATTAAAGTAGCCATAATTATTAAGGGTGTTTTAGCCACCGTTAACTGAAAAGAAAAACATGCTGTTGTTGTCATTTACCGCAGTTAACGTCTGTTTCTACCGGACTTAGTATTTTGATAAATTAGGCTAGCGACTTTCGACTACCTTCAAGATTAAAAAGACGCTGCTAAGTCCCGAACCACAGCTAAAGTAGATACCAGCACTTACCTCGAGTGTAGTGCGCAGCTGAAGTTGGTAAAAAGTAGAACTGTTTTAGAGCTTTATTCTGCAGCGCGTGACTTCAGCTTTGCCTTACGCCCTCGAACATTCAAACAAATTTGACTTTCGCGGTGCGGTTCCTCGCCCGGATTGGTGAGCACTCATTCGTGTGAACCAATGGTGCAGCGACATGGGGTCACGTGATAAAGTGGGTAGGCTTCTTCGCCAGCGTTCGGAATCTAACCGCTGTTGGGTTTGAACAATAATAAAATTCCACGCGTTCCTGAGCCCGAGGAGTTTCTTCAGAAACAGTTTTTGGGGGTTTGGTCAAAACACACACACACACACACACACACACACACACACACACACACACACACACACACACACACACACACACAC
>JBBIGC010000013.1:412332-423943 GCA_037576955.1 Lepidarchus adonis | reverse complement strand
GAACAGGAGGGGAGGCTGGGCTGCGTAGAACAGGAGGAGAAGCTGGGCTGTGTAGAACAGGAGGGGAGGCTGGGCTGTGTAGAACAGGAGGGGAGGCTGGTGAGCGTCTTGCTACGAATGATAGATTGCGCTGTCAGCCCGTACGTCACGTAGCACACGTGCGCGCGCGAGGAGCTATAGAAACAGGACAAAAGGCCCTCTTGCATAATTTCACCAGTTATCTCCTTCCCTACAAACTGACGAAATTAGCTTCCAATAATCTCCGGTTGTTCTTTTTCTTTTCGGAAACGCCTTCGAAAGCTGGAGCCTTTTCAATCAGCGAGTCGTGTCTCCGAGGTGCTAACGCGAAGCTAGCTTGAGGCTAATTAATCGGTGTCCGCACTTTGCCCTGCACAACTGATAGAAACACTGACCGAGTTAGAGGTGTTGGCTATACACTGTAAACATACTAATTGTCATTCTTCAGTTATTTACTTTTTTAGTTGAGGGCTAAAGTCTTTTCACATTGTGTACATCTTCCAATCAGCAAGAATCAGATAATTTAAAGAGCCCATATAATATAAAACAAGGTTTCTCCTTTTTAATGATCATGAATAACAGGCTGACGTAGCACACACACACACACACACACACACACACACATTGTTAAAGTTTCAAATATTCCCCACACCATATGCAAAACTAATAGCCAAGCAGTCTATTTTTAAAATTTCAGTCAGGGCCATTTCCATATTCGGCCAATATAGATTTAGCCCCGCCCATTAACTGTGAAAGTGTAAGGATGAAGTATAATTCTTCGGTTGTAACTTTTTGAAAAAGCTCCGTACTGAACAGCAGATAAGGGATAAAGAGCTGTTGGACGACGATCATGTAATATTAGAAATTCTTTTGTGGAGTTTAGGAACATTTTGTATATCAACAGAAATTTAGGTCATTGGTACTCGACTTACGAAAATTGCTGTTTTTTAAAAATGTGTATATTTACTGTGATATATGGTAGTAAAGTGCAGTCGAACGCCTACTTAAGGTAATATGCGAGCGCCACAAGACGAGAGTGATGAATAAGAGTTCATGTGAATTGGTGGGTGAGATGGGGGTTAGTAGTGCAGTGTGTGAGAAAGAGACTCTGCTCTGCTAAATCACTTTGAGCTGTTTTTCACAGTTTTTGCTGAGATTTTTATATTTTATTCACTGTTAATGTTGAATCAGAGTTTAAGTTCATGTGGATTGGTGGGGGTGTAGCGCACTGTCAGTGTCTCCAGTGCGTTTACCTCTGTGGTGTATGGTGAATTCATTAAAAAAGCATTTCTTTATGGAGCAACATTTCACAAATGCTTTACTGCAATATTGTGCTTGTGCACAGCATATCTCTGGATCTCACCTGCATCATCCACATCTCCTCATACTTATACATATTTCTGTACACTTATACATATTTTGTACATATTTCTGTAGAGCTTGTAAAATAATTCCTGGTTGTTTGTGTATATAGGATTATTCTTTTTTTGTATATATAGACCAGAAACATAATTCTTGCTGTTCTCATATATTCCTTTTGTTATAAGAGCTCTGTAGCTCTGTATAAATGTTTATTCTATTCTGTTCTAACTTAAGGACCCCCTGTATGTAGATCTCAAACAAAGAATGAAAGGATCTTTGAAGATATCATCATATTTCTCCAAATTTATTTAATGGTAGTTCTCCAAAAAGGGTTATTTTGTCTCTTTTTTGAGAGGTAATGGCACCCATTGCAAAAACATAAAAATACAGACAGACTGCACAACTGTGTTTGAAATGTGCTAATATAAAAGTTCTGATTCCATATTCAACTGGTTGGAATATAAATGTGCTTATACTTCCTGCCATATTGTGCTGCCAGCAGAGGACTCAGCAAATCACTTGGTGTCAACGTTAAGAGCCTTGAGTATCTCAGATCTTCTCTCTTGTTATTGTTAGTTAACTGTTCCACTTCAGACTTGCAACTGCTCAAGTACAGACTGTAAAGAAAAGAGTTTTTTTCAGGAGTTTGTTTTGTATTTTACGATGAATCTTTATTAAATTATGTATTATGCGTTTTGAATATGACACATACAATAGTTGAACATCCATTCCACGGTTTTGGGGACAAATAAGTCATTTTTAATCTGTTTTAGTGGCTTATTTTTATGCGTTGTGTTTGGGTGAAACAAGCTTTCATGTCGATCATTTTGAAGAGAGAAACTTTCTTAAGGACTATTAGATAAATATAACCTGCCAAAGTCTTCAGGGAGCATTTGACTGAGCATAGTAATGTGAAATGGCCACAGCATCACCGTGGGCCTAACTCAGAAGGGTCAAGGCACATTCCATGGACTTGTGACTATGAATAAAAAAAAGTAATCTAATTTTGATTAAATTTCACTACAATACTCCAGTATATATTGTGTAACAAGTGCAACTCAGGGACTCACTTCCCAGAAAAGCCTATTCCTGCATGAGAAAGCGAGGTCATGGAGCCTGTGTGTTGTGAGTAAACTTTGGAGAAGTGCTTGGAAAATGTCAAGTTGAATTCCTCCGTTTGTGTTTACTTAACCTATGAAAGAGTCAAGACACATCGCTGCAGATATGTAGCTTCAGCGTATGAGCATGGGACTGTTTTTCCATATGTAGTTATGTAGAGATTGTTTGTTTGTGAAAGACCTTGAGCTGCAAAAGCAACTTAACACAAGACTGTAGGTTTCCCACATCATCCTGGGATTCAGGGCTTCAAAAATACAACACAGGAGGGAAAATACAGGGGGAAAAAAGAAAAAGGAGAGAAAACTGTGGGTTTCTGGTGTTTAAATCCACAGTTCGGATTTATTTTAACCTCTGCTCATCTGTTCTGGAAGATATCCCCCCTGAGTGCTGCCAGAGAACACTGCTTCAGGCAGAAAGAACAAGGGCTTACAGTTCCTCACTACTGACAATACAGGCAGCACAACATGTCTGTGTTGAATTAAGGGTGTGACACAAGGAGTGGAGAGGAGGTCTTGCCTGTTTGGCTAGAAAGCAGAATGGCATTAATATTGGTAATCTGTTCCATTTTACATTCTCCACAGCTGTAACTGTGAAGGCTGCATGTTGCAACCCAAAATGTTAAAAGGGGAACAATGATAACTTTGCATAGAATTAAAGCAGCATTGTTTTATTCAAGTAGTTTTTGGCCATATATTTGATCTATTGGTCACAATGCAAAGGTGTTAAAACAAAATGAAAACTAACACAGGCAGATCTCATGTGCAGGTTTTCCAGTCACTATATAAAGTACAGTAAATCCCCAAACTTTAACAATAATTTGATTTTACTATTGCATTGGGGCACTGGGAATGTTTTTGGAGAGAATCCCTCAAACATTGTGTTCTCCCAGTATGCTCAGGAGGCATGTCTGGTCCAGTGACAAACACCATGGTTGCTGTAAAAGCTTAAGTAGTTCACCATTACAATGAACACTCTCAAACCATTGGTCTTTTACCTGCCAGCATGGCCGTTTGACACACAGACCCAGATTTGTCGTTTTTTCGTAAGTTCAACATAAGAGCATTGAAAGGATGTTGTGTGTAATCACCTAAAGGCTCCGTTTATGAAAGACCTAATACATTCCATCGGAATAACCGCTTAAGCAGCTAAAGAACTCGGCCCACAGGATTGTAGAACAAAGTATGTTAACACCATGCAAATCAGTTCTAAAAGACAAATGTGCGTTTTAACATTAATGTTAGATCACCAAGTTCAGTGTTTTTTACTTCTTTCAAATACAGCTGAATACTAGTTAGTGCAACAGAATAGTACATGTAGACTCCTGATCTGACTGCTTTTCTGTTTTACAGTTTCCAAGAACCTTATAAAAACTCATCCTCTGTTTGCGTAATGAACCTTTACATAATCAGCACCCAACCTGCAGCTACTCCTTAAGTGATGGTCTGGGTGCAAATACACATATACAGTTATATAAATGTAAGTCAAGTGGAAACACTTAAAAATAGAAATGGAAATGGAAAATGCTCAAGGGGAACTGACATTGTTTGGGATTTTTTCTTGCAAACTAGAACTGGGTTGATCATGTGCCAGATTATCAGTTGTGTGAGAAAACCGTCAGGCTTATGAGAGCTTACCTCATATCTGCGAGGTGTGGGGGCAGTATTGGAAAAGATGGCCCAGATAAGCCCTTTATTTTTAAGAGTGTAGAACTGTCCAGTTGCAGTATGAAAATGCATGTAATGGGTGATTCAAATTCACTCACAAAATAACTTTTGTATTATTAAAAAGGACAGATTGCTGCATTGCTGTTGGGTATATGGCACTAATGTTTAAAGGCTTCCTCCAGTCACACTTGAGTAATCAATACATAAACCTAAACATCTTGTAAGGTCAGAGATCTGTAGGTTTACTATTCAGGCTTATAATGCTATTTTAATGTCAGTACTGACCTGATTTATTCACATTTTACTGTATCTGTGTATACACCGATCAGTCATAACAGTTATAATGTGTAGGGTCTCCTTGTGCTACAGTCAGTGTGTGTCAGTGCACAGACCATGCATCCCTCACACATTAATGAGCCTTGGGTGCCATGGTATTGTAATTTATTATATTGTATATATAGGAAATTTGTATTTTACCCATCCGTGTGCAGTGAGAACACACACTTGGAGCAGTGGGCTGCCATTGTAGCGGCAGCTGCGAAACAGTAAGGTTTAGTAGGGCTGGTTCTCGCAACTGAACCCATGTTCCCCAGTTTTAACCATTAGGCCATGGCTGCCACTTTCATTGCTGACCTGGAATACATCATAAGCCCTGCTGTTTTGTAGATGCTCAGACTCAGCCACCACAATAAGCCCCTTGTTGAAGTGGCACAGATACTTATGCTTGCCCATTTCCCTGCTTCTAGCTTGTCAATTTCAAGAACTGACTCTTTTCTTGCTGCCTAATGTATCCCACCCCTGACATGTGCCATTGTAATAAAATAGCCAAATGAATAAAATAGCCAAATGAATAAATGTATAAAACATAAATGTAAATGTAAAAATAACTAGTGTATATGTTACGTGGAAACTGGAACCTATAAACTGATTGAATAGTTTCAGTCTACAAAAGACAATTGTATAACAGAATGGATCAGAAGACCTTGCAGCTAGCATGTAACCTGATAGCTGTTTAAAATATAAACCAGTACAGCTGGTTCATGTTTGAACCTGTTAACAAAATGATGAAGGAATATCCATGGTTTGGGATATTAGCACAGTGTAGCTTAAACCCATAGTCCAAGTATTTGTACTTAATTGGTCTACAAAAAACAGTACATGTACAAAAGTATGAGAATGAAAAACTAATTAGTTGCAGTGGTAAATGATGCGTGTGTCTATAAGTGTAGGAAGGATGTATATGGGCATTTTTAGGGTTTAAAATGAAAAGGTAAAACCCGAAAGCAGAGCATTGCACACACTGTTACCAATATAACACTGAACGTAACAAAAAAAATGGGGGAAGGATTAAAAGAATTTCCCCTATCATATAAATGCACTTAATAAATCTTGCTATACCATTTAATAGGTAACATAAAACTCCATTAAATTTTTTTGTTTAGTGCACCACAGAGATATCTATAGCCACAATAATATCACAAAGAGATTTGCATGTCCGCTCAGAGAACATGACCTGCTGTAGACTAATGCCAATCAAGGATTTAGCAGGCAGTCTGTCTAGCCCACTGACGTCGCTTTACAGGATTAGTTAATGCTGGACAGTGTTAACTATTCCTGCCACACCTCTTTTTCTGAAGCCACTGTGGCAGTGGATGAAGATTAGATTATCTCCTTATCACTTAATCAAACACATTGTGCTCATTGATACTATCCTGGCTGCACTAATAGGTGCTTTTCTGGGCGTCATTATCCCATCTCTCCTATTCGTTCTCTCACACACACAAAATACATTCAGGGGTTCTTGTGCTTTTGAAATGTGATCACATACTTCTCCGACAACCTTTCATTGAAATCCATTTTTATCCCTTAGCACCTCCTACAGGAATGGGTGTGAAGGTGCTCCTGTGCTTCCCTTTCTACCGCCGCTGTAAAACCAAATGCAAGAGCAAACAGTGCCCCAGTGGAACAGGTAAGAGACCTCTGTGGTGAATTTCATTCGACTTTCACTATATATTAGTATACATACAGGAAATAATGATTTTTTAAGTTTGCCCACTGACAAAGAAATGAACAGTCCATAATTTTAATAGTTAATAAATTGATTTGCATTTCATTGAGGGAAATAGGTATTTGATCCTCTACCAACCATTAAGAGTTCTGGCTCCCACAGACTGGTTAGATACTCCTAATTTCAACTCGTCATCCACATTAAAGACATCTAACTAGTCAACTATTCATCTGTATAAAATACACATGTCCACAGACTGAATCAGCCTTCGATCTCTCCAACATGTGCAAGACACAACACAACAATGACCCAAAGCATACAGCAAAGGCAAAAAAGGAGTGTCTCAAGAAGAAGCACATTAAGGTCATGGAGTTGCCTAGCCAGTCTCTGGACCTCAATCCCATAAAAAACCTGTGGAAGGAGCTGAAGCTTCAAGTTGCCAAGTGGCAGCCTCGAAACCTTAATGATTTAGAGCTTATCTGCAAAGTGGAGTGGACCAAAATTCCTCTTGCTACTACAAGAAACGTCTGACCTCTGTGCTGCCGACAAGGGTTTTGCCACCAAGTACTAAGTCTTGTTTTGGTAGGTGATCAAATACTTATTTCACTCAATGAAATGCAAATCAATTTAGATATTTTATATAATTTGATTTTCTTTTTGATATTCTATCGTTCACTGTTACCATTAAAATTATAGACTGTTTATTTCTTTGTCAGTGGGCAAATTAGCGAGGGGTCAAATAATTATTTCCTCCACTGTATGTGTATATGTGAATTTTTTTTTTAAAAAGATTGTTACATTTTAGGCGAAGTTAGGCAAAATTTTATTCAGGCCAATAATTAATGTTACAATACTACTCAAAGCTAAAAATCTTAGTGCTCTTAATTAACATTAGTGGTAGGATAATGAAATGGGTTTTCTTGATATGAAAACATACCTGTAATTACCCGTTATATTTGAAAAGGTCAAACTCTCCTTAATTAAAATGTTAAACCTGCTCTTTTTTAAGATTAAACCTTGTCTTGGTTTACATTGCAGTGTCATTGGTGTATCACTTTTGAAAATGCTCATGTCTTTCTTCCTATTGTAGTTAAAAGAGGAGACTCAAGTATATGATAAAGATTCACTACCTCCAACGTAAAATGTTGTGTGGAATTAGTTTTAACAGTAATTTGGATTGCAGCACTATTTTACTTTACTTTTCTCCTTTAAAGAACCTGCAGTTTCGAGTGAGGAACCGAAGCCACGTCTTTCTTCCACAACATCAATGGGCAGTGAGGGTGACAGCGGGAGCAGTCTGGGTGGCCCTCAGGTTTACTTTTCCCAGAAAGCTCGAGTCTCTTTCAGACACCAGATGGACAGTAACATCAATGCAGTGGATGCCACGTATTGACCTCTATTTGTTGCCAAGCTCCTAAAAATGAACTCTGACCGCTCAGACAAACTGTGATGAGGGACAGTCCATTATCAACGGAGGATGACTGATGACAGGTGGAGGCTCCAGTGTTTCACAGCCACTCGGTGGATAACTTTTTCCAAAAGCTGAAATAAAGATGGAATCGTATGTGTTTCACCACTGAAATAGAGCAGGGTGGTGTAGTTACAATGAAGTGAGAAGAAGAGAATTGAAGAGAGGTTTAGATACTACAAAAAGTGCTTTCTTTGTTCTTCAGGTCCTGTCTGGCATGGTATCTTCCATACTTTCTGGTAATCTACTAGCACCAGATATATGTCTGTGGTTGATTGTTCTGTTGAAATAGTATCTGTTCACATTTTACTAGCAAAAATGATCCAGTTCCTCTGCTCAGCAAATTGTATTTGCAAAAGAGGTAGTCATTTTCTTTTCTAAGCCAATTTTAATTTCTTTACAAGTGGTCTTTTCCTTTTGCCTTTCATACTGACAGAGACTGAGACTGGTTGATATGCAAATACAAAAAGGTGTGAAATTGTACACGCAATTGTTCCTTAACTCTTTGTGTTTTAACTGCGTCATATTATAACACCACAGGAAATAGGTTTACTTTTAGCCTAGAATACTGCTAATGTTAGTGACTGTCAAATCCTCTTTTCTAGCCCATCTCGTCAGTGTGGATTTTAAAAAGTGTTTTTGTATAACTATGTACAATATTTGCTGCATTAAAACATGTTGATACTACAAAACATTTTATACAGATTCATTAACTCAAAAAAGATTTTTGTCTACAACAATTTAAAAAAAATAGGTTTCAACTATTTTAATGAAAGAAATTTTTTTTTAGGAAGTTTAAAATCAATTTTAAGGAATTTGTATTATTATTAAATACTCTTTAAACTGTCCTTTTCTCTTACAGAGTTACTTGTCTGCAATTTTCTTATCTGTAAATGCCAGATCAGTCTTAAAAATCATCTGACCAAGAGGTTTTATTAAAAACAGTACAAAAATATTCACAGGCCAGAGATATCCAACCAATAATCTCCAAGTCTGAAAGAGATCTCCACATGCCTCTGAACAAGACACGTGTCTTCACATGTTCTTGGGTTTGGAGATCACTCCATCTGGATAGCGCTTCTTGAAACGAGCGACTACATCAGGGTCGAGTAAGTGAATTCCATCCAACTGATTTCCCAAAGTAACCCTGGAATTAAATAAAGGCCCACAATTAGAAACAGTAGTGAAGATAAATGCAAACAAAATGCTTTAACAAAGTACTTGCCAGTTTGGCTGAACATTATGCGGTCTCCCAAATAGTTCAATCTTCCTAGTACCAGGAGACAGACGTTCAATCATGCCATATATTTCATCTGGTTTATGACTTGTAGAGCGAACCTATCACACAAATGAATGGAAAACCAATGTTGTTTTATTTGCAATTACACAGTACCAACACAATCCCATAGATCATGACCAATACTGCAGTCATAATTGTTCTTACCTCTGCAACGATCACATCACAGTCCAGTCCTCTATTGAATCCCTGAGGGTTTCCTTTCACCCCTACCTAATATAGAGTCAGAAACAACAATTTAGGGTTGCAAGATAAAGAAAACAAATATATCTTTGTCATAACAAAGCACACAGAAACTCACTAAGCAGTGTTCTTTGCCATGGTTTAGCCAGTGTCCAGTCCTGCCTGTGCGAATAATCCTTTGGAGCTGGTTGGTCTTCACCCAAATGATCTCATCAACACGATCATATCTGAGTCACCGTAAGAACAAGAGCAAAAGAGAGAGAGATCACATTAATGCCAATAGTAGACCAAAAACAAGCAAATGAAGATACTTTAATTTAATGTATTTATTAAAATGTTAAGCGCCAAGAACGAAAAAGAGGGTTTGTTTGGTTCTGAGAGTAAAACTCACTGCAATCTGTCAAAACATAGAATCTGATACTGTATATATATTATAATGCTTAAATCTTAAAAACAACGAAAAAATAAGTTATTTCAGCAAAGTGTAGATAATTGTCTTCTAAAAAAGCAATGCACTTACCCCCAGAGGCTTAGACACTCTCTGCCAAGTTCCATAGCTCTGTAAATGACACATTTCAGAAAACAATATGGCTGCATTAGAGACATTGTTTAAAGATTTCAAATTTGTCCATCTCCAAGAAAAAGATATTTAGAATAAAATCACATTTATTGGCAGCCCTGACATTTCTTATAAAATAAACGTCATTTAAGCATTTTTATCATTCCTAGTTTCTAGTAGTAGAAAATGGCTGCTCATCTAAACCTGTCTGTATCTACAGTCAGAGGAATAATGAAGTTTAAAACAACTGGAACAGTGACAAACAAGACTGGACAACGAACCAAGTTTATCTTGCCATCACACACAGTGAGCAGGATGGTAAGAGAAGTAAAAAATTCCCCAAAGCTAACTACTGTTAGAGAACTGCACCAAAGAGTGGTATCTGTGGTCACAATGCCGACACGCTTTGGGAGACACGAGACATTTTTCTCACCTACAATCACAAATGTGAACTGTAGACTTGAGACCATATGCTTTGATCAGATGAGAATAAAATTGAGCTTTTTGGCAACAAACGTTCTAAGTGGGTCTGGCGTAAAAATCCAAAGCTGAATATGCGGAAAAGCACCTCATGAACACTGTAAAGTATGGTGGAGGATCTGTGATGTTGTGAGGCTCTTTCTCCCTTAAATGCCCTGGGAACATCCTTATGGTGCATAGCATAATGAACGCCTTGAAATACCACAAAATATTTAATCAAAATCTGGAAACCTGAAGATGGGTCATCATTGGGTCTTCCAGCAGGATAATAACCATAAACATATAACAAAATCTACAAAAAAGGCTCAACAGACATAAAATCAAGATCCTCCCATGGCTCTCTCAGTTCCCAGACCTAATCCTCATTAAAAACCTGTTGGGTGGACTAAAGAAAAGAGCACAAGAAAGTTGACCCAGGACTCTGGACGATCTAGAAAGATTGTGGAAAGAGGAATGATCAAAAATCTCTGTCTCTGTATTCTCCAACCTTGTGAAATTTTATATAATAAGTGCTGTATGAAATATTAACTGCAAGGGTGCCAATAATTGTGGTAAACATGATTTCATGCTAAAAAAAAAAATCTTAGTGTGGGTTTTTGTTTCTCAGTGAAAAATGTTAAAAGGTTGGATGTTATGAGCTTCATTATTAGAAAAAATTAATTATTAGAAGCCTAACAAACCAGGGGTGCCAATAATTGTGGAGGACACTGTAACTAGTGGTGTCAATGATTAAGACCATGGCTAAGGTTTGATCCAGATTAACTGTCTAGGAAAGGGTTAAACAGTATCTGCAACTTAAGATACTCAATCCAAACTACTTCCACCTAAAGCAGTTAAACATGGTCACAGATTAATCATGGTTTTAATACCATCACACCAGGACTATCTATTAAATTCCTTATGCTAACTCATAGTGATTCCAGCACATAATGCTTTGCTCAAATAAAGTAATCAATATCCATTTCAGTTACCTTCCAGTGACCCAGAGGAACAGGAACCCATCATCCTGGAGAATGGGAATGTTGAGTTTTCTCATCTCATCATCCGTCAGTGTTCCATATGGGAGCTCCATGTGGATGTCCCATGGAGGGTCAGCCATCACCACTGCAAACTTTCCCAGGATGGACACATCCAGGTAACGAATATCACAGCAGATCCACTGATGCAGAAACACAAAACACACGCTGAAAACATGCTGAAAGCTTCAGTAGTACCAAAACTAGAGTCTACAAACAGAAATGATGCCCATTCATTCAGTCATTAATTTAAAAACATCATGGGCATGAATGAATTTAGCCTTTTAAAGTCAGAAAACAAATAACTCACAGCACAGCTGGCTGCCTTTAACATGAATTCCAACATCAGCCATTTTTAATAAACAACTACAGCTTTCACATGTGACAGGGGAGTTAAATCCTATGCAGCTACTCAGAACATTGTTTATTGTTGTATA
>JBBIGC010000013.1:388663-400264 GCA_037576955.1 Lepidarchus adonis | reverse complement strand
CTCTCTCTCTCTCTCTCTCTCTCTCTCTCTCTCTCTCTCTCACACACACACACACACACACACACACACACACAGGAAGGCAGACAGAGGCAGGCATAAGCAGAGTGTGTAATCAATCTTGCTTCACCTGCTGACCTGGCTGCATTAGCGGATGATTTCCTAATCTGAGGTCAGAACCCGGATCCACAAATGGACAGAGATGATGATTTAGGATCCGCCCGTCTCTGTCATCGTGCTGAGATGAACATTAATCCTGGATCAGCCTCCATATTGCTTCTACTGTACACTGTCAAGTTTTCATATTAGATTTCCAACCAAGTACACTTAGTAGGAAAAAACAATTGGTATTTCCTTCTAACACATTTTGACCCATTAAATATTAAGTTCTAACTGAGAAAAGTGACAGTAACACAATCATACACACATCATTATGATATGTAAGCCATAGCCCAATGGTTAGAGAAGTGGGTTTGTGACCGAAGAGTCGCAGGTTTGATTCTCGGAACCGGACAGAAGGCTGAAGTGCCCTTGAGTAAGGCACCTAACCGCTCACCATGTACGTCGCTCTGGATAATGCTGTAAATATCAAATGTAAATGTTTATCCTGGGTTTATTCTGAATTCATGTGTATTAAGTTAAAGTAACAGCCTCTCTCCTTCTAAAATGCGATTACACTATGTTGTAACATTGCTGTGAGGGTTTGTTTGCATTCAACCACTTATTAATGCATTAGTAATTTTAGGTACCAATGTTTGATGGTGAGTTCTGGATCACAGACATTGCTCCAACTCATCTCATAGGTATTGGGATGGAGATCCATCACTGTAGTTCCACTGCTCCATCACTCATTCCTGAGTGGCAGAATGTCAGTTTCAAGATCTTAGACAGTTGTGTAAATTGTTTCCATTGAGTGTCTTTCTTGAGCAAAACACAAGTTGTCATTAGAATGAATGCAAACAAACAAAAAAGCAGTAAAAATGGAAAGAAAATCTAAATTTTTGTTCAAAAAGTAGCTGATATTGAAACTTTCTCAGCAGCAGAACTTGATTTACCCACAGATTGAGCCCAAACCAGGGATTTGATGGTAACTACAAATAATTCCACATGGAGAACTATGGACATGGTAACTGAACACATTGACAAACATGTACTGTTCACTGTACTTGTTTTATTTTATTCTAGTATTGGTGATCTGAAAATAAACATAATAATAAAAAACATGTACTGCCCGTATAATATAACTGTCTTTTCAACTTATGTCATAGTGAATGTTTTCTTCTATGTCTTTCTTCTTGCTGACAAATGTGTGATAGGAGGTTTCATGGGTAGACTGAGAGAAATGTGGTACAAAAAAAACATTTAACATTAATTATCTCATTATCTCATTACAGTGGCACATGTGATCGGGTGGGATCTATACATTTAAAACGAAAATGAGGCTCTGATAGACAGAGCTGTTTCAGCAGCATTAGGGGGGACCTACCCCTCCCATCAAGATTCCCCTTCATGGCCACAATATTTATCATTATTGTAATAAATTGTGGGCACAATATGATTTTCTAAGGATATTGTCAGTACTTAAAAAGCACGGTCAAAATTCAAGTTTTATTTCAGAGAGCATCATTAGAGCATCGTTAGTCTTACCTTAGTGAGCGTATTGTACTGTGTTTGTGTAAAAATGATTTCTACTCATTGTTTTTTTAATAAAAATATATATGTAGCTCATTTTAATCTTAACATATTGTGGAAAAATACATATCATGACATCGCGTATTGGGAAAATTAAAAAATTTCTCTATCTACACCTACACTACAACATTAAGCTGGTAGGTTTTGATATGGATGATTATTATTATTATTATTATTATTATTATTATTATTATTATTATTATTATTAAAACCACACATTTTTTAACATTACATTTAAAAAATACAGTACATTTATGTTGTAACTTTACAGCTTTTTTGCAGTGACGTATTATATCAAACATATTAAATATCTGAATTAAATAAAACTGCTTTCTGCTTCTACAACATGAGAATGATTATATATATATATATATATATATATATATCCTTCATAATATTGTGGTTAAAATGGAGTGTTAATGCAAATTCCTTCCTTTTGAACCGTTTCCTTTGTCCTGGAGAGAGTCAGACAGGTCGATAAGGTTTGCTTTAGTTAGGGGAACTCCTGGATAGTGTTACCAGACCTTCTGACCCTGTGACAATGCATATGTGCCCACGCACAAGCTCACAGACACGCAGTCGCATGCACCCGCTGTTTAGGCAAGCACGCACTCTAACAGGTAAACTAATATTATCTGCGTGAATGCATCCACCCACACGCAAACACTTGATTTAGACTACACACACTCATACACAACAGATCAAAAACACACAAACTCCTCTTTCCTGTCATCACCTTACACTGCAGGCAAGTTTCAACACAAAAGGCTCTAATACACAACTATAAATACCTGAGGCGCATTGGGGCCCGGGGCCTTTTCCTGCAGGGCTTCCAGCGGGCGCGTGGGCCGCCGGAGTACAGGGAAATGAGGATCCGGAAAGACATTAGCGTTTAGCCCAGATCTCAGGTCTGTGTTGATGATTGTACTGTCAGGTTTAAGGTTGTGATATGACAAATGGAGGCTGGTCCCAGACCAGCACAGAAAAGACATATTCCCCCAACACAGGAAATGAGCAGACCTGGCTGCATGGAACTTCCTGCACAACATTATAAAGGCACTCCTCCCTCCAGTTGCACTGGCCAGTTGTAAAAACTATCATCTGAGACGGGCACCCAGAATTAAGTGTGTGGTGCTGGGTTTGACAGCAGCAGAGGTTCACGAAGCCACGGCGGGTGTGTTCTCGTCCCTGCTGGTCGGGGTGAGTTTTGAATTCTTTGAACCAGCATGATTTTTATAGTCAGTCTAGCATGTATATCTTTTGAAGCTGGAAAGCCAGTGGTACGAAACATGTACTTGTTATTCTACATTGTATTGGGAAATGCTAATTTGATGAAATTATGAGTATCCTGCAAGCTTCAATACAAAGCAGAAGCAAGATGTTTTTACCATTTAGTTGTGGAGAACTAGTGGTATTTCTTTGAATGAATGAATGAATGAATGAATGAGTGAATGTGGTGTTGCTCTTTAGTCTTGCTTGCTTTGCTTTGCATTGCATTGTATTGCTTGTAACTCAAAAAGCATCTAAAATGGGAATAAATCACCATATTTACAGTACATTATTATAACCCAATGTTTATTTCTGGTTGATCATTAGCCTTTGCATTTAAATCGTACATTTAGAATCGACAGACAGCAAATGCACTGATCTAGCCCTTTGTAATGCTACACCCTAAAAAGGTTCAATAGCTCTCTTTAATGTATGACCTGCTGCAAAAATATTATGCCATTATAAATCTTAAGACTTATTATTATTAAGTTACTTTTGTGAGTTATATAAAGACTTTGGAAGATAATTTTTTGGGCTCGAAATGGCAGAATGGAAGATCTGAATGAAATTTATTTTTGTTTTGCAGGTACGAGTAGGGAGCTGGTCTCCCCAAGCAGAGCAATCTACAGTTCACCCTTCTCATGATTTCTGATAAAACTAATAAGGCAAGGTAAGCAGATCCAAATAACGTTCTGCAGTGCCATGCACATGTGTAAGTTTAAATATGAACTGAACACGCCCCCTTATCTCCGTTAGATGATGAGTAAACTGCAGATGGCTGAAGGCTATGGGGCTCATTCAAGGTGTGACCCTGTGGTGGAGGCACAGGGATACGTGAAGGAGTTCACACGCCACTCCAACGATGTCCTGCTCAATTTGAATGAGCTACGGCATCGAGACATCCTGACTGATGCCACACTGCTGGTGGGCAGTGCCCGGCTGCGCGCCCACTGTGCAGTGCTGATAGCATGCAGGTCAGTCCATGGGCATGGCGGGCACACAGGGGGAATTCCCATTCTCTGCACTTTACCCCAACAGTATACCACTGTGAAAACTCCCAGTCTTGTCTGATGGAGTATGAATCCATTTTCCTCCTCCCTCCCATCTCTCTTCCTCCTTCCTGTGCTGCTGATTCTCTTTTCAAGAGAATGTCTCATTGTTTAAAGAGGTTATGTCATTTCTTTTTACACTCCTGAGATCATTTATGCACAGTGCATTCCTTCCTGTCCCTGTTTATCCCAAGTTTGTATAGTTCGCCTAAAGGGAAATGTTTTTTCTTATTGTCTTTTTATTTTTACTTTATTTTTTTTACTTCATTATACACAAAACTAAGGTCTTAACCCTTTATAACTGTTTCTATATTTATAACAATTCTAAATGCTCTTATGTTGTTAAGATTAATGCCACAGAACTATAGTCAATTTCCTAAAAAAGCAGAATAACCTTTACAGAGTTTAAATAACCCAATGTAAAGGATCTACACAAATGAAAGCTAATTTTAAAAAGTTAAAAGAAAGAAAAGAAAGAGTCCAGGTCTAAGCCCCCAGTCAGCATCCATGAAAAGAAAAGAAATCTTAAAGCTCCAGGAAGAAACCTTCGGAAGAGCCAAATCTGCAAAAAGGGAGGCCCATGCTGATGTTTCATAACATGAGAGACTATGGGACTATGGGAATCTCTGACAATACAAGGTTTGCAGACGTAGTAAATGAAGGAAATCTGTAGTAAGTGACAGCTTCTGGAGTTGTTTTGGTCAGGGGGTGCTAAACTATCTGCTAGGAAACCATTTAATTCCAATAAGAACTCTGTGTAGAGTCCATGTTGTGTACAACTCCACTGATTTTCTCTAACATACCTCTACTGGTTCCTTCATGAAACCCTGCTGTTCATTTTTGTCAACCATCTTATCTCAAATCTCTCTCTCTCTCTCTCTAGTGGTTTCTTCTACTCTCTGTTTTCCCGCCACGCGGCCAACACCGTTAATGAGCGTGGGGTTTCCTTGTCCCTGCCGGAGGAGCTGGATGTGAGCAGTGTGTCACTGCTGCTGGACTTCATGTACACCTCCCGCCTCCCTCTGACCCCAAGCACTGTGCATGGAGTGCTCACTGCTGCCACCTACCTGCAGATGGATCACGTGGCTGAAACCTGCAGAACCTTCTTGCAAAATAGGTATGAATATACACCAGGACTGGAATTGAGGACCCCTGCTGTAGACCTACAAGGATGACAAAAAAAAGCTTACAAGCTTTGGAATTGGAGAAGCCTGTGACACTGTTACTGCCGTAACATCTCTGACATGACTCTCTGTGTTTGTCTGTTGTGTTCTTTATAGTGAAGGGGTGTGTGTGAGCCCTCCTCTAGTGGAACTGGCCTTCAGAAGCCCCCATGTGAGTTCCATAGTGCTTCCTGGTGGCAGATCCCCTCCAGCCCATCTCTCTTTCACCTCCACCTCCCCTTCAAGACCTGCTGCAGAGGCAGAGGAGCCCAGCCCTGGAAAAGCCAGGTGAGAACGAGTGAGAGACAGGAACAACACAGAGAGGAAAAGAGAGGGAAAGCTTTTAGGACCAAATAATTTTTATCAAATTAATTGTAAGCAACAAAGAAACAAAGATGCTGAGAGGTGTAGATGAAAATATAATGGCTGTTTAAAAAGGTCATATGTAGACCAATAAGTGTTTTAGTAATTGGATAATTGATTAAAATTAGGCAAATTAGTCAAAATCAATCATACTGGTAATACCGTTTCTTTTTTTATTCTGATTGTTTTTCTCTGTTATCATGTTTCAACCTTTAGTTTCATCCTCATTCACTTCTTTGGTCACTGTAACATAGGCCATTCCAATATGCCAGAATGAGTAATATTTCACTTTCAGTGAAAAGAGAACTTCTATACTGTAAATCAGTTAAAATGACTTTAAAGTCATAATCTAAAATCAGATTAACAGCCAAGAAGACAATGGGTGATTTATGCTGACTTTACAGTTCAGAAACATTCCCTTCTTATCGCGATCACACACTTAAGATGTTTCATTTTGGTTCTAAATCACTGAGCACATAACCCCTCAATGAAAATGAAGAGATTTAAGGTTATACACTGAATATAAATCACAAAACATCCATTTATAATCTAGACCATAGTATCTGATAAACACTACATATATTTAAACACTTTTTCTGGAATAAAAATGATCAAAAAGAACTATAAAAATGTATATAATAAAGATATAGCTATTGTGACGTGTAGTTGTTCATTGTAGCATCGTTACATTAATGGCATCTCAAAGTGTGCAGTGTAGTGTACATACGAACCCTTATTGTTGATCTTTGGCAGAGTTGCAGGTGAGACCGGGACCTCCAAGCCTGTTCTCAGACCTCAGAGCCTGAAAGTGGAGAAGCCAGAATCTTCATCATTTTCCCCCACCACTCCATCTCCCCACAGTCCTGCCCAATCCAACGGCCAGCCCAACTCACCTGCCGAGTCCAGCAGCTGTACTCTCTCCCCTAAGCTGAAGGTATACAGCCTCTATGATTGAGTGGGTGTGTAATTAGACATGAATGTGATGTTTTTTATGTCCATACTGCTGCAAAACGGCACATGTAGTTTTAATCAGCATTGCTTCATAACAAAAGTCCTTCTTTTTAAATAGAAGTTGTTTTCCCCCCATTTAATACTATAGCGCTTTATTGCATAATTGCTAATCTTCCAATTTTTATCATGCTTCTGCAGCCACGTTCTGAATCCAAACCTAGTCCTGACCCTAAGGCCTGTAACTGGAAGAAATACAAATACATTGTCCTCAACCCTCTCTGTGCCACACCAATTAAAGAGGAAGGTCCAGGGGAGCAGCAACAAACATCTGACCACTCCCCTGTCACAAGTGATAGGACAGACACCACACCGTCAGATGAGACATGGCCAAGGACTGGACATGGCGTGAATGATGTGTATGTTGCTCTGACTTTATAGAATGCTAAAAACCACCTGGGCTATATTTTACAAAATCTGTTTAAAAATGTCAATATATAAAGTTTTTAATTTTTTTTTTAATGAAAAACATTTCATAAACGTCATATTACTCATAATATAATATTAATATCTCTTGTAGCAACATATAATTAAGTGATCTTTAATGCATTTCCATCCAAAATCCATTCTTTTTACACACATTCTATATTTTGTATATTATCTTTTTTAGTTTATCAAATAATTCTGTCTGTCCAACTTTAATGACATTTTCAGACAATGTTAAGAGAATCTGACATTTTAAACGTTGTTAAATAAAAAAGGATAACAATAAAAATGTAGGTTCAAGGTCAATGGATAATGACTGTAAGGGCTATTTAATGATTGGTTCATGTCCATTGATGATCATAAAAATGCTGTAGTGAAGTAATAACTCTTTTTTTTACACTTTTTTAAAAAGACAAAGCCTGTCTCTAGTTTACGAAACACCACGGCATCAAACCCCGTTCACACCTGTCCATGGATCCTCAAATCACACAGTGGACACTTACAGGGGACCACTGGTCACTGTTAGCCAGGATAACAGAAGTAAGTACAACCATTAACTTCACCATGTTAATGCAAATGTATCAAAGTACTGTACATTGCAAGACCTTTGACGTATCATTTTCTACAGGCTTCTGCTCTGTGTATCAGCATGATTGCCCCCCTGTGCTGGAGAGAGCCAAACAAACCGCTGATTCATTTGGGAAGCTTCAGATCAAGCTTGAGAGCCACTCTCCAGTGATCTGTTACTCAGGGAACCAAGGCAGAACCAAGTCTACCTGCTCAGGTAAAGCAATTACAACCTATCCGACCCATCTGTAACAAACATGGACAGGTGTTTCCATGCACAAAACGTAAAAAATAAAAAAATGATACAAATACCATTGGGTTTAATGAAAATAACACAGTCTACGATAATGTAGATGTAGATATGCATACAGCTTTACTGCATTTGCATACAGTGTTAGTACAGGGCAATAAAATGCAGTTTAGCATCTACCAGAAAAATTTGCAGTGCAAAATTATCACCTTGTATGCAGTTCTAGAGTGAATCTTTCAGTGAACGTCCTGACTAAGACCCAGTGCTGCTTCTAAAGGCCTACAATGATACCTTCTGTCATAAAACTGGTCTTAACCTGAGCAAGCAAACATGATTGGTTCATTCCACTGTCTGTTTCTACGCTGCTGGTGGTTACTGTGACACAATAGGACTTCAATCCAACTTGTGAAGGCCTATCCAACAGGAGAACATGCTTGGTTGTATCCACCCAGGAAGCCACCCATGATGAAACATAATGATTACATGAGAGTAGTATGTTTGGCTTCTATTAAAAGTATGCAGAGTTAATATGTTTTCCATGTTCTTTCCTGGGGAAATTATTGTTCATCATCTGTAAAATACAGATTGGGCAGTTTAAGATTAGGCTGGAGTAAGAGGTGATACATTAAACAAACAATTTAAAGACATATTACATCTTATTCTGTCATGCAAATTAGATTTATCAAATTAGATAACCATCCTCACTTTCCTCCTTTCTCTCTTTTAAGGCGATAAACCATATTGCTGTAATGTGTGTGGGGCACAGTTTAATCGGCCAGCAAACCTCAAGACTCATTCCCGCATCCACTCTGGAGAGAAGCCCTATCGCTGCGATACCTGCGGAGCTCGATTTGTCCAGGTATAGTACAAGACAATGCGTCCGTGCACTCACTTCTAACTAGTAAAGCCCCTGATGAGGTGAATCAAATGTGCTGCAGTGTGGAAACTAGTGTATCGCTGCAGTGTTGTTGCCTTTTCACAGCATGATACACAAACCCAGAGGAATCCATTAAAAATAGTAAACTGGAAAAGTATATAAGGCTTGTGCTGCCAGTTTACTCATAGGTGTGTGTGTGTGTGTTTGTGTGTGTATACCAGGTTGCTCATCTGCGTGCTCATGTTCTGATCCACACTGGGGAGAAGCCATACCCATGTCACACCTGTGGAACACGCTTTCGCCACCTGCAGACACTGAAGAGCCACCTGCGCATTCACACAGGGGAGAAACCATACAGCGTGAGTAAACACACACGCGCGCGCGCACACACACTTACACACCTGAAGTAATTAAAGTAAACATTATCCTGCTCTGTATGTTGTATAAACATTTCATAAGGAACGGAGTTAAATATATTATTCTAGAAATTATTGTTTGTTCAATAATCCTTTCTGACCAGCAAATAATGGACACTGGAGACTGCTTTACGAACACGAAACTTCACTTTACTTTCAGTTTTCTCAATACCTTTTTTCTCACTCGTGGCGCACACTAACACGTCACAGCACTTAGGAATTATGGGAAATGTAGTTTCTACTGAACTTCCTTCATTTTTACCTCAGAAATACTGGATAAATGGTTATATATAATGTCCATAACAGTCAGCAGTCATATTATAACTCTGTATGACATTCATTACTTCAACAAACACAAACATAACTTAATAATTAACAAAGTTCCAACAATTATAGGTCTGAACTGCATTTCCAGGCTTAAAATATCTATATTTACAAATAAGTATTTAAATAGGTATTCTCCAATTCACCTTTAAAAATAACATAACCATCATTTATGTTCATGTTACAGCATCTTTATATATATTTATCTGTGAGAAATACTGTAATAAACGTCCCAGCACTGTATGTTGCTATAGAACCAACAATTTGACCCTTTTTCAAAATGGTTTAATGAGCCATTCAGATGATAAAGGTGTTACATGAAGTTAAATTAAAGTACTCCAAAACTTGAGTTTGAATCTATATAGAAATAAGTGATTGTCCAGGAACAACCACTGCACAGAAGAACAGATATTTCTAAAGTCCTTTGCTAATGAAATGTGTTGTAGTTTAGAATACAATTTTTGTGGCTTAAAAAAAGACATTGTTTTCTATTACTATTACTAATACTAGTTATAGTCTTGAGCACCAACTTAATGAACTTGATTATTCAAAATTATCTGGATTAGTCCTTATTAGCTTACATTGAAATTAAGAACTTTTTTTTCTTAAAAAATACAAATGTTGAGGTTTTGTTCTAACAGTGGTATTAGTGTAATGATTAATTTCAGCAATTTTCCCATCATCTCCCAGTGTGAGAAGTGCGATCTGCATTTTCGTCATAAGAGCCAACTGAGGCTGCACCTGAGGCAGAAGCATGGAGCCATCACCAACACTAAGATTCGTTATAAAGTTCTGGCAGACCCGTACCAGCCTGGAGCAGCCGTACTGCAGACACGCTGAGGAATCCAACACGTTTCACACAGTTCCTTATCCAGTAGCATCATGCTGAAGGGTGAGGTGTTGCAAGTTTCAGAGCCTGAATTCTGGTCTTCATGCGTTGCAACAAGTCAAAATAACTGGCAAAAAGTGAACATGCATGTACCTAGACATCTACAATGGCTCATTAGAAGAAGTATTAGCTATTAGGCTTTTAAGTGTTTAATAGAACGAGGTGGAGTGCAACATTCGTGGAAAGTACACATACATACTGAAATAAACAAATGATTTCCAGAAATGGTGCTCTCCTGCACTAGACGTGCTGAGAAAAACTTTTGCTTTTAATACTTTCCACTTTATTTATTTGACCAGATGAACATTCCCTTTCTTATACTTGCATAACATGCAAAAAGGCAGAAAAGAAGAGCTCTCATAAAGAAGAAATGGCAAGATATCTACAGCTGTTGCTTAAAAGAAATGTGTTCAGCAAAGAATAATTATGGATTATCAAAGAAAGTAATATAGAAGGTATGTGGAGAGGTGTTGGGTGTATAGATGGGGAATGAGAAAGTAAAGATGGCTTCAAAGTGATAAAGCATGTGTTTTCTTTTGGGAAAAAGAATGTATGGAAATGGAAATGTGAGGAAAGGTTGTGTATGTTTAGAAATGAGCAATAGTGCAAGTCTGGATTAATGGAAAACTGAAATTGTTAATTTTGCCAATGAAATAGATGTGTGGCTGTGCAAATGGCTTTAAATAAGAATTAGTCATCTAACTGAGCCATTTGGTAATCCTGCCTGTTTTTTTCCACATTGTTGGATTTATATTTGGCATTGACTCATTTAATTTTCCTTTCATGGGTAAGAAATTGTTTGTTTGTCTGCTTGTCCATTTTTCAGTGGCTGCCATGTTCACAAACTTAAATAATGTTATATTTTAGCTCACTCACTAACATGTTTCGCTTTACTACTTTAAAAAGGCCTGGAGCCTGTTTATTTGAAATAAGTAATCCAACTAAACATATCACAGTATCCTCAGTTTTGTATTAATGGTATTTTTGTTTGAGGGAAAAGTATATTTTGTGGATTGTTTGTGATAGTCTATGAGTCCAAGCAGGCCAAGGACTCAAACAAGCAAGTCAGAATAAATGTAAAGGTTGATAATGAGGATAAAGATATTGTTGACTTTGTCAAATCTAATGTTCTTTTGCTGGACAAAAACAAGCCTATTTTATATAAATTAAAAATTAAATTAATTTCTCTTAATTGGAAATTCATTGTCTGGTTATTGTGTATGTGTGTGTGTGTGTGTGTGTGTGTGTGTGTGTGTGTGTGTGTGTGTGTGTGTGTGTGTGTGTTTTCTTTTCTCTACCCCATCTCTCTCT
>JBBIGC010000013.1:377061-388563 GCA_037576955.1 Lepidarchus adonis | reverse complement strand
GTGTGTGTGTGTGTGTGTGTGTGTGTGTGTGTGTGTGTGTGTGTGTGTGTGTGTGTGTGTGTGTGTGTGTGTAGGTCCTATAGGTACAGCTGCTTGTAATGCCTATGGAGCTCGTCTTGTCATTATGCTGGGAGGCTTCCTTTCTGGACTTGGACTCATCTTGGCTTCTCAGGCTACAGCCCTCACACACCTTTACCTGACCATGGGAATTATTACTGGTAACTGTCTTCTAGGTCTGCGCAAAATGGACATTTGTACTTCTACTGCAGTTATATACTGCAATACATTATGATATATGAATATTTAGAAAACACAGTAAATCACGGATGCACCACAAGATGCTTTATTTTGATCAGCATCATTTACTATTGTTGGCTTATTATAACTCATTATAAGTCTTGTCTGGAACTGTGATTGGTCAAGACGATGATGTGACTGGTCAGATGATTCATTCTATGTCGTTCTCTCTTTGTTTCTTTCTGTAGGTTCGGGCTGGGCTCTGGTCTTCACCCCTGCAGTGGCCTCTGTGATGCAGTATTTCACTACCCGCCGCTCTCTGGCCATGGGCCTGGGCTTTACGGGTATTGGCCTGTCCTCCTTTGCCTTCTCTCCACTCTTTCAGTACTTGGTGCAGACCTACAACTGGCGTGGGGCACTGCTAATACTGGGGGGGCTCAGCCTCAACATGGTTGCCTGTGGTGCCCTCATTCGACCACTTGGACCTTCCAAAACTGTGCAAAGGGTACTGTTTTTTTTATTTGGGGATAAGTTACAGTGTTTGTGATATTACAAAGATCACACCCAAGTGCTTAAGCATGTAAGGGAAAGTTATGGTTAAAAGTATGGGTAAAAGTACATTGATTTAATTTCAATTTGATTTAAAATAGATATGAAGTATTTGCTCTTTGTTTCTAGACTAAATGACACCAGTGTAATTAAACATACTTGTGTTTTAGGTTGTCAATAACAACCAAGCTTGGGCTATACAATAATTCTGTACACAGATCAAGCACAGTCTGTGGGATAAAGGTGTTTTACATCACACGAACTCATCCACCCCAGTCAGGCTTTATCAGCAGAATAGTAGCTTTTGTCTTTGTTCAACAATGGAAATGGAACGCAGTGGAAATCTACCAAATGTGTGATACAGGGGGATGTAGATGATAAACTGAGGTTTGTGCAAACCAATTCTTGTATAAAAAGTACAGTAATAAGTAATAATCCATTGCTGTTTTCCTTATTATCTCATTAAGAATTCACACAGACACAGGTAAGGGTCAGATGGAATGAATCTGGACTGTGAACAATGTTCGTAAAAGTGATTCTGTTGGGTATATTAGTGTTTTGTACAGTAAATCATTTATTTTTCCCAAATAACCAATAGGACTTATTTACACAATGCATTTGTAAGTGAAGTTAGTATGAATAGGACAAATACAAATTAAAATAAAAGTTTAAAATGTGAATTTAAGTCTTATATCTCTCATTCTTTCATCATCCCTTTTTTTCTCTCTTAGGCTGAAAGCTCCTATGAGTCCAGTGGCTGTGCATCTTTCTTTTCCCGTGCCTGTGATTATTTTGAGCTGTCATTGCTGTCACACAGAGGCTTCCTTACCTACACCTTGGCTGTCACCTTCTTCAACGCTGGCTATTTTATCCCATATGTCCATCTTGTGGCCCATAGCCGCCTAATGGGCTTCAGCGAGTACCAGGCCGCTTTTGTTATTTCTGCTACGGGTGTGACGGACATTGTAGGGCGCGTGGTGTCAGGTTGGGCCTCGGACCTACACCGCGTTCGGACGGTCCACTTGCTGACTATCTGGACGGGGTTGGTAGGCGTCTTTCTCCTGCTGCTGCCGCTGTGTTCTCTGGGAGGCAGCTATGTAGGACTAGTAATGATCAGCTTAGCATATGGATTCTGCGCTGGGGCCATGACGCCACTGGTGTTCGCGGTGGTGCCAGAGATTGTGGGGATGGAGCGTATGCTGGGAGCACTTGGTCTTCTGCAGCTGATAGAGAGTGTGGGAGGTCTACTGGGAGCACCACTGTCAGGTAAGAAGCTAGTACATCATCAATCCATTTATCTTTTAGATGCTTAGCACCTCATTCATCTGGTTTGTAAGTCACATTTAGCAAAAGAAAGATTCTCTAAGATTCTCTTTAAATGTTGGCACTCTGAGCCCCGTGGTTCTCCTTTAAATCATGTGACATCTGTACTTGTTTTTGCAAATGAGCTTAATATAGATAATAAGCATCATGCAGGTTAATGGTGAGGTAATTTATAAAGAAATGCAATTCAGCTCACACATGAACTTAAGCAGCACCATGTTTTTAAAAGGTTGGCAGTGGTTAGTGTGTAATCTTTTCATTTGATCTGTTTTTCCTATGTGTGATTGTTTTGTTATGCCCGTGCTTTGCCTTTGCCATGTTAGTACTGGGAGCTGTTTTGTTGCCAACTTGTCTCATCTTGTTGGTTGCCTGTTCTTTTTCATTCTCCTGTTGTTGCTCCCAAGAATGTTATCCCTCATTTTTGGATCATTCTTACATTTGTTAAAAAATAATTTACTTGCAAACACAAAGGTATACAGTGCCTTTCATAATGTTTGAGACAAAGACACATTTTTATTTGATTTACACACACACACTGGGGCAAAACAGTATTTAGCAGCCACTGATTTTGCAAGTTGTCTCACTTAAGAGTCTGTAATGTTCATCATAGGTTCACTTCAACTGTGAGAGACAGAATGTAAAAACAAATTCCTGGAAATCATTGTATGCATTTTAAAGAATTTATTTTTATAATGGTGCAGAAAATAAGTATTTGGCCAATAACAAAAGTTCACCTGATTAGCAGAGCAGTGTTCATGCATCCATGTGTCCAGGGAAAGGAGAAAAAGGTTTGCTCTGCTAATTCCCCATGCATTGCTAAGAAGTTCATGTTTTATTCACCATTAGTGTTGAATAAGAGTGGATGTGGATTGGTGGGTGAGATGGGGGGTTAATAGTGCACTGTGCTGAGACACCGTCAGTGTGGTTTTGCCACAAGTCTCCTCTCCAATGCGTTTACTGCTGTGGTGATGTTGAATCCAATAAAAAGAGCATTTTTATCTGGAGCAACGTTTCCATAAATGCTTTACTGTTATATGAGATGTTCATGTATGTTGCCGGCTGTTAATAAAGCACATACTTGAGTTATGACTTCAGAGGAACCAAACCCTGATGTAATTTGAGAACCCCCTGTATTTTACACCATAGTTTTTTGTGTTGTTTTTTTTTACCACAGACCAAATGATAATACAGTTTTAAAGCTCTGGGCATTTAAATGTTCACATTTCTTTCTGAACATTGTTATAATCAGTAAAATCAAGGAAAGTGCAATATTAAGCTTGTATATGATCTTATTGCAGTCATCTTTCTCTCTGTCTTGTCCTTTTAGGCTGGTTGAGAGACATCTCAGGTTCTTACATTGGTTCTTTTGTGGTAGCTGGAGGGTTCCTCATCTTGGGCACCATGATAACAGCAACACTTCCTCAGTTCTTTTCTTACACCAACCCTCCACCCCCGTCTCCAAAGAGAAAAGCCACAAACAAGTGTCCTGAAGATGGGCTACTTCAACAAACATTCTCCGTGTGCTCTGACCATGAGAAAGTCCACTCTCCTGAGGACATGCATTGCACAGAGAAACCTTCATATCATAATCACACAACAGAATCAGATATAGAAGCTGAACATATACCTCTTACCACAGACCGGACAGAAGCTGGTGGAGCATGTGTTTAACAAGAAACACAGACTGACTCATTTTAAACTGCCTTTTTAATGGAAAAGATGTGATTTCTGTCTTTAGAAAGGTTGTCACAGCAACAATGGAAGGTGATCATAACCCTGACAGAAGGGTTCATCGAAATAAGCCACGTAATATCACCTCAGGTAGGCAAATGCACTTTGTATTGGTTTCTTTCTGCTGTTGACAAGGTTCCTAACAGTGGTGTCACTATGAGCGAGAAAGAAAAGTAAAGAAAATATGCCACGTAAATATAATTTATAGTTTTAATTGTCCAAAATAAAATCTCACTAATTTTTTTTATGCCATCAGAGGACACATGAAATGCAAAAGTTACAGATTAAATATGGCTTCAGCATTAAACAGTGCAAATTAACTACAGCATTGGAGGACACTTTACAAACTTAAACATAAATTTGTAAATTAAGTACAAAGACAAGATTTGAGATGTTTGCACTGCACAACCTAAATACATAATTTATAGATATAACCAAATGTAGAATCTGATGCCTTCAACACACTTTAAAAACAGTGATTTTTGTAGTTTGCATGTGGAATTTCCCGCCATTCTTGCAACATACAAAACTTTAGCTGCACGATAAATGCCTTCAAGTTAATTGGGGATCACATGCATGACATAAACCTAAATACCATGACAAATGGAATGTCCATTTTGTCTTTGCCACAGAAAACTCGACCCCCTTTTTCCCGGAAACAAGGTATTGCTCCTTATTGTAAGTAACCAAACAGCCCCAGCTCCCTGCTTAGCCCACACACACTCCATGTTTCCATCATCCTACTGATTTGTCTGCAGTAATGAGGGTAAACTGCAGTTAAAATGACATTACAGTCTCAGTTGTGGTGTTTAACATTCTCACTTAGGGATCTTTTCACTGTCCACTATCCTTCAGCAAGTTTTTTTTTTAAAGAGACTAAATTTGTGGTTTCGCCCACGTAACTCCAGAGACATGGTGCCGCTGCTTTAACCAACAGCAGTTTCAGATCTTCTAGCATATATGATTCCAAAGGTTTTTTTAACTGCTTTAACTACATTTTTTTCCCGTATTATATCACACATTTAGTGGCAACCTTCCTAAAACCTGTGTGATTTACACATGGACTAAGTGTTGCTTGTAAACAGTCAAAATAAAAAGCTACATTCTTGAATCTTCATTAACTTCAATGGTTACTTTAATAGTCTGAAAATATTAGAACATTAATTGGCCTAGTGTTTAGGACCTTGCCCCTGAGATCAGAAGGTTGCGGGTTCAAGTCCCAGACTGAGCACCACTGAGGAACCCTTAAGCAAAGTACCGACCCCACATTTTTAACACCCTGTCATGAGAGACTAACTTGTTACCCATTGACTTGCTTATTGTTGCAAAACTGTAACTTTTAGTGTGTTGCAGGCATGAAGATAAACATTTGCTGAGGTTTTCAAAAGTGCAATCACATTGGTCAGCCCAAAAAATGTCTTATTATTTCTTTTTACATTCGTCAGTCGTCACAATGACCACTTTTTTGAGATCTTAACATAATAGCATAATTATGTTATATTATAATTATAGCATAATAAAGTGGTGAGTGAGGGATCTCTGTTAGCTAGTGCATAAATGATTTACACACACAAGTGCTAGAGACTGGCATATTAATTAAATACGCTGTGCTGTGTTTTTTTCATTCTGTTACTCTAGTAATAGTATTATAGTCCTAAAACTAGATTAGCAGTGATTTTCAATTAAATAAATTAAAAAAAAATTCATTAAATCAAATACTTGCACAGCAGCATTCATTCATTCAGACACTAGGCCAGGATACATTGTGTTACATGTCAAATATGAGTCCTATAAGCTTTATCAGGTTTGAACTGAACAGTTAATGGAGTTTGGACTTGAATCACCATAAATACTGTACATGGCGGCATACTTTCATTAACATATGACACCATTTTAAACACTGAATTCTTCAGCTAAACTGGATTAACGTGCTAGTTTGGTGCTGCATTCAGTACATATGAGCTCAGTAGTTAGAAAAAAAAGCTGTTAGAATGCCACAGAATGCATTTGCACTTCTTTTCACACAAGAATATCCTCTTTGTACTTGAAACATGAATAATGCTGCTTATCTTGAGGGCATGCTTGGTGAGGTTTAGTGGCACAAACGTGCTGCGCTATGAAAAAAACCTTTACACTCGGCATAATAGAGGCACACTTAGTTTACGCACAGAATTAGTGTTGTGTAACTTAATTTTTTGAACTTTTACAACTTTTAGTATAACTTTAAATCACTAGAATAAAACACATTATGAAAATGTATATGTTGTAAGTTATTGTGGCCACACTGTGTGACCCCTGTGAGCTTAAATAGTTGTTTTTCATTTTTCTTGGGAGTGGGGGTGAGGTGTTTTATTGTTTTTGGAGACATGCTGACTATATTAACTGTCTGACAATAAGTAGATTGTCTCATATGTTGTGATGTTTTAACTGTTCATGAATCTTGATATTGGTTGGTTCCTACCAATGGCTGTATAAAATGGATGACATGGCTCCAGGCCTTTTTTAGACTGCAGCATTGGTAGACAAATCATATGTCATGTCTAATGTCATGTCAACTTAGTTAAAGATAAGACAGATAAAGAGATAATCATTTAAGTACTTGTCACCACTGTAAGTTAGCTTAGCAAGATCACCAAGGGCATAACCATGCCTTCCTGCAATTCAGTAAAATAACACTTTAAAACAAATTTCTATGCAAATATCAGCATAGGGAATTATAACAGTTCAGATTAGTCACTGTACTTGAAAAACAGTGTAGTCATTGAAGCACATGTGGATGGGCGGGATTACCATATTTCCCCAACAATAGGCCACAGCTTATACATTGATTTTGCAAACATAGTATTGGGTGCGGCTTGTTTAAATCTATTTATCTAAAAACATGAAAACACATTTGCTAAAACTATATATCAGTGCACAAAAATCTTCAAATGATTTGTTGACTTAAATTGCGCCGCTGCATCCAACCCTTTTAAACTTTTTCAGCCCTTTGCTACATTACGTTAAGTCCTAGTGTATAATACCAGCTGGAAAAAGTTTAATTTAACAAAAGCAAAAGGAGCAAAAGTTTATTGCTGGCTGGGAAAAGATGAGTTTTTAATTTTCATTTGAACGACTGGAGGGTGGAGGTACCGCAGTAAATTTAAATTATTCAGTATATAATTAGCAACACTGAAATGCAATTAGGCTAAATTTAGGCTTTGAAAAAGCAACGACCTGGAGCTTAAATTCTGCAGCTTAGTTCTTGCATTGTGGCATGATTTCTGTAAGTTCAATTTAATCGTTCACGCTCAACTACGGTATAATATCACTGCAAAGATCTCCAGGGGCGTATCAAGTTAGATGCTTCTACTTTAGATCTGTAAATTCAGTAACACTGCAGCTAAAAACATACACAAGTATTGTACTGCATCTAGCCATTAGGAGCATTAGACCTGTGGTTGCTTCACTTTTTTGGGAGA
Source organism: Lepidarchus adonis (assembly GCA_037576955.1). Classification (NCBI taxonomy): domain Eukaryota; kingdom Metazoa; phylum Chordata; class Actinopteri; order Characiformes; family Lepidarchidae; genus Lepidarchus; species Lepidarchus adonis. Next base: position 381,262 of record JBBIGC010000013.1, on the reverse strand, counting down.
ATAAACCATCTACCTTTTTATACAGTCATTGATTAGCACCTGTTTAACTACCAGTGTGAAACTCTTAACACAAAAGTCTTAAAACTTCAGAAGCAAAACTCAATGCCAAATTAACTTGCCATTCCTAGAATTATCGCTATTACTTTTCCTTTACATGGAACTGAGTGTCTTATTCAAAAGCCTGTGTATGGTTTGACTCATTTTGACACTAAAATTGTTTATATTTAGCCAGACACGTGTTGCCAGAGATGCTTTGGTTCAGTGGCTGGACACGGACGATTACTCATTGACCATTTTCTCACAGCTTTTGCACTATTGTACATTCATTGCAGACCATATGGCTGGACTCAAATCTGACATTGTGTTTTATATATTTGAGCAGATTCATATTTACTGAGACAGGTAGTGTAATTCGTTAAATGTGAAATTCCAATTAAATGCTTTAATGCCAAAGTTTAAATTATTGTGATGGGTCCTGTTCTTTGAATGAGAGGGAGGGTTTAGCCAGTTTATGATCCCCATTTTAGGGTTTATATTGATGCATATTTGCTTGTTTTTAAAACAAAATAGACATTGAAGGTCCTAACTGAAGTACTCTAGTTTAAAAAGTCATGTATCATATATGATATGAACAAGAGTCCTCTAAGTCCTCTCTTTTTTCCTGTTGGTTTTGGTAGCCATAACCATATAACCATATCCCTATGGATTTGATGTAGTCATCCTCCTGTTAGCTGAGCACCTGAAAACTGCTGTATTGACCTTTGTACTGGATGTCTTCAGCAGAAAGCAGGAGCCTAACACACGAGTGCATTATATTTATAGTTTTTAGGCTTTTATAAATATAAAATGGTGTATTTTCTTCTCTGATAACTCATATGCAAAGTTAAGTTCATGATCTAAAGGAGTGAACTAAAGAAACCCTTGTGGATCCTTTTCTTTTTAGAAATGGAGGCAGAATTGTGTTTAGCTGAAGTTTGAAAATAGTTGACTCTACTTTCTGTCTGATGACATCATGTGCCTGTGGCTCTGACCTTGTTTTGCTGATATACTTTGATCTTTTCAATATAACGACTATGCAAATACATTTGATTTTTGCGTTTAAGCTTAATTCTATTTTTACTTTTAAATAAAGGTGTGTTTTTTTGGTTGTAATAAAAACTATTTTCTTGTGTCTCCTTCCAAGATGATTCTTTATTGTGCTGTATAAAGTGCCGTCCGAAAGTATTGCAAAAACATTTGATGCCACAATTATTTATTTTTTTATGAATCTACAATCAGTACTCAGTAATCAGAATTTTTTACTTTTGTTAAAAAGGAAAAATATATAAAGAAATAAATATTCAGACTTATTAAGTAGTACTTTATTGACGCACCCTAGGCAGCAATTACAACCTTGAGTCTGGGTGTTCTGCAGAATAGCTTTGCACTAAAGACTTTTTTTGATAGGGGATCAATTATTTATTTCACTCAATGAAATGTAAATCAATTAATATATTTTATATAATGTGATATTCTGGATTGTCTTTTTCATATTCTGTCTCTCACTGTTAAACCTACCATTAAAATTATAGACATTTTTTTTTTTTTTTACAAAAATATGATTCATTAATGTCAAGTTTGTTCTCTAAAAGCAATTGTCAAGTCACAACTCTAGAGATAAGATCAGCAAGCAAGTTTATTTTCTCTGGGGACACGGAGCACAGATCTTTTCATGACTGAATCAAGTATGCATACAAAAAACTGTCTATATAACAAAAATAATTAAAAATATGAAATTACATGCTTGCTTATGAAAGGGCATAAAAGCAAAAGAATTAAATTATCTTCCAGGTAATGTTAGATTTGGAAAAGATAAACTGCTTTACAGGGTGGAATAAAAGCACAGTTGGAAGAAAATTGAATTCTGTCTTGAGAAAAAGCTGAAAATTACTTCAACATGAAACAGGTATTTGATGCATTGCTGTAATAAAAGTCCCTGGAAATGCAAAAACAGAACAGCAGTGCTTTGTGACTGGCCTATTGCAGTCTAATAGCATAACAGCTACTATGCATGTATGAAATGAGCGGCTCATTAAGGTTTTATGTGTCTCAGGATCAAAGATTACTACAAACTGCAGCTGATAAAAGACAAGCTGATTCACACTGGGACATCATTAAGTTTTCTTTTCTTTTCTAGCCAGCCAAGTGGAGACTTTGCAAAAGGCAACAGAACTATGTTCTACCCATGAAAACGTTCTTTTTGTAGCAACTCTTAGAACGGGAGGATACATGGCACCAAAAAATCCCATTTAACCGGATAAAAAAACTAACTGTAGAACACGGTGTACAACTGCTACAACACTGAGTTTCCAGGTTTTAAAACATAACTGCACTGTGTTGCAGGAGCCAGGACTTTTCCACTGAGCTAATATGCACTTACAGTGACCGATCATAAAAACGTTACCTTTCACATACACAATAAATAAATAAAATCTCAATTGGTAACAAATAAAAAAAAAAAAAGAGAGAACCGAGTTGTGCTGCAGTTTCTCAGCAGGATGAATGGGATTTTGTCAGCATTCTGTAAAGCCTGCATAACCTGGCAGCTAACTGCAGCTAGAAAGCGTTTGTGGATGGAGCACGGATTGGTCAATTCTGAAGTAAACTTTTTTTTTCTCTCCATGTCTGTGTAAAAGGAAACATGGCAGCAGTGCCTCCTGGTGGTTATGGGGTTTTAATGTCAGCACTGCGACGTTTCAGTTTCTCCGGGTTGTTGGAGGCCATTTGAGAGAAATCCCTAAAGATATCATGGTAGGTATCATCGCCTGCAGAGGAAGAGAGAAAGAGAGAGGAGGAAGTAGGGACAGATTTAGGTGGGGTGATGGGGGAATTGGAGGGTGAGAGATGAGAGAAGTAACATGTAATTTCACTCTGATAAACCATGAAATAATATTGCCTCAGTTATCTAAGTCTGGGCAGCCCTGGTCAAATTGCATGTATTAGTTAATTTAAAGAAGACACACTTCTTTAATGCACAATTACTGTTTATTTGTTGACATACTGGGGAAAACGTGGCTTGTGTCATTATGTAATTATGTGCAATTTGTATGTTTTGTTCAAATGTGTTATACTCTCATCAGGTTTGCTATAATGACTTACTAAAAAGACATTTTGGTGTTCAAAATTTGGCTGGAATATATTATCATGCCTAAATGTTGAACAATTACAATTACAACCCCTTGTAAAGCACATACAGTGCCCTGCAAAATTATTGGAACCACTGGTTAAGATGTGTTAAATAATAATTTAAAAAAATTATTTTTTATTTTAGCATACTCTGAAACTGAAACTTGTAGAAAATGTAACCTTCAACTCAAGTGAAACTTAAGGGGGGAAAAAATCCCTAAGAAATAATTATTTTTCATAAAATCACCTGTTCTAAACTTATTGGCACCCCTAACAATTCCTAGAGAATTTGTGTCATTTCTACAGTAGTTTACCAAGTTGATCAGAGTATCTAGGAACATTTAATTAGTAATTCATCACTTCCTGTTTCCCTGGGGTATAAATATGATGTGACACAAATGCCATTTCTCTTATCCACTCTTCAACATGGGAAAGACAAAAGAACACACCATTCAACTAAGGCAGATGTGTGTCGACCATCACAAGTCAGACAATGGCTACAAGAAAATATCCACTCGCCTGCACCTGCTCATATCTACTGTCAGAGGATCATTCAGAAGTTTAAAACAACTGGAAGAGTGGTGAACAAGCCTGGACGAGGACGCAAGGTTATTTTACCACCACGCACAGTGAGGAGGATGGTAAAAGAAATAAGAGGTTCACTATTAAAGAAGTGCAACAAAATGTAGCATTGGGGTCACAAAGTCTCCAAAACAACCATCAGGCGCTGTCTCCATGCCAACAAGCTGTTTGGGAAGCTTTTCTTACTCACAAACATAAACGCAAACATCTGGAGTTCACTAAGCGGGACTGGGGCTTCAACTAGGACTGTGTGCTTTGGTCAGATGAGACCAAGATTAAGCTTTTTGCCAACAAACACTAAGTGGGTGGAACAGCTTGTAGAAAAGCACCTTATTTCCACTGTGAAGTATGGGGGAGGATCAGTGATGCTGTGGGCTTGTTTCTCTTCCAGACGCCCTGGGAACCTTGTTAGGGTGCATGGCATCATGAATGCTTTGAAATACCAGGACATTTT
>JBBIGC010000013.1:364090-376961 GCA_037576955.1 Lepidarchus adonis | reverse complement strand
GAGTGAGCTGAAGAGGAGAGTGCAGAGGAGAAGCTGTGGAGTGAGCTGAAGAGGAGAGTGCAGAGGAGAGGACCCAGCTATTGGATGATTTAGAGAGATTGTGCAAAGAAGAATGGTCAAAGATCCCTCTTTCTATATTCTCCCATCTTATGAAACACGATAGGAGATGATTAGGTGCTGTTTTGTTGGCAAAAGGGGGTTGTACAAAAGTATTAACATCAGGGGTGCTAATAATTGTGGAACAGGTGATTTATGAAAAATAATTATTTCTTAGTCAAGGATTTTTTCCCCCTTGAAATTCACTTTAGTTGAAGGTTATATATTTCTACTATTTTCAGTGTGAGAGTATGCTTCTGCATTAAAAACTGAATTTATTTGAAGGCTTTTAATACATCTTAACCAGTGGTGCCAATAATTATGCAGGGCACTGTACATAATATACAAAGATCAGACACAACATTATGACCACTGACAGGCAAAGTGAATAATATTAACCATCTAGTTATTTCATTACAATCACACCGATCAGCATGGTGGGGTATATTAGGCAGCAAGTGAACCGTCTGCTCTTAAAATTGATCTGCTATAAGCAGGAGAAACTGGCACGCGAAAGGATCTGAGCAAATTTGGAAAGGGTCTTCATGCAATGTCAAAAGTCAGAACATCTCCAAAAGTAGCAGGCCAAATCCAACTGATGCATGGGGAAGTGATGGCTGGTCTGTCTGGTTTGACCCCAGAAAAGTGCTGCTGTGGTTTAAAGTGTTTGTTAACTCTGACAGGAAAGTGTAAGAACACACAGCGCCCCAGAATCAGTTGTTTCAGCCAAATGAGGGTGACCGACAACATTCAGTAAGTGGTCCTAATGTTATGGCTGATTGGTGTAAATTTAGTAAGTACATTTGTATCATCCTATACAGTCCTATGCAAAAGATTGGGCCCCTCTTGATAAATAACAGATTTCTATGATTTTGTCATTGAAAAGATGGTAACAGTTTCTCTAGGACCTAGAAGGTAACTATGCATCAATGTTTGTTAATTCCATGTCATAAATTGAATTAAAAATAACATTATGAGGACACTGTGCTAACGTTTGGGCACCCTACATAATCAGTACTTTTCTCCCATTCTTCTTTGCAAAAGGATTCTAGTTCTGTAATATTCTTTGGTCGTCTTGCATGCACAGCTCTTTTAATATCTACCCACAAATTTTCAATGTTTAAATCAGGAGACTGAAGACAATTCCAAAACCTTCAGTCTGCGTCTCTTGAGGTCGTCATGGTGGATTTCGAGGTTTGTTTAGTATCATTGTCCTGTTGTAGAAGCTCATCCTCTTTTCAGCTTCAGCTTTTTACAGATGGTGTGATGTTTGCTTCCAGAATTTGCTGGTATTTAGTGGAATCCATTCTTCCCTCCACTCGTGCAATGTTTCCTGTGCCACTGGTGAAACACAACCCCAAATTCCCCCACCATGTTTAATGGTTGGCAAGGTGTTCTTTTAATGAAATTCTGCTCGTTTTTTCTCCAAACATGCCTTTGCTAATTGTGGCCAAAGATTCTATTTTAACTTCATCAGTCCACAGTACTTGTTTCCAAATCACATCAGGCTTCTGTAGATGTTCTGTTGAATATTTCTGAGGTTGGATTTTATGATGGCGACACAGGTTTTCCACTCCACCACCAATCCTGAGTCTGCTAAATCTTACTGAAGGTTTTTTGCAGTCAAATGGGGATTTTGATTCGTCTTTCTGACCAGCATACGAGCAGTTCTCTTCAAGAGTTTTCTTGCTCTTCCAGATCTCATCTTGGCCTCCACAGATCATCTGAACTGACACCTCTTAATTACATTGTGGAAACTGCAAGCTGACAACACTTTGCCATCATCTTGCAGCCTCCTCTCCTGTAGAGTCAGAGTATTTGTAAAGCTTTGAAATTGGCACTAATGACAGCTAATTGCTAATGACAGCTAATTACTAATGACAGCTAATTACTAATTAATAATGACAGCTGTTGCCATGCATTAGATCTAACGAGTTCTGAAGGTCTGAAACCTTAACTTTTACACAGTGCCATAATAATGTTTTTATTTTTATTCAATTTGTGACATAAAAAGTAACTATGCATCAATGTTTGCTGAAAATATTGTGTATTTTTCATGTCCTAGAGAGACTGTTAATATCTTTTCAATTACAAAATTACCAAAATCTGTTAATCAAGGGGTGCCCAAACTTTTGCATAAGACTGCAAATAATTACAGTATGCACTTACAAACATAAAACAGACACACACACACACACACACAATCACACAGGTTGTTTGAATTTGAATTTGTTTCAGTGTTCATACAACACTGAGCACTAGTCACTCATAAAAAAAGTGTGTTAATTGAGTTCAGGCCTGGCAGAATAGCACAACAAAAGTATTTGCATTTGCTTTGTTTTTAGTATCGTTAGTGTCAGAAAAGCGCCTGAAACAAACTAGGAAAGTGCACTACAGCATTGCAATAGCACCTTTACATTCCTTTTCCTTCTCTCCTTAAACACTGGAATAATACAGGACAGGCTAACGTCCAAACAACTTTGAGTGTGGGTAAAAATGTTACTCTGGATTTCTTACATGAGATACTAGGAGATGAGGAAAAGGAAATGAAGGCAAAACATCTGGCCAGATCAATTACCTGTGACACGCAGTGCAGATGACACACACTGCAAGCAGTGGACACTTGGCCGTCCATCTCAGAACACACAAAACACACACACCGACCATCAGCGACGCACACATACACAGACAACGACATAGGGACAGAGCTGGCATTATGAAGCTCCTCAATTAATGCAAAAGACAGAAACATTACGAATCAGCAAAGCTGCAAATATCTGGCACTATGTGACGGAGCCATTGTTAAATTACAGATGGCACTTGAAAACGTGTGGACAGCTGGACGCAATCTGAAGCCAGAGTTAGCATTAGTCTTTCCCTGTTATATTTGACATGTAAACATTACTCTGCAATTAATAAGAATAAAACATGTGACCACATACATTACACATACCACATATATTCATATGTACACAGTATATACATATCAATATAATGTACAGTATATTACATGTAATCATATTATACAAGAGTATGTAGTTTTTAGTTATAAATAGTTTATCGCCTTACATTATATTCTCTAAAAAAACAGCATTTTTGGAATGAATCATCTTCACTAAGTTCTCTGATGTGCTGAAATATGTCATCTATTCGTTTTGTCCTCCTAATGTCCAGCCACTAAGGTGGTTCTTGAGTGCCTGAAAACTTTTCTTGGTCTGACCGATGAGATCCCCAGACCCACCCCCACCAGAACAACCCTCAGGGTCACCTGACTGGGCGAAGCCGTCCATCTCTCGCATTTCTTTGTTCATCTTGGCTATTCGGAGGCTGAAAAGAAAAGCAAAGTTATGTTGATCCGTCTAACATTTCGCAGTCGTTCCTATTCATGTACTACACTCCACAACACATACCAACATACCAGTGTCTGTACCATATGAGTGTGTGAATCATGATCTTCTCCCACATTGACCTTTTTCTAGAATGTTCTATGTTTTCGGTTATAGAATGTTCTCCCTAATTCACACTGGTCCGTTTGGCTTGTTAGTTCCAATTGCAAATATTTTAAAACCAGAGCACATGAACCTGACAAATGCCACCTTCTAATGGTGGAAGTGAGAGATAGTCATTTTAAACCAAATGAACCTGTGTGAATGAAGGAGAACATTATAGAAAATGTGAATGTGGAAGACAGAACGAATGAGAAATGTGATAGAACACTGGGAATGGGGAAAGAGTTTTTTCAGTAATCACACAGATGTGCCACTTCAACCAAGGTTTTGGGTTGTTGGGTCAGTGTGCTCTGGCCTTTATGTTTCTGTTCTTTGTTGAGGAATGTTGAGTATTCTAAAACAAGAACTTTAAACTCAAACACTACTATAACTACACATTTTTGAGTAATTTCAGGATTTACAGAAAGGAATAACAAGTGGGTAATAAAGGTAAATGCCTTTAACAATACTGGTGAAAATTAATTCCATTATAAATACATTTAAAATGTGTTTTTCCTCAGTTCTCTCTGAAGCCTTCACTCACAGTGTAACAATGTCAGCGTTGGCACTATCTACAGCTATGGTGATTGGGTCTTTTTGGTTGATATCCTTTGCGTTGTAGTCCGCTCCTCTCTTAAGAAAAAGACACACCAGCCTACAATATAAAACACACACACAACTTGTGTTACTTACAGATCTTTTAACAGATATACACTGATTAACCATAACATTATGATCACTGTAAAGTGAATAACAATTATTAGTTATATCATTACTGTTTCATCTGGGGAAGTGTATATATTAACCAGCAAGAAAACAGTTTTTGGAAGGGTTGTACTAGAAGTAGGAAAAATTAGTAAACATAAGGATCTGGGCCATTTTGACAAGGGTCTTCTTGCAATGGCAAGAGTCAAAGCATTATTTAGTACAGTCAAACCCTGTTAGCTCACCCCTATTGGTCTGGGCCCTAAATTTGGTGAGAGGCATGGTGGCAAGCTATCAAATTAAAGCTTTTAAATTAAAAAATAATGATAAAATTCAAAGAAAAATGTTTATGATAATGCTGTGCTCAGTTCTTAACAGGCTGATGAAATTGAGCAGTAAAAATGTCAGCGACATCCTGCTGCGTCTTTGTCAAGTTATTGCCGTGACAAATGCAAATTTCCTTTTTTTGCTCACCAGTCAGGTAATTCAGCTTTTGTTTACTAGACATTTTGGGTCTTATTCACAAACTTGAATGCAAACTCAAAATCTAAGCTACCACTAATACCGTAATAGTCATCAGGCCAAGATTTGAATGTAAGATGCGACATACTAGCGGAGATGGACCGTAGACAGGTGGACCAATCAACCAGCTGTCAGTCAAACAGCACGGTTTCCTGTGTTGATTGATTGTCCAGACATCAAGCAGACTGAGGATACTTCAGTGATTGGTCCATTGTACGTTAGTGTCACTGTAACGGACCCAATGTCTAATTTTGCTTTATAGAGAATGTTGCACTGTTAAGTTCTAATAAGCCATTGTTCATACATGTAATTTGTGGATTTATAATGATTTATATGTGATATTGTGTAAAGGACTTTTAAGTTGACACCATGTGTTCAGTTTTAGTTTTAGTTATCGAGAGAGACAAAAAAGCGAGAACACAACAGCATTGTAATGTAAGGAATGAAAACGGACCGTAATGAAAGTAAGGAACACGGGGAAATTAAACAAGGACTACTTGAAAGATTTGCACCCCTGGAAAGGCACAAGGTCAGTTTTCATAATGTAGAACATGTGTGTGTTTAAGTGGATTTTCACTGGGTGAACCGTCTTTTGTGTTTTGTTAGCTCTTACGTTGGTTGAATGAACTACTGGAGGAAAAGCATAAAGACTTTAATAAATCACGCAAACCACCAGTCAAGACTTGACCATTTTGCGGGGGGACGCAACAGTCACCCACCCACCAAGAGCAGCAGTAGTAGTAGCAGCAGTAGTAGAAGCCGACCTGTAAAATTAATACAACTGACCGCGTTCTAGGCTACAGCGAACAATGACCAAAGTTTGGCAAGCTATAGCAGGAGAAATGCATACACATGACAATTTGTGAGATGTAGTGAGGCCAAGGGGTGAGGTTGGTGGCTTAACGAGGTAAATAACATGGAAGGAAATCTGTTCTGCAGTCTTTCATGGCAAGAGGAGAGTTTGGCGAGATAACAAGTTTGACTGTATTGATCAAAAATGATCCAAAAAAGGTCAACTGGTGAACAGGGTCATGAGTGCCCAAAGTTCAATTATGCAAGTGGATACCCTGTCTGGTTCAATTCCAAAGATGAGCTGATGTTACACAAAATGTTAATGCTGACTCTTATAGAAAGGACTCAGAACAGTGCACCACAGTCAGAGCTGTTTCAGGACCTACACAATATTCGGCAGATGGTCAAATGTTATGGCTGATCAGTATATTCTCTTTAGTGTTAATGTACTGTAGCATGTGTGTGCGGCCATATATCAAAGTGTGTACCCTGTATGTCCCAGTATAGTAGCATGGTGTAAGGGTCCTCTTCCATCTGAGTCCACCTGGTTAACATTAGCGCCATTCTGCAGCAAGAACTCACAAGCTGCCAGAGAATTCTGTAGAAAAGAAGAGAAAGAACTTTTTTTTACATTAATGTGTGAAAATATGTCAACCCTTTAGAATTGGCTAGTGGAAAACAACATTTGTGCACAAAAACAGGTGGTAAATAGACATATAGTTGCACATAAAAACCTCAATACAACTTCCTATTACAACACTCATACAACATCCTTTTTTCTTTGCTCTGCTTATGGTGTTGACACCACAGAACAAATATGCAGACAGAGCTCACACACACTCACCACAGAAGCGGCCTGTATGAGAGGTGATCTGCTGTCCTCAGCTACATTAACCCAGTTGACATCAGCTCCATGTGCCAGAGCATCAGCCATGACAGGAAAATGCTGAAGTGCTGCAGAACGATAGAGTAGAGCACCGGGGTGAAGACCACTCAGATCCTCTTCTTCCTCATCTGCAGCCAATACGAAAAGACCAGGACTGAGTGTGTGCAGATCAGGTGTTCATATGACAGGTCATTACTTTGTCTGACAATGTATAATTAGATGGGATGGTAACGGGAGACTATTATTAGCACGATGAGTTTCATGGACATGGATAAAATTTAGTCTTGGACAAAACAGCAGAAAAAATTATTAATTTTTTTTAGGTTAAGTTTACGATTATATTTTGTGCATCTACAACCTTTGGGATAATAATTCTGTTTTCAATTGTATATTTAATGTAGGGCCAGTTCTGTTAAATTGTTTTCATATAGAAAAAGCAGCAAATATACTGTATGTGTTTCACCATCATATCTGTATGCGTGCGTGTATATAACCTTGATGAGAGTCAAAGCTGTTTTTCATTATTTCACTTGGCTTCAATCCTGCAAAAGACACCAAATGACAAATTTAGTTTGTGACATTATCTTAATACAACCCATAACAGTAGTGAAGTTTCATATAAAGGTAGGACTGTATCTACGCATTATGTACAGTCTTATGCAAAATTTTGGGCACCGCTTGATAAATAACAGTTTTTGGTGATTTTGTAATTGACAATATGTTAACATAGTCTCTCTAGGACATGGAAAAAATACACAATATTTCAGCAAACATGATGCAAAATTACATAAATTGAACAAAAATAATAAATAAAAACATTATTACGACACTGTGCAAAAGTTTGGGCACACTAAGAGTTCCAAAGTCTCAGATTCAAAATCAGCTGGTTAGATCTGGTCATTAGTAATTGTCAGCTGATGCCAATTTCAAAGCTTTACAAATATTCTGGCTCTTCAAAACCTTGTGCACACACAACAACCATGGGTCCCTCAATGTAGCTGTGTAAGACTCTGAAAATGAAAGCTATTGATGCCCACAATGCAGGAGAAGGCTACAAGAAGATTGTCAGCTTGCAGTTTCCACAATGTAATTAAGAGATGGCAGTTCAAGGGAACTGTGGAGGTCAAGATGAAATATGGAAGACCAAGAAAACTCGACCAGAAAATTTGACTGCAAAAAATAGTTTTGAATGGCCATCACAGTCTCTTGATTTAAACATCATTGATAATTTGTGGGTAGATCTTAAAAGTTGTGCATGTAAGACGATCAAAGAATGTTACAGAACTGGAAGCTTTTTGCAAAGAAGAAATGGGAGAAAATCCCAAGTACAAGAACTGAAAGACTTTTAGTTCTAAAAAGCGTTTGCAAGCTGTGAAATCTGCCAGAGGAGGTGTTACTAAGTACTGATTATGTAGGGTGCCCAAACCTTTGCACAGTGCCATAATAATGTTTTGTTTTTATTAATTTTAATATTTTTAATCTTTGTTCAATTTGTGGCATTAAAAGTAACTATGCATCAATGTTTGCTGAATATATTGTGTGTATTTTTCCATGTCCTAGAAAGACTGTGTTATCATCTTTTCAATTACAAAATCACCTAAACCTGTTATTTATCAGGGGGTGCCCAAACTTTTTCTTTGCAAGTAGATGTGTGCATTAGTGTTTATATAACCTGTCAGATGTGGCAGGGTTGCTCTGCTTGGTTTAGGCTTGAGGGCAGGACGCATGCCGGGTCTGTCTTGTGTGGTTGCTCGGTTACGGCGGGCACTGGACCGACGGAGAGGTGGGGCACGGCCTGTTTCAGGAAGCTTGTGAATAAATTTTTTCTCCACATACTTTGAGCGTATCCATGACTCCTTATCCTGCCTAAAATTGGGAATAATGTCTTTTATTCAGCAAAACACACTGCTACTGTTTATTGCTTTCGAGTAAAACAAAGAATCAAGCTTAACATATGATCATTAGGTGAAGGTGAGGCCAGATTAAGAAGTGGCACCCCTAGGCATCAAGTTCTGCACCCCTTCCACACAAATGCAAACACAACATACCACGTGGTGCAGCTTTTTGTATAAAAAGCTAATTGTGCTTTTATATGTATTTTTGATCAGGAAAAGGTATGAATTGTAAGCTTTTTTTGCATCTAAAAATATAAAGCTCCTGCTCAGGAAGAAAAAAATAAGGGACTATAGGACAAAAATATAGTTCATTGGCGTAGTTGATCTGTGAATTTTCAATTTATATTACAACACAAGCAAAAAGTGTTTTATTTGGTCATATCAGTAGCAAACACTTCTGTAAAACCAACAAAAGTGTTACCTGTTGTTCCTCTCTGAAGTGCATGTTGGGTAAGAAAGAATAAGGAGACATGAACATGTCACTGTTCTGGACAAGAACTGATAATTCATAATATGTACCTAAAACATTGTGTAATGCCAGTGAGGAGACAGTAGAGGGCAATGTAGAGGTATCATCTATAAACAATAAGTCACAGGGAACCTGGTGGATTCATGTGATGTTAAAATGAAAGACTTGTTGCAAAGACAGAAAGAGCAAATTTTAGTAGTTGAGAGTTGTTGTTGTTATATACATGGAAACATGGTAAGCAAAAATAAAAAGGTACAATTGATGGTAAGTTATTTTTTTTAATTAATGATGCAAAGATACAAAATCACATAATATATTTAATTTTGCAATATTTTATTAGTTTGCAACAGTTAATTACTATAAGTGCAGCATGACCAAGATTAGTTCGAAAAGTTATTAATTAGCAGTGACCCTGATAAGTCAGATAAAGCGATAGTATAGTGATTTAAGGAAATTCTCTGATACAGCAACATATATAAGACAACAAATTACAATACACTTGTGTTGAATAGATTATTTCCATTTTAAAACAAATCAACATGCTGAAGTCTGAAGGATAACTACACAACTTAAGCAATGGGACCATCCAAGCATGTGACTGCACTAATCAAAGAATTATTTTGCATTTTGTGCCTAAATCAAAAACCCAGTCAAACCTCGTTAGCCTGGCCCTACTGGTCTGGGCTCTAAATTTGGCGAGAGGCGGGTTGGTGAGCTATCGTAACGGGGTAAATACATGGAAGGAAATCCGACAGGCAGCCTTTCATGGCGACGGGGCTGACGAGATAACAGGGGGCAAGTAAATGGGGTTTTACTGTACTTCTAAAGACAATTTACATGTGTGTGTGGGTGTGTGTGGGTGTGTATACTTTGGAACAAGAGTGAACAACAAAATGTACTGCTTACCTGGGACTGGATGGGTGTGGTTTCTTTATAGTGATCTCATCAATGCGTGCCTCATAGATCCGGTTAATGGCAGCATTTCCTAACTCACACATTAGCTAGTGGGAGATAAAGATAGAGGGAGAGTACCAATGGGGGGAAATAGAAAGAGAGAGACAGACATGAAGATAATGAATAGAAAGTGAATGTGTGTGTGTGTGTGTGTGTGTGTGTGTGAGAGAGAGTGAGAGTGAGAGTGAGAGGTTGTGAAAAGTCATGAATAACTGAGGACATATCTAAATGATTAAATGAAACTGCCAGAAGTCAGAATAAGAATCCAAAAAAAGAAAAGGTGTGTGTGTGTGTGTGTGTGTGTGTGTGCGCACACTCTTACTTTAATGAGTTCTGGCTCCCAAGAGTCCAGAGTTAGAGAGCGTACTTTAGAAAAGTGGACACCCAGACTTCTACAAGACAGAAAAGACAGGTGTAAGAATGCTAAAGCAGAGAGGTGTACATCTCTGACCTGACAGCAATTCAATTCTAATTATTTTCAAAACAGCTGGATGTACTAAATCTCAAGTGAGTACAAATTGACAGTTTATTGTTGTTTTTTTTACATTTACAGTATCTGTACTGTGTTCTGTGTGTAACCTGGGTGTGTGTGTTACCTGTGTATTCCAGAGCAGGTAATACAGAGTGTTATGCCCAGGTTAATGGAAGCCCAGTCTGGTCCTGGTTCTCCACAGTCGCAGCAGTATCCATTCCCTGGGATTGACTGTACCTCCTCCAGTGCCTTACAGCTTGAATCCTGTGGCTCCCCACCAGCCAAGTTCAAACCGCCTGCTGAAACAGAACTACAGCGCTCTCTCTGACACACACACACACACACACACACACACAAACACGAAATATTCAATATTTTAAATAAAATTTAAATGCCTAGCAAGAATCAAGGACAATTGACTTTGTTCAGGCACCGATTTAGTATTTATGCAGATCACCCAAAAAGCTGTACCATCATTTCTGTATATAATGTATGTACACACACACACACACACACTTCAACACAAAATCACCCAATCACATGGCAGCAACTCAGTGCACTTCGGCATCTAGATGTGGTGAAGACAAATTGCGTAAGTTCCAAGCATCTAAATGGGAACGAGAAGGGATTTAATGTTTGTTGGTGCCAGATGAGTTAGTTTGAGTATTTTAGTAACTGCTGATCTACTTTCATGCCCAGTTTAAAGAGAATGGACTGAACAATGAGCAGCAATTGTGTAGACAAAATGCCTTGTTGATGTCAGAGGTCAGAGTAGATGCAACAGAAGCTCAAATAACCAATCATTACCAAGTTATGCAGAAGCAGAGGAAGGAAAAAAGGAAAGTGATGCTACAAATGGAACAAGCTTCCCAAAATTGGACAATACAAGATTGAAAAAACATGTTCTGAGGAGCCTTGATTTAAGCATCAACATTTAGATGGTATCGTCAGAATTTGGCATAGACAACATAAAAGCATGGATCCATCCAGTTCAGGCTGGTGGTAGTGGTGTAAAGGTGTGAGGAACATTTTCTTGGCACACTTTGGGCCTTTTAGTACCAAGTGAGCATCATTAGTGAGCCACAGTCTGTTGCTGACCATATCCATCCCTTTATGACCAGTTTACCAGTCTTCTGATGGCTACTTTCAGCAGGATAATGCAACCTGTCAAGCTCACATCATCTCAAACTGGTGTCTTGAACATGATCATGAGTTCGCTGTACTTCACCAGCCTCCACAATCACCAGATCTTAACCCAATAGAGCATCTATTGGATGTGGTGGAACGGGAGATTCACATCATAGATGTGAAGCTGACAAACCTGCAGCAACTCATGTCAATATGAAGCAAGATCTCTGAAGAATGTTTCCAACAGCTTGTTGAATATATGCCACAAAGATTTAAGGCAGATTTCAGGCTCAAACCCAGTACTAGAAAGGTGTACCTAATAAAGTGACCAGTGAGTGTTGTCTTCAGAAAGTATTCAGACCCACCTTCCCTTATGTTGCAGTCTGATGATGCAATTGATAAATTATTTGCCCCCCCCCCCATTAATCTACACTCAGTACCCCATAATGACAAAGTCACTTTTTTGCACATTATATAGTGACATATTAAAAATATTCAGACACTATTTAGTACTTAGAGCAATTTCAGCCTCGAGTCATTTTGGGTATGATGTAACAAGCTTTGCACATCTGGATTGGGGTTTTTATGCCATTCTTCTTTGCAAAACCTCTTACGCTCCGTTAGGTTGGAT
Source organism: Lepidarchus adonis (assembly GCA_037576955.1). NCBI lineage: Eukaryota > Metazoa > Chordata > Actinopteri > Characiformes > Lepidarchidae > Lepidarchus > Lepidarchus adonis. The sequence continues at coordinate 364,923 of JBBIGC010000013.1, read as the reverse complement.
GAAGACCGTCATTGGACAGCCATTTTCTGGTCTCTTCAAAGATGTTCAATAGGGTTCAAGTCAGGCATCTGGATGTTTGCTGTGTGCTTTGGAACAATTGTCATGTTGGAAAGTGAGCCTTCGGCCTGGGGTCCAAAGCACTTTGGTGCATGCTGTTCACAGAATGTTTCCCAGTCCCACCCCTACAGCATGATGCTGCCACCACCATGCTTCACTATTGGGATGGCATTGGGCAGGTAATGAGGAATTTAGAATTGGAGCCAAACACTTTAATCTTGGAACATCAATCTTGTTCCTCACAATCCGGGAGACCTTCAGGTGCTTTTTTGCAAACTCCAAACAGGCTTTCATCTTGCCACTCTGCCATAAAACCCAGATTAAGTTATATTTCAAATGTTGTTGCAAAAGGTCTGAATTTGTACATAAATGTGATATTTCTTTTTTTTTCTTGTACAAAATTGTCTAATATGCTTGACTTTTTCATTATGTGGGGCTGAGTGTAGATCGAGGAAAAAGAATTCAAATTATTGTAACTTCAAGCAGTGGCATGAATACTTTCAGAAGCCACTGTATGCATACATTACTCAACATGTATGTGGTATTTTATATCATTAATAATCATGTGTGTATGTCGCTCTCTTACAGGGCTGTGTGTGTCTTCTCTCCTTTCCTGAAATGCTGAGGCAATGCTGTTCTGCACAGCACTCATCCAGCCTTGCTGCTGTCGTTCTGAATCTGCCTGCAACAGACAGCTCCTACACACACACACACACACACACACACACACACACACACACACACACACACACACACACAAACACACACACACACAC